>JASEKS010000033.1:0-470680 GCA_030770415.1 Pleoardoris graminearum
TAATAATAATAATAATAATAATAATAATAATAATAATAATAATAATAATAATAATAATAATAATAATAATAATAATAATAATAATAATAATAATAATAATAATAATAATAATAATAATAATAATATACTAAAAAAAAAACTAATTAAAAAAAATCTCTTTTTTAAAATAATATAAGTTCTTAATTACTAATCCTAAAAATGCAAGGAAAATAAAGTTTTAAAGAGAAAAATTAGTAGACTTAATTTAATTTATTAGGGAGTACTTACTAAGTAGTTTAGGGGTAGTAAAAAATTAGTTAATAATAATAATATTTAGAGCCCTACTTTAAGGTAGTATAACTTTTTATTTAAGGTATAAAATTAGCTTATTTTTATATATAGTATAATATATAGTATATTAGATTAGTATATATTATCTTTATAGTTGAATACATTAATTATATAATTATTAATAAAAGTTAAATTTGTATATTTTTATTAATAAACAAGTAAATAATATATTACTAGTATTTAGTATAATAGCCTTTAGCTTCTAGAACAGCCTTATAATAGTTAGGGAGAAATAAAATATAATTTTTAATAACTTTTTATAATATATTATTCTACTCTTTTATAATAGCTCTTTTAAAAGACTCTATACTTTTAAAACTTAATCCTATATCTAAATTAGACTTTTTATATTAATTTACCCTAGATTTTAAATAATGTTATATATTTTCTATAGGGACTAAAGTAGGGCTATAGGCTAGGTAAAAAATAAGTTTAATTTTATTATTTTTAAACTAAGTTAAAACGTTATTTATTATATATATTTTAGTGTTATATCATTAAAATTACTATTATATAATATTATGCATACAGGGTTTATAATTATAATATATTATAATAAGATAATAATATATATAATTATATTAATAAAAAAAGAGTAAAAAATAGTTATAATATTAAGTACATTTTATACTTAGATTTACTATAGAAGTAAGGACTATATTTAAATAGTTTTTACTAGTAAAAGAAGTATTATTATTTAATATTTTAATAAATACTAAATTACTTCTTCTACCTATCTAAATAGATCTCTATATTTAGATAGTAACGTCTTAACCTATAATTTAATTACTATTAATATTATAAATAATACAATATATTAAAAAAAAATAAAAACTTAATAAGTAATTAGCTAGAAACTAATTCTTTTTTAACTTTATTATAACAATTTTTTTATAATATTCTCTTTTAATATTTCCCCTTTGTATTACTAATTTATTTAAAAAATATTATTATGTTTAAATTTATATTTTTTATATTTTTACATTTTCATTAGTATATTTTAATTTTTATATAAGTTGTCTCTATTTTTAAAGATTTTTTAATACTTATATAAATAGAGTACTTTTCCACTTTTAAAAAGTTTTTTATAGATTTTTTTATAATATTTAGACTATTTACTATTACAAGGGAGTAATATGTAAAATACGTAATTAATATCGTTATCTTTTTTAAAATAATATAACCTCTTAATTACTAAGCCTAAAAATCCGGAAATGATACCGTTTTAAAGAAAAAATAATAATAATTTTTATTAAAATTTTAGACACTACTTAATAAGTACAGTTAATAAATTAAAATTACCTAAATATAACTATTATTTTAGCCCTATATTTAGGTCCCTATAACTTTTTAGATAGTAAATATATTTACTAAAATTTTAACTATACCCTTTTAGGGCTAGTGTAGATTACGTAACTACTATTTTAATATATATTAGTAATCTAATAATAAAATTATATTAATAATAAAAATTTTACTTACACTTATATAATTACTACTTATGTAATATATTACTAATATTATAGTATATAATAATATCTTTTTAATTTTATAAACCTAGAATTCTATTCCTATAGTATAGTTCGATATTTAATAAAACTTAAATTTTAAATTAATCTTTTTTAAATATAAATACTTGTATTTTAATAATTATTTTTACCTTAAAAGTACTTCTAATAGTATTTATAATACTATATAATATAATAAAAATAAAGTAATAATAATTATAATATAAATAAAGTTAAAAAACTACAGTTTAAAAGATGATTTAAAAAATAATAAAAATTATTAATAAAGACTAAATTAAAAACTCTAAAAAAGAAAAAATATTTAATAATTAGAAAATTTTTAAATAGTAAAATTTTTTTTTTAAAAAGTGTTATAAAAGAGAAGCGTTATAATATTAATATAAAAAAAAAATTTTATAATTAATAAAGAAAACGTAAATAAAAATAATTAAAATACACTAAATAAAATTTAAAAAATAATACTGTGTAATAGGGTAGTACTTTAAATAGGAGAGATTAGAAAGAAGTATTATAGAAAAATAAGTAAAAATAAATTTAATAAAAAAACTAGCTATTATCTAATAAAAAAGTAAGTTATTTTAATATTTTAATATATTACTATATTTATATATTAATCGAATAAAAAGTGTGGCTGTAGTGGCTCGGGGCGACTAAAAGGGGTTTTAAAAAAGAAGGAGTATGTGTATGCCTTTATTAATATATTACTATATAATACTCTTTATGTGGTTTTATGTTACAGTTTTATTTATTTGATATTATTTATATTAAATATTTTATAAGTTATAATTTAATACTCTAAATTTAAAATACTATTTAATTAAAAAATAAACGTAATTTAGTACTTATTAAAACACTAAATTTATTTATTTTATTTACTAGTAAAAACTATATAAAAAAAACTTTTTATATCGAAAGTTAAAGTAAAGATAAAAAGGAGTACGTAACTTTATAAATTTTTTAGTCCTTTTTTTAATACAATATTATAAATATATATATATATTATTATATTATAATATAATTATTAGCTTTCTATTAATGTTAATTTATATTAGTTATTTTAATAAGGTAATACACTTATTTATAAAATAACAGACGTTTTAAACTAGTTTAAGAATTATTAAAATATAAACTCTTTTATCGAGCCTATAACACTGATTTATTCTTTATATAATAGATATAGGATTATATAAAATCTAGACTAAATAAAATTAAAAAGGCTAATTTAGGTATAGATCTAAACTTAGAAACTATAAAGACTATAAAAGAGCTATTTTTAAATAGTAGAATATAAAATTATAAAAACGTATTAATTATTATATTTATTACTTACTAACTATTATAAAATACCTATAGAATCTTAGGGGCACTATACTAAGTACTAGTAATATAATATTTACTAGTTTATTATTTAAATTTTAAAAACTTAACTTTTATTAATAAGTATATAATACAGGGGGGTGACAAAAAAAAGACTAATTAAAAAAGATACCTTTTTTAAAATAATATAACTTTTTAATTAGTAAGCCTAAAAATACGAAAAAAATACCGTTTTAAAGAGAAAGACTAGCAGATTCTATTTACCCTATTAGGGGCTGCTTACTAAGGGGTTTAGGGGTAAAAAAAATCAGTCAACATAGCAAATATTTAGGACCCTACTTTAAGTTAATATAACTTTTTATTTAATGTGTAAAATTAGCTTATTTTTATATATATAATAATAGATAATAAGTTTTATTAGTATATAAAATATTTTATATATTTATATATTACTTATATAATAATATATAAAAGTCACTTTTTCACATTTTTAATATTAAACTAGTAAATAATAAATTACTAATACTTAGTATAGTAGTCTTTAGCTTCTATAACCGCCTTATAACGGTTAGGAAGAGATAAAATACAGTTATTAATAACTTTTTATAGTATATTCTACTACTCCTTATTAATAACTCTTTTAAAGGCCTCTATACTTTGTATACTAGATCCTACACCTAAACTAGGCTCTTTATTATTTTTTAGCCCTTATTTTAAATAACCCTATATATTTTCTATAGGGGCTAAATCAGGGCTATAGGCTAGGTAAGGAAATAGTTTAATTTTATTATTTTTAAACTAGTTTAAAACGTCCTTTATTTTATAAATAAGGACGTTATCTTGTTAAAATTGCCAACCTAAATTAATATTAGTATAAAATTTATCATTATAATATAATATAATAATATATATATATATATATATTATTATATTAAAAAAAGCACTAAAAAACCTATTAAGTTACTTACCCCTTTTTATAGAGGGTTTAAGCTCAGGTATAAGAACTTTATTTATATAGTCCTTACTAGTAAAGGAAGTAGAAGAATTAAATATTTTAGTAAATACTAAATTACTTCTACTTCCTATCTAAATTGCACCCTAAACTTATAGTTTAAGGTCTTATCCTATAAAATAATTAATATAATTAATATTAAAAAACTAAAACCATAACTTAAAAATATATAAAAAGTTATATATTTTAATATTTTAAAAAGTTAAAATAACTTACTTCGTAATTAGCTAACAGCCAGTTCTTTTCCAACTCTATTATTACCTCTTTTTCTATAATAACGTCTATTTTATTATCCCCTTTGTATTACTAACTTATCAGAAATTATTATTTTTTTTAAATTTATATTTTTAATATTTTTTAACTATTCTTTAGCGTATTTTAATATTTTTTTAGGGTTTTCTTTGTTAATTATTAGTTTTTTTTTACTTATATTAATACTATAATCCTCCTCTTTTTAAAATCCTTTGTAAGGATCTTTTTAAGATATTTAGACTATTATCTATTAATAGTCTTTTATTTTCTTTTTTAGGGCTACTAGTTAAGTCCCTATTAATTACTCTTTTTTCTCTTTAAGTAACTTTAGAAACTCTACCCCTTTTAATCTTTTTTATATTATAAATATCTTTCTCCTTCTTTTTAATTCTTTTTATAGTATTATAAATACTTTGTTAAGACTTTTCTAAAGTAGTAGCAATTAAAGAAGGAGAATTATTTACTTTTAAAAGAAGTTTAACTTTAGATTTAAGTTTTAAGAATTTTGGCTCTATTTTAAGGAAATAGGAGTTTAAGTTTATAAAAGTTAAAAGATATTATAATATACTATAATATTAGTAATATATCACGTGACTAGTGATTATATAAGCCTTAGCAATATTTTTATAATTAATATAATTATATAATTAGATAACTAATATATTTCGAAAAACTAGTCACGTGATCTAGACTAGGCCTAAAAGGGTATAGTTAAAATTTTAGTTAAATATATTTACTAACTAAAAAGTTATAGGAACTTAAAAAAGGGGTTTACAAAATTACTATATTTAGGTAATTTTAATTTATTACACGTAATTAATAACTAGTACGTAAAATACTAATATAATTTTCTATAATTGTCTCTTTTAAACGGTATTATTAGGGTATTTTTAAGCTTAGTAATTAATTTTATATAATTTTTTAAAAAAGGTATCTTTTTTGATTGGTCTTTTTTTTTGTCACCCCCCTGTAAATATAGGAATATATAGAAATAATCTAAATATTAATAATATATAGTATTTATTACTATAGATATAAAAATAAGCTAATTTTATAACTTAAATAAAATCTTATAAGAGTCTAAAATAGGGACCAAAAAATTCTCTATATTTACTAATTTTTTTATACTCTTAAACCCCTTAGTAAGTAGCCTCTAATAGGGTAAATAAAATCTACTAGCCTTTCTATTTAAAATACTATTTTTCTTTACATTTTTTAGCTTACTAATTAAATAGTTATATAACTTTAAATAAATAACTTTTTTAATTCCGCTTTTTTTATATCACCCCCTTATAACAGTTATAACTTTTATATTTTACGATTTCTAGTTAAGTCTCTATAAAGAACTTTTTTTATCTCTTTTAGTTAATTTTTCTACTTCGCGTTTTTTTTCGTTTCTATATTATTATTTTTATTATTTTTATCTTTTATACGCTCTATAGCCTTATAAATAGTATTTAGTAATTTATTTAAATTTGTAGTAATTAAAGAAGATAAATTATTTACTTATAAAAAAAGATTAACTTTATATTTTAGTTTTTAAAAATTTATTATAATGTTAAGAAAATAGGAGTATAGGTTTATAAAATCTAAAAGATATTATTATATACTATAATATTAATAATATATTATATAAATAGTAATTATCTAAGTTAGAGCTAAACCTTTATTAATTATATAACTCTATTTTTATAAAATAAATTCTTATTAAAATTGAGATTATATAACGTATATAAGACCTAAAAGGGTATAGTTAAAATTTTAGTTATATATATTTACTACCTTACAAGTTATATAAACCTAATAAAGGAGTTTAAAAAAAATACTATATTTAAGTAATTTTAGTTTATTATAAGTAATTAATAAGTAGTAGCTAAAATATTTTTAAATTTCTTTTATAATTTTCTATTTAGAATAGTATTATATACGTATTGTTAGGCTTATTAATTAATTTTATATAAATCTTTAAATAAGATATCTTTTTAATTATACTTTTTTTATTTTGCCACCTCCAAATCGTCTTATTATTTAATAAAATATATATATTAACTAGGCTTATTATATTTATAGTTTATAATATATTTTATATTATATATATTATTACTAAATTAGTATAATATATTAACTATTAGTTTTTATTTGTATCGTAGTGTACCTTAGGGCTTATATAGTTTTTTTAAAAAAAAAACTAAATACACTTATTCTAGACTTATAAGGTTAATTTTATATATAGTAGATAGACTACCTATATTTCTAACTACTATACTAGAACCTAACTATTTTTAGTAAATCTTTTTGCTTAGTTTTATATATTATATATAATAATTTAAAATCTATATCTTACTTTCTAGTTGTAGATTTAGTAAAAGATACTTCTTATTAAAAAATCCTTTTTAATACTTTTATAATATCCTTAGTTTTTATTTAGCTTTATTATAAATATTAATAAGTTTAAAGGCTAAGTAAAAACCTTAAAAACTCTCTCCCTTAAATAGTACCTATATAGACTAATTTAGCTCTTTTAGGCTATATTTGTAGTAGACCTAAAAGGTAGTATACTTAGTAATAAAATACTAATTATTATTAGAGATAAATTCCGTATAGAAGATCTATTATATATAATTTTTTTTTAAAATAAAAAAAAATATAAAAATATAAATTAACATTTTTATATTAATATTCTATCTACAAATATATCTATACGTAGAAAGTAAACTAATAAATTCGTCTTTAGATTAAGTAGTAGTGAAAATTATTTAAATATTTTACTTATATAAGTAGATTTTTATTAAATAGTACTATCTCTAAATCTTTATAAAATTATATAATTTTACAAATTTAGAACTATACTAAATTAATACTATCTTAATCTATTTCTACTAGTATAAAATAAAATATTTTAGAGAAATAGTTTATAATTATAAAAATTATATTATAAATAATTATAGTAAAGCTACTAAGGAATATATTTATAATTAAATTTAAAATTACGTGTTATTATAATTTATTAAAAATAAAAAGTAGGTAGAGGAGACTATATAGTATATATATTTTAAATTAGTATACTAACAGCGCTTATAGTAATAAATATAATTAATAATATTTTTAAATATACTTATTTATATATATTTACGCTATACGCGCTTAAGAGTTTACTTTATACTAAAATATTTTAAAAAGCAACTATTATAGTATTTTATAATTACTTTTATTTCTAAAAATATAGGGTAGTATTAGCTCTTTTAGTTTTAATTTAGCGCCCTCTAGACTATTTATATATAAGTATTATTATTATTTTTAAATAGGTTTAACTTTTTATTCTTTAAGTTTATTAGGTATTTTAATATAATTTTTTTTTAAATAAATTATGTACTCTAAAAGTTTAAACTTTTTTTTATAAATTATAAGTTACGTTTCTATATTATTTATATATAACTAAGTATTATAAAAATTATAACTCTATTAACCTTTATAATAGAAAATTATAATAATCTACTTATAGGTTTTATAAAGAGTATATTATATATATACTTAATTATTTTAGACGTTTATATATAATTAAAGCAGTAAGGTAAAATATTAAATAAATTTATTAACTTTATCTTATAGGATATATTAAAATTATTATTATTTAAAAAATAAATATAACTATACGTAACGTAATAATAGGTTTTTTTTTTATATAAATAATTATAAATTATTATTATTTATAAAAATTTTACAGTAAATACTTTATAAATAATATTTTTAGTACTTAATACTATTTATAATAATAAAATTTTTTAATTATATATATTATACTAGTACTACGCAATATGTAACTCTTTTAAATAAAAATTAATTAATTATTACTAAAATAATTTACACTCCTTAAAAAAAAATTTAGTTTAAAATAGGGCTAATAGTTTTATTTAAAGTGTTTATCTTAATCTAAATTTATTTTTTTAATTAACGTACTTCGCGAGCTTTATAAAGTCGCGATATAATATAATTATAAAAACTTTATAAATACTAAATTGCTTATATATAATAAGACTATCCTCCTAAGTAAAAGGTAAAAACTTATTTTACTTAGATAATCTAAGTATAAAACTGCGTTATATTTACTAAAATTAATATATAGAGTTTACTATTACTTTAATAGTTTTCATTTAATATAGTTTAATTTAATTTTATAATATTATACCTTTTAAAGCCCTAAGGCCCTTAAGATAAAATTTTTCTACTACTATTACTAGCAGCTTTTTCTAATATTTAATAACTTAATAATAATAATCTCTCCGCTAACTCTCTCTCTATAAAAATAATTTTAATCCCTAGTAAAATACTAATTAATTTAAGCCTCTTTAGGTATTTTTACTAATTTTAATTTAAAAAATTATATATTTTAAAATACTACTACTACTACCGCCGCTTACTATAAGTATTTACACTTAGTAATTTTTTACGCTTTTAGTTTTATTTAGTCTCTCTTTCTACGCGTATATAAATATATACTTTATATTTACTTTAACTATAGCTTAAAATTATAGATTCTATACCTATAGTACGCTACTAACTTTTTAATACTTTTCGTAATAATTACTATATACTTTTAAAATAATTTATTAATAGTATTATATAAGATAGTAAAAATATTTATTTATTATATATACTACTACTAAAGGGCTGATATACTATATACTAAAATAATAATGCTAAGCTTAAATATAGTAAAAGCTATTATATTTAGCTAAAAGAAGTATATACACTACTTAGACTAGATAAAATTATTTTTATATAATTTTTTAATATTCTTAATCTTTAATTTAATAATCTATAAAGTATAAAAATATAAATATTTATCTATAGCTTTGTAGAGGTTATATAAAGGACTTATTTATATCTTATCCCTTAACGCCTTATTAGTCTTAATAGTAACACGCAGATATTATTTAAACTTATTAAATATAATAATTAAATAATTTTAATAATAGAGAAAGTTTATATAATAATTATATAGGTTTTTCTACTATTTATACTATACGCGTAGCCCTTAAAATAATTATAGTATATTACGCTAAGTACCCTAGTATCTACTAATATAAACTACTAGTTTAATACTAACTACTAGCTTACTAGTATATTTATTATTTAATTAAGTAGCTGTTTAAATAAATATTATTCTTAATTAACTTTTATTTTAGTTTTTAATTATTACGTACACGGTTTAGCACCTAATAAAGTTCTCTTACTACGTTTATTCCCCTAGATTGTTATCTAGGCGTACTTATTACTTTTTAATAATAAGACTATATATAAGTAGTATAAATTTTAAATTTTTAAAAGTTATACTCTTTTCTTTTAGCGAGGGTAAGATACTCTACTAAATATAGTAATATTCCGCTTATATTTTAATTATATATTTATAGATTAGTAACTGCTTATATTAATCTTTAAAACTATTAGTAATTACTTATTTATAATTATATATAAGGTAGATAGTTAATCCGGAGATTACCAGACGTATAAACTTTAAAACTAATAAAATTATTAGAAAGTTTTATAGATAGTATAGAGGCTTATATAAAATTATATAAAATAATATTATTTTAAATTACGTAATAAGTCTATAATAACATTCTTAGTTTATAATATTAGTAGGCGGGGTAAAACGTAATAAAAATAGAATTTAAAAAAATAAATAAGCCTTTTATACTTCTACTTAAGAGTATAGTTTATATTTTATATTTAATATATAAAAGTATTAGTACTTCAAAAAAAATTTTATAAAATTTTTTAAAAGCTTCTCTTCTAGTGTTACCTAAGTTAATATACATATTCTTTTATAGCTAGCCTATTTTTAATATTACTTAGTGCCTTTTAGGTGAATTTAGTACGTAGTTAAACTAATTAGATAAAAATAGTTTATAAACTAATAATAGTCGTTTATAAAAGTAATAAAAATATAAATATTACGTCTATGAATAGATTTAGGTAAGTTTTAAATTATTATTATTTAATTTAGATTTACTAAATGGCCCTTAAGTAAAATAATAAAACTATAATATTTAATAAACGTAATATACGAAAAAAAAATTTTTAAATTTATATAGGTATATTTAATATACTAAAATATATAATTATATACTTAAAATAACTATATTATAAATATAATATAGCCTTCTATTTACTACCTTCTATAATATAAAAATAATAATAACCTTTTTATAAATTAAGCGTAGTATATATCTATATTTTTATAAAATAGTCTAGTAATTCTATAATTAGTAAACGAGTTTTATAATTTTTAATTATAATTTTATTAAGGCCTCTATAATTTATATAGAGTCTAAACCTACTTATTTTTTATAAAACTAATAAGGGCCTTTAGAGGGGATATTAATTACTAAATTTATTTATATTTAAACTATTTTTTATATACTTTTTAAGAATCTCTAGGTTAGTCACTAAAACATTATATAAAAAATAATATATAGAAAAGATACTAGACTTAAAATTAATTTTTAAATTATTTAGTCCTTAGTCTATTATATAAAAAAAGTAAAATATAGTGTCGAGACACTAGTCTAAAAAAGGTATAGGCTAAAAAAATTATTTCTCTAGATACGTTCGTAGTCTATAAAGATTTTAAAATTCTTATCTAAAACTAGATTAATAAATTAGAATACCTAGATAGTAAAACTATTTTTTATACTTATTTAGTTTATTTTAAATTAAAGTCTCTACCAAACTAATAAAATATATATTTATTTAAATAGCTAAGCTATATATAGTACGCTTATACTCTTTTACGCTTTTAAAAATATTTTTTAATATAAATATTAATCTTTTTAAAATTACGTCTGAAGAGAAATTCTTTATATAATAATATATATCTTTAGATTTTCTTAATTAAACTAAAATAGATTTAAAAATAATTTATATTATATATAATTTATAACTATAAATAAATTTAATAAAATTAAACTTTAACTACGTAAATTAATTAAGTTTATTTTAGTAATAGTAGTACTATATATAAAGACATATATATACTCCTCCTTTTTTAAACCCCTTTTAGTTACTCCGAGCCACTACAGTTACACTTTTTATTTAATTAATATATAAATATAGTACTACTATAAATAATTATATTAAAACTATTTACTACTTATACTAATATATTATTAATAGTAGTTACTTTTAGATTTTTTTTTTTACTAGTTTAGTACTTATAATATTTAAAATAGATTTTAAATCTACTAGGACTTTAATATAACTATTATTTATAACTCTAGTTATTAAAGTAACTATCCCCTTAAATTAAATATATAACTAGTTAAATAAACAACTAATATATTTTACCTTAAGGATGTTTAATAAATAGCTTATAATAGTTCTATTATAGGTAGTAAATATTATAATTACTTTTACTCTTTCTTTTTTTCTATCTAGATTAATAACGCGGCCTTATTAGTTACTTTTTTTAATTTAAAAACTACTAGCTTATTTTTATACTAGTAGTTAGGAGTATAATATTTTTTTTTTACAATAAAAGTAATATATTAGTATACTAGTAAAAGAGTTTATATTAGTTAGTAGCTTATTTACGCTAGTAAATAGGTTAGAGTTAAGTTAGAATTAAATTAGCTTACGTAAAACTCTAACCTAACTATACCCCTAACCTATTTTTTTAACGCTAGTATAGGTTAAGGTTAAATTAGAATTGTATAAACTATAGGTTAGAGTTAAATAAAAGTTATATAGACTATAAGTTAGGGTTAAATTATAAAATTTAAATTAGTGTCTTCTAATTAAAGTATATATTATAGTTAGTTATTATACTATATTATATTATATAAAATAAATAGTTATATTTAAATCATAATATAATTTCTTTATTATTTACGCTATACTTTATACTAAACTATAAAAATTAAAAACCTAAAATTTCTGCTATACTTTACTAAGTACATAAGTACTAAACGCAAATCCTTAGCCTAAATAATAACGTTTTTAGTATAAATATAATTTATATTATAGTTTATAATAGTTAGTATATAGTAAATAATATAGTATAGGTTATTAGATCTTTAAAATATCTAACCAAAAAGCCTTTAGAGGCTATTTATATAGTTTATAATATAAAAAATTAAAATTAGTAATTTTTATTAGATAATTCTGTAGTAGTAATTTTATAGACTAGTTAAGTAAAGATTTTTTTTTTAATTAGTAGGCTAGTTTTTTACTAATAGCGTTTAATCTCGCAGAAGGTAACAGCTATATAATATTAATATTTAACCTATTATTAAAAGCTATAATAACTTACTTCTTAGTTTAAATTAGTATTTTTTTTTAGAGTATTCCTGCTAATAGTACTAATAAATTTTTTATTACTAGTAGTTATTTTTTAAAGTTTCTTAAGACTTTTAAGAGCTTTTTTAAACTACTATTTACTAAAAACTATTTTAATAGATTTTTTACCGTAATTTAGGTAGGTACGTAATATTATAAAGATAAAGTATATAATTAGATATATATTAGGCTATTATAATTATATATAATAATAAACAGTAGGTAGTTAAGTTAGTAGTAAAGTAGGTAAAAATAATTATTATAGAAAGATGCTTTTTTTAGCCTATACCTTTTTTGGACTAGTGTCTCGACGCTACACTTTACCTCTCTTCACATAATAGAAAGATACCTTAGAGTTTATATTACTAGCTTATAAAGCTCTTTGGAACGGAGAATTATTTCTCCTTTATATATATATAATATAGCTCTTTAGCGCTTTTTTTTATATAAGTAGTTCCTACTTTTTAATCTTAGAATCTAGTAATTTCTAGCTTATTTTCCTCTATAGTTATAAGCCCGGCGTTTTAGAAATAAAAAAAAATTCTCTTTATATACCTAATTATTAAAAATTCTATTTTCTAAAGCTCTAATTAATTTTTTTACTTTTTATTTAAAAGCTTTTAGTTTTATAAATCTAGTAAGTATTATTTTATTTATATATTAATAATAATCTATACCTTTAACTATTAAATACTTAGTAAGTCTTATAACTAATAATCCTCTAAGCGTTATAATAACTAAAGCTATTTTATTTTTTTTAATTAATAATATTTATTTTACTAATTCCGCGAGCTGGCTAATATTGTATATATAGCTTAAAATATAATATATAATTTACAGTATTTAGAATCTTATTAACTTTAATTTTAAAAGCGTTAATAATTTTATTAAACCTCTTTTAATACTAGAGTTTCTATATATTATAAAAGTATTTAAAAAAGAGATTATAAGAATCTATTATAACTATAATATAAAAATTAATATATACTACGCCTATTTAACTAAGTATACTACTAAAGTAAACTAAGTAATAAATATTTAAAACTAGATTAGTATAATAGTAGCTTTAGAGCTTATAAGCGTTGTTTAAATATACTATACTATTAAAGGGGATATCTTAACTTACTTAATTATTTATTTTTTTAAATAAAAGCTTTTAACTACTAACGCAGTAGCTAAAAATATTATATAATAATAATACTATACTTATTTAAAGAAAGTAGAGTATAGAAAAATAGTTCTTAAGTTATAATATTATAAATAGAAAGCTCTTTATATAAAGGTAAAAGTATATAAGCTTAGTAACGTTTAAAGTAAGCTAGTTATTACTAACTTTTTTACTACTATTAGTAAAAAATTAGTATTTAATTAGGTAGAGTAGATATATATAATCTAAGCCTAAAAATTAATATTTAAAAATAAGAAACTCTTTTTAATAGAAGTTAGAAAAATCTTTTAAGTAATATTATAAAATAAAATTATTAAGTTAATTACTAAGAGTTTCGGAATCTTTATAATACTTAATAAATAAAACCTATCTCCTTAATTAGATAGCTTATAATTAAGAAATAAGAGTAAATTATACTAGTACCTCTATAAACTTAAAACGTACTATTAAAAACCTACCAAGTACTATTGCCTATTACTAGTATTAATAAGTACTTATACTAGTTAGACTGCGCCGCTCTTTAAAAAAAATAGGAAAAAGCTCTTTAAGCGCTTTAAATTTAATAAATTTATAGCTCTTTATAATATATTTAAGTAAAAGGGATAGCTTAAAAGAAATACCTTATAAAGTAAAAAATCTAATAAGTTAAAATTTTTTAGCTCTTTAGTATATACAGTTATTAATTTTTTATTTATTATAAATAGTAAATTAAAATAAAGTAATAGTATATATTTTATATAAAATTATAATACCTATATACTCTCTAAAAGTATTATTTTTAATAATAGTACTACTTTATATCTAGTAAACGATAAATTACTACTTATTTTAAAATTTTTTAAGAAAACTAATAGTATTTATACTATTAAAACTAAAATATAAGCTTTTTTAATTTCTAGTATAAGAATCTAAATCATTAAAAATGTTTTAAATAGCCTAAATAAAAATTCTATAAAAGACCTTATACTAAAAAATATAGCTATTATAAAAGAATTTTACCTAAATATAGTATTTAAAGCTTGCCTATATAATAAAAGACTTTAGTATTTAAACTTAAATAATATACTACGTATAAGATCTTTAGAATAAAGTTTTATACTTATAACTCTTACTTATAAGTATAACCTAATATTTATTAAATATAATCTTTATTTTTTTATTCCTTAGTCTAGAGCGTAATACTAATATATTAAAAGCTTTATTTATAGTTAATATATTTGCGTATTAATACTAAGGATATATAATACTAAAAAGTAATATATTTAAATTAAAGAGTTTTATATACCCTTATCTATAAATTGTAAAATATTTATATTTTAAATACTAAGCGTATATATTATAAGTAATACTCTCTTATATACGCGACTTAAGTAATCTTTTAAAAACTTAAAAAAAAATTACCTTAACTATATTAGCGTATTTTATAAGATCTCTTTAATATACCTAAACGAAGGCTCGGAGAGTAGTAAATATTATTAATTAAAAATAACTATAATAAAAAGGTTTATATATAGAGTTTATAAGTAAAGTTATTTTTAGAGCTTATAAATATATTTTTAAGCTTTATTATATAAATATATACTTATTATAAACTTAAAATGACGAAAATCTTTTAAAATAATAATATTATTACCTATTTATAGTATAGAAGATCGCGCTTTAAAAAATAAATAAAAAAGCTTAGTATAAGTATTAAAATACTACCTTTTTATATATATAAGCTAAACAGCGGCGCTAAATACGTTAACTAAAAAATTATTAATAAAACTATTACTATAAGGCTTAGTATAAATTTACTAAAGAAGTTTTAGCTAAAAATTATAAAAGTAATTATAGCGCTTTATAATATTAGTTTAGTACCTTTTAAGAATATATAATTTTTAAATAAGATTTTTTATACCTAGTTTAGACAGTATTTCTATTATTATAAATTTAAATTTATAAAGCACTAAACGGTAAATCTACGCCTAAATTAAAGTAATATATATACTTATAGTTATTATATATATTTACTAAATAAAAATTACGCAACCGGGCGTAATAAGTATAAATTTATAATAAATCTATAAGCCTATATTAGATATTTAATTAGTTACGTAGCTTTTAATATTTATAAAATATAAATATTATTACTTAACTAGGTTATTATAACGCGTAATATTACGTTTAATAAAACTCTTTTTTTAAAAAAAAAAAAATTAGTCTATCCTATAAGAAGAGGCTATAAAGCTTATAAATATTTTATATACTATTAAAGTTACAGATATAGGTAAAATTTTTAATAAAATTTTTAAAATATAAGCCTATAACTTTAATAAGTTAGAAATTAGTAAAACTATTACGTAATTTAAATAATAGTTTAGGGGTACTTTAGTATAAGTCTTATTTTATTTTTTTAGCTAGTTAGTTAAATAAAACTCTATATAAGCGGTATATACATAGGCTATTAATATAATTAACTAATAGCTATAAATCTATATATTATATAATATAGATATTAGTCTAATCTCTCTTTAGCCTATTTTAAAGCCTAAAAAACTTAAAAGTATAAACTCTAAAAGAGATAAATACTTTAGTATTCCTTATAAAGTATATTTTAGTAAAAAAGTAAAATAATTTAAGGTAAGAAGTTTACAGGATCCTTAAATAGTAAATAAAAGCTTATTTAATACTATTACTTAAATTAGTAATATAAAGCTTTTTTTATTAAATAAAATAATAAAAACTTTTACTTATAAACCGTAGAGATCTATAAGAAACTATAGGCTAGCTATTTAATAGAACCAAAAGTAATATAGGTTAAATTTTAAAAATCCTAATAAACTAGGGGGTAAGAATAAAAACCTACTTAGTATTTATATATTATTAAGCCCTAATTTAAAGAGTAAGCTATTATATAATATAAAACTTATAAATACTTTACTAAATAGTATAGATAGCTCTCTCTAGTATAACTTTATAAATATATTTATTTTTAGTATAAATTTTCTATAGGAAGAGCGTAAAAAGTTTATAATTATTAATATTATAGTTTAAGCTACTATATAGGATAGGGCCTTAAAAAAAATAATATTTTAAAATAAAGCTTATATATACCGCGATAAGCTTTTAAAAGAGCTAGTAATATAAAAAATTATTTTTTTATATCTACTTAGTCTAGTCTTTTACTAGACTATATATAAAAAATAGACTATACTTTTTAAAAAATAAACTTAGTAAGTAGTTACGCGCTTTAAAAATACTAAATAACTATTTTTACTTAAGTAAGTATTTACTTATAAGTTTAATTAGGATAGTTACTTTATAAAGTATAAAACTTATCTAGTTATTAAAGGTAATTTTTAGTTAAAAGACACGCTCTTATTAATATATATTATAATATTTATAGTATACTCCTTTCGCACAGCTATAGTAATTATAGTAAAATTTAATTTAAAAATTTTATAGCTTAATATAATTAGCGTATTCCTTAATATACTAATTAACCTCTTAAACCTAGTATAGTATAAACTACCTAATAGTTATAAGTAAAAAGGTAACTATATAAAGCTTAATTAAGTTTTATATAGCCTACGCGACTTACCTATACTATAATATAAAAAATTTTCTAGTACTTTAGCTAAGCTTAGCCTTATCTGCTTAAAAGAAAAGTCTTATTTATTTTTTAACTTAGATTATAAAATTTTTATACTTTTTTATATAGATAATATTTTACTTTTATACTATAAGATTTATTAGCGAGAAGCTTTTAAACTGCGTAATAAAATTTTAAAAATATATAAAATAGAAAAGCGCGGAACTATAAAATAGTATTTTAAAATATAGATAATTAAAAATTAAAAAAATTAAATAATTACACTAATTTATAATTTATATATTAAAAAGATTATAAAAAAATTTAGAGTAGCTAATTTAGTACTTTTTTTATTAACGCCTTTACTATTAGAAGAGCTACTTAAAAATAAGAGAAAAGTAATAAAAACTAAAATTAAAGTATATTAGAAGCGCGTTAGCTCTATATTTTATATTACTATTATAATATAACTAGATATAGTATTCGCCGTTTTAAAACTTTTTTATTCTTTAACTAATTTAAGTAAAGAGTACTTTATTATAATAGAATATATAATTACGTTCTTTTATAAATTACGCTTTTAGGCAATCTAATATAGCGTATATAGGGGTCTAAAACTTATAATCTATTTAAACGCTTTATTTATAAATAATTTAGAGAATAAATAATCTTTATATTATTATATTATTATATTATTTAGGGGTGTAATTATTTAGAAAGCCGTAAAATAGACTATTATTATAATTTTAACTACTAAAATTAAGCTCCTCGTACTTAAATATATAAATTAAAAAATAATAACTCTAAAACGCTTCTTTAAAAAACTTATTTTAGATTTTAGAGCTACGTAGCGTATATTTTATAATAATTAATAAATAATTAGGCTAGCTATAAGTAAAAATAAGCGTATAACTACTTATTTACGCTATATAAATATACAGAATATATAGCTACGCTAAAAGTATATAAAAAAAAGCTTTAAAATTAAATACCTTTAGATAAGTAATATACTAGTAAATAGGTTAACAAAAGCTCTTACAGCTTAATAATTTTAAAAATTTAAAAAGTAACTAAATCTTAAAAATATAAAAGAAAAAATTACTAAACTAGAAATCTAAGAAGTTATATAATAATAGAGTGCAAAGTACTTTAAATTAAATATTAAATAATTTATTAGCTACTATTTATAATAAATAATTTAAAACTATACCGCTTAGAAAAACTGTATAATAAAAAAATAATAAAATAATAAAATAATAAAAATTATATAATAACCTAATAGATATACTTAATAGATTAATAATTTTACTAACTTACTAAACTTTTAAATAGCTTAAGCGCGGCGTAAAATAATTTTATTAAATATATTATTTATAAAGTTACTACCTAAATTCTTATTTAGTTTAATTATCTACCTAATAGCGGTTTATAATTTATTAAGTTTTATTATTTATAAAATTTATATTAGTAAAGATTAAAAGAAGCGGATTAAAAAATTATATCTAATTATAAATAAGCTCTTTCGCCTTTTACTATAGAGCGGCTTATAAGAAAATAGAAAGCGCTTAGCAATCTTTTAAACTTAAGTAAAACTATAATAGTGAGTATATAATTTTTTTAAATTATTTAGATTAAAATATTAATATATATATTAGTTTACAACTATATTTACTTTTTTATATCTAGTAATAAGAGTCTTACGTTTTAATATTATAATAACTTTTATTACTTTTACTAGATAGAGTACTACTTAAATAATAAAAGTAAGAAATAAAGCGCTTTAATTTTATAAACTATTAGTAATATTAAGCTATATAAATACTATTTAATAGTTTTAAAACTTTTTTAATTTTAATATAAAAAAATAGATAAAGCTCTAAAAAACTGTAAACTAAAAAGCTTAAAATATTTTTTATTAATATTATCTTTATTACTACGGCGCGATAAAGTCTATAAAATAAGTAGTTTACTATTTTTATTTTTTTTAAATTTACTTTTAGATTTACTCTCTACTGTAGGGCGTAGCCTATTTTTTAAACTTAATCTAATAAAGCTTAAAAAAGTTAGATTAAAAAAAGTACTAATAGTACTATACACCTAAAAAAACTAAACTAGGGAAATAAAATAGGTAAACTTAATAATTTTAAGAGTTTTTTAAATTTTTTATTAGCGTTAAGCTTTCTATACAGTATTTATTTATTTATAAAATAATTAATAGACTACTATTATAGAGCGCGATATAAGTATTAAACTAAAAAAATTATTAGAATTACTAAATAATAATATAAGGGGATTATTTTTTAAAATTTAAAAGAGCTATAAATTTTCTTAAACTAAAAAAGCGGAACGATTTTTATAAGCTTATAATAATAAAAAAAAAACTTTTTTAAAAATTAAGTAATCTACAGAAATTTTTAATTAAAAGAAAAAAAAGAACTTTTATCTATTAAAAACGTAGAATAATTATCTAGAGCTTATAGTAGTAATATATTATTTTATAAAAAAAGCAGGTAAGCTGCTAAATATTATAGTATAAAAGTATTTATCTAAATTATAGTAATTTTTATTTAAGACTAAATAGCGTTTTAACTTTTTTAAGCTGCCTATTATTAAAGCTCTTTACGCTTTTTATTTTTTTTTCTTTTAGATTACTTCTTCTTATAAAGCGTAATAATAAGCTAAAGAACTATATTAAGTAACTTATTAAAAACTAAAGAACTAGGCTTTATTAGCTTCTTACTAATCTTAGTAAGTTTATAATATTTAAAATACTATTTACTCTTAACCGTATTTAGGTACTAAACTATAGTAATATAAAAAAAATTAAAAAACTATTAAATAAAAATTAATAAAATTTTTAAGAGATAGAATTAGAGCTTAGAAATTTAAATAAACTCTAAAAAGTAGAGATTAAAAAGAGTATTATAGCTTACTATAGTTACAGTAGTAGTAATATAAATAATTAATTTATAATACTTATAATAATTAAAAAGCTTAAGAAGCTATTTAAAGAAAAAAAGTTAAATAAAAAAGTATAAAAACGGTACGGATAGTATAAGAGAGTATAAAAGTAATAATTAAAAATATAAAAAGAGTAAAAATTATTTAAAAAAAATTAGTAAAAAAATTATATAAACGCTTTTTACGCTACTAACGCTAATATATTTACTATAATTAGTTTTTTACTTTAAAGCTTTATTACTTAGTAATACTACCCGCCAAATATTTACTGAAAAAAGCTTTTTTTATTAGAATAACTATACTTCGCTCGTACGGAGTAGTAGTCGTCTATAATATTATAAGAAATAAGAAATAGAAAATAGTACGAAATAATAAATAATAATAGTTATATTTTAATTAATTTTTATTATCTCTCCTGCTATTTATATAATAGCGAGATAGGGGTTCTACGCGCTAGTATAGATTATATAATTATATAACTATAACTATATAATTTATACGCTCCGTATTGCTAATAAATCTATTTAGATTAACTACTCTATATATACTAGTAACTTTTCTTTTTATAGTAATACTATATAAATATTTTATTTTTTTATATTTCTTTTTACTTTCCGTACGAGTATCCCTTTATTTTAATATATTTTTATATAACTAAATTGTGGTCTATTATTCGCGCGTTATATAATAATAAAAAGTAAAATTATATAGTATACTACTACTCGTTAATTAAGATTATAGTAAACTAAAGTAAGGAGTTAATAACTTTATATATTACGTAAAAGTAAAGAGTAAGATTATAATAAATAGAAGTAAAGAGTTATTATATAATAGTTAAAAAGGGCCGGTTTAAAGCTATATAGAATAGTAATATATAAAAAGGAGATTTTTTCTCTCTATAATATCTTTTTTTTTTTTAATTTTACCTATTATTATCTTCGTACGTAGTTTTAGATATTATTCTTTTTTTTTTTAACTTTCTAGCTATCTTCTTTTATATAGAGTTAACCTCTAATAAAACTTTTAAAATAGCTCTAGTTCTGTATAAATAGTAGTAGTAGTTATAGTAATTCTAATAAGTTATAGTTATATTTAGTTTTACTCTTATATAGACTCTTATATTTAGTAAATAAATCTAAGTTACTATTTCTACTAAAATAGCTACTAATAGAGTATTTTTATTAGCTTTATATATTAATATATATATATTTCCCTATATAAATCTTTTTATACGGTAATATTTTATAGAATAATAAGTATATAGTATACTAGCTGCCCTTATATAATATAGATATTATCTTACCTAATAATACTAATTTAACCTTTTTTACCGTAAAAATTATTTACTATAAAGGCTATTTTTATATACTTTTAGTATAGTTATGCAGAGTTCTAGAGCTGTAGTTATATATATAAAAGTATAGTAGTAATACTAGGCCTTTACTTTTTATAAAGTATTATATATTAGTAAAATACTAAAGTAATACGTATAATTCCTATATATAATAGTTATATAGAACTTAGTATAAGTATTATATCTAAATTTTTTTTATTTTTTCCTTTATTTTTCTTTTATTAATATAAAGGAGGATTAGGGATATTTAAAGGAAGGGAGGGTTTTTCTTTATTTTTTTTTTATTTTTTTTAAGTATAATATTTTAAAAAATTTTCTTTTAATATTCGTGCGATAAAGTAAAAGAATATAATAAATAAAAAAAAAATATACTAAAAAATAATTTATATAATCATTTTTTTCTACTATCTATTACTATACGCATTAAGTTATTTAGTAAATAAGTTATTTTAAATATTTAGATTCTTTATTTAGTATTATAACTTAGTCTAGTCTTTAAGTACTTATATAGAGATATTATATTTTTAGGTATATTTTTTTTATAGTAAATCTAGATCCGTCTCTATTATACACTTTTTACTTTTTCTTATAAAAGAAGCTTTTTTTAGTATTATTATATTATTTAGTTCGTGTAATATATAATTAATTATATAATTTTAGTTTACAGTGCTAGCGCGTTTATATAAAATAATTTAGTTTTAAAAAAAGTTATCCTTATCTTTTATAAAGATAAGTTTTTAATAAAATATATAATTTAATATACTCTTTTCTATTTATAGGTACGGGGAAGAGTCGTATAATATATAAAAGTATTTTTACGTAGTATAGGTTTAATAATACCTTAACCTCTTTATACGCTTTTACTAATTTATAATAGATAAATAAATCTAATTAACTACTAGTAATAGAGTAGTTAAACGAATTAATTAATCTACTTATATAGTAAATAAAGAAATCTAATTAACTACTAGTAATAAAGTAGTTAAATAAATTTATTAACTAACTACTAATTAGTATTAGGATAACTATATTTTATTTATATAGAGTAGTAGTTGTCTGTAATATTATAAAAAATAAAATATAAAAAATAGTACGAAATAATAAATAATAATAGTTATATTTTAATTAATTCTTATTATCTCTCCTGCTATTTATATAATAGCTAGATAGGGGTTCTACGCGCTAGTGCAGATCGTATAATTATATAACTATAGCTATATAATTTATACGCTCCGCATTGCTAGCGAATCCATCTAGATTAACTACTCTATATATATTTTTTAAAATTAATTTTATAGCTACTATAAGCTTAAAAAAATTAATTTTTTATTTACTTAAATAGTTAAACTATTTTTAGTAGTTTAACTAGGGGGTATATCGCAGAAAAATACTTTAGAGCTTATATTACTAGCTTATAAAGCTTTTTAAAATAGAGAATTATTTTTTTTTTACGTATATATAATATAGCTTTTTAGCGCTTTCTTTTATATAAGTAGTCTCTACTTTTTAATTTTAGAATCTAGTAATTTCTAGCTCGTTTTCCTGCACAATAATAATTAAGTATATATATATAATTAGACTAGTAGTATATAAGGTACTACTAGTACTATTACTTAATTATATATAGGCTACTTTTTAAATTATTTTAATATTTTTTACTTTTACTACTCTATTATATTTTATTTTATACTTAACCTACATATTATTATATACTTTTACTATATTAGTATCCCGTATTATAGATTCTATTACGTAAAAAATTTTTAATTATATAGATAAACTACTACTACTTTATTAAATTAAAATTTTACTAGGTTTTAAGTATAATAAGTAGAATAAGCTTACTAGGGTAATTAATATAGTTATTTATAATAGTATTTTTTTAATTAGTATAGAGTTTTACTTATAAAGTAGATAAAATTAATAAAATTTTTAACATACGCAGTATAAGTAGCTTATAGAAAAGTTATTTAATAAATCTATAAGTACTATGTAAGGGCTAGCGAAGCTTAAGTGCTTATACTATAGTATAACAAAATTAATAAAGTATAAAAAATATAAAGGAAAAAGCTTTAAAAAAAACTATTATAGTAGATTATATAGTAAAATCTTAATTTATAAAAAAGGTTAAGGCGACTAAATAAGATACCTAAAAAAAATAGTTAAAATAAAGTTTAAAAAGCTTAAAAAATCGAGGTTTTATAATAAAAAGAGTAATTAGTTATTATAGCTATTTATTATAGTCTTATACTAATATAGTATAACTAAGTAGCTATAAATAGAGCTTAAGTATATTCTTAAAAAATAAAAAAAATTATATTAGAAGTTAATAACAGACAGTATATACAGGGGGGTGAAGAAAAAAAAGACTAATTAAAAAAGATACCTTTTTTAGAAATTTATATAAAATTAATTAATAAGTCTAAAAATACATAAATAATACCGTTTTAAAGAGAAAGTTATAGAGAATAGTTTAAGGATTTTATTTACTGCTTATTAATTAAATGTAATAAACTAAAATTACCTAAATAAAGTAATATATTAAACCCCTTTTTTAGGGTTCTATAACTTTTTAGTTTGTAAATATATTAAACTAAAATTATAACTATACCTTTTTAGGACTAGTATAGGTCACGTGACCATATTTTCGAACTATATTAGTAATCTAATAATAAAATTATATTAATAATAAAAATTTAGCTCCTGCTTATATAATCACTCATTACGTAATATATTATTAATATTATAGTATATAATAATATCTTTTTAAATTAAAAAACCTACGCTGCTATTTATATAATATAGCGCGATATTTAATAAAACTTAAATTTTAAGTTAATCTTTTTTTAAAAGCAAATATATATATTCTAATAATTATTTTTACTTTAAAAGAACTCCTAATAGGATTAATAATACTATATAATATATTAAAAATAAAATAATAAAAATAATAATATAAATAAAATTAAAAGGGGTAGAGTTTGCAAGATTATTTAAAGAGTAAAAAGAATTAATAATAAAGACTTAATTAATAGCCCTAAAAACAAAAATAAAAGGTAATAATTAGAAAATAGTCTAAATATAATATAAATATCCTTATAATAGTATTTTAAAACAGAAGTGTTATAATATTAGTATAAACTAAAAAAATCTATATTTAACAAAGAAAACGTAAAAAGAAATATTAAAAAACGCTAAAGAGAATATTAAATATATTATAAATATATATTTTAAAGAAGATAATATTATCTAATAAGTTAGTATTATAAATAGAAGCGATTAGAGAGGAGTATTATAGAAAAAGGTGTAAAATTAGAGTTAAAAAAAAAACTAGCTATTACCTAGTAAAAAGTAAGTTATTTAAATATTTTAATATATTAAAATATACTACCTTTTATGTATTTTTCCGCTATAATATTGTTTTTTTAATATTAATTATATTAATTATTTTATTAGTAATAATTTAAGAGTCTAAATTTAGAACGCTATTTAGTTAAAAGATAAAAGTTATTTAGTATTTACTAAAATACCTAATATATCTACTTCTTTTACTAGTAAAGGCTATATAAAAATAATTCTTATATCTAAAGTTAAACTGAAGATAAAAAGGAGTAAGTAACTTTATAGATTTTTTTACAGTTTTTTTAATATAATAATATAAATATATATATATATTATTATATAATATTATAAATATAAGCGTTATATATTTGTATACTAATCGAACAAATAGTGTGGCTGCGGTGGCTCGGGGCGACTAAAAGGGGTTTTAAAAAAGGAGGAGTATGTGCATGCCTTTATTACTAAGCGTTATATTAATATTAATTTATATTAGTAATTTTAATAAGTTAATACCCTTATTTATATAATAACGGACGTTTTAAACTAGTTTAAGAATAATTAAAATATATACTTTTATTTACCTAGCCTATAATACTAATTTAGCCTATATAAAAAATATATAAAATTATATAAAATGTAGGCTAAATAATAATAATAAGTATAGCTTAGGTATAGGATTAAGTATAGAAAATATAGAAACTATTAAATAGTTATTTTTAAATAGTAGAATATAAAATTATAAAATATTATTAATAATTATATTTTGTTACTTTCTAGCTATTATAATAGACTTATAGAATCTTAGAGGTACTATACTAAGTACTAGTAATATATTATTTACTAGTTTATTATTAAAAATGTGAAAATTTAACTTTTATTAATAATAATAAAATTAATATATTAAACTATAAAAATAATTTACATACTAGTATAATATACTATCTATTATACTATATATAAAAATTAGCTAATTTTACACCTTAAATAAAAAGTTGTACTAACTTAAAGTAGGGTCCAAAAAATTTTCTATATTTACTAATTTTTTACTACCCCTAAACCCCTTAGTAAGCAGCGCCTAATAAGGTTAATAAAATCTACTTATCTTTCTCTTTTAAACCCTGTTTTTATTATATTTTTAGGCTTAGTAATTAAGAAGTTATATTAATTTAAAAAAGGTATCTTTTTTTATTTGTCTTTTTTTATTTTACCCCCCTGTAAAGGCTTTAAAAAAACTTTTTTAAATTAATATAACTAAGCTTAATAAAAAAACTAAAAGTTATATAGCAGCTTATATATATAAGATAGATAGTATCCTATAAAAGAATATACGGAATATATATTTAAAAGAATTAAAAAAAGTAAAATTATATATATTTAAAAGTAAAGAGGCTAAGAATAAATAGTATATCTTTATAGAAAATATAATATTAAAAAAGCTAGTAATAGTAATAGCTAAAGATTAAAAGTAAGTTTATTATATTATTTTATTATATATATATACTAATTACTATAGAGAGCGTAAGTTAATACCTTTTAAAAAGCTTTTTAGTAACAGTAATATAACTCTTAAAACTAATAAACTATATATTTTAGGTAATAAAAGTAATAAATACGAGGAGGAGATTAATAATAATTTAAAAATTAATAAATATTATAAGGGGCTTAGTAATAAATATAAAATAGAAAAATAGTAGTAAGAGTTATAAATAAAACTATAAGTAAAGTATAAAAAGTCTTTTAAAGAGAGTAAATAAAATAGCCCTTCTAAAATAATATAAAAAAGTTTTTTTTAATAATACTATATAAGTAGAAATTATTAAATAGTACTACTATACGAAAATAGTTAATGCGAACTCTAATATTAGCGCGCTGCTAATTACTTAAGACTATAAAACTCTATCTATAAGCTTTATTATATAATTTTTTAAAATTAATTTTTCTTTAAAATTATAAATAGTTTATTATATTGATATTATATAATATCTTAATTATTATTATAGTATATTAATTAGTGTATTACGTTTTATTATTAAAACTAAAGTTTTATTTTTAACTTTAAAGTTTTCTAGATTTATATCCACTAACTACTTTTTAATTTTATGTTAAAATTATTATATATTAGTGTTTTAAAAAAAATTTATAATAATAAATATAACATAATTATAATTTAATATATTTAGCTTTTAATTATTACGTACACGGTTTAGTACTTAACAGAGTTCCCTTGCTGCGTTTGTACCCCTGGATCGAGGTCTAGACATACTTTTACTTTTCGATAATTTAATATATAATCTTAAGTATTAAAAATAGTATATACTTTTTTTAAATATAAATAAGAATTAATTATTAGAACTTTTTAGTTATTAAATATTATCTAATAATTAAATAAAATTAATATATACTATATTATAAACTATATATTTATAGTATAAAATTAGAATACTATTAATAATTTATTAACTAAATTTTTATATTACTTAAATTTATAATTCTGATACTATAAAATATATTAACTATTTTAATATTATCTAAAATTAGGTAAAATTTATTATATAATATATTAATTAATATACACTATTAGATATTAAATAAAATTATATATTCTTTATTCTTTTATTAAATAAATAGAGTTTTATTAACAATATAATAATTTTAGATTTTATTATATAAATTATTAATAACTTTTTAATATATTAGTAAAAGTTATATATATAATCTTTATATAGAATTAAATTATATTATAAAATTATATTTAATTTTAATTAATTTTAGAAAATCGTAAAATATTATAAAATATATCTTTACTAATATAATAATATAATTAATAAATTATTAATAGTATTATATTTATATATTATATATATAGTTTATAATAAACTATATATTTATTTTAATTAATTGTTAGATAATATTAAATAGATAAAAAATTATAATATATTTAATTCTTATTAACTATTTAGAATAATATATACTATTTTTAATACTTAATATTATATACTAAATTATAATTATTTTATACTTATTATTATAAATGTTGTAATTATAATAATTATAAATTTATTTAAAAATTTTTAAATTATTATTAAACGTGTTCCCTTACTTCTTATTTTTCTTACTTAAAATATAAAATTTATTAGTCTTAGAAGTTATATTATTATAATTAATAAGCTTTCTTTTTTACTTTTTATAGTAATTAGGATATATATATTAAAAAATAAGAGAGTAAACTTACTTTTAATTTTCAGCTATTACTATTACTAGTTTTTTTTATATTATATTCTTTATAGAACTATACTGCTTTATTTTAATTAGTTTACTTTTAAATATATTTAATTTTAGTTTTACTAATCTTTTTAATATATATTTTATATAATTTACTATATAACACTATTTAAGTTATATATATAAATTACTATATACCTTTTAGTTATTGTATTTAAACTATATATATTAACTTAAAAAATCTTTTTTAAAGTTTTTATATACTATATATTATTAACGTTTAATATAAAATTATATTATTTTTTAAGGATACCTATATATGTTATTTAAAAATACTTAGTTATACTATATTAATATAACACTATAATAAATAGTTATAATAATTTACTACTATTTTTAATATAAAATTATATTTTCTTAAACTTTTTAAGTATATTCGAATTATTTTTTAAAGATATTATATTTAGTCGTTCTAAACCTTTTTATAAGTTAAAATATTACTAAATAATCTACTATAGTAGTTATTATTAAAGCTGTTATTTTTATATATATTATATTTAATTAATTCTTTTATACTACGGCGTAAATATTTAAGCGTAGCTAGCCCTTAAATAGTACCTATAAATTTATTAAATAATATTTTTTTAAATTACTTATACTGCGTATATTAAGAATATTATTAATTTTACCTATTTTATAAGTAAATTCTTATACTAATAAAGAAAACTAATTATAAATAATTATATTAATTAAACTAGTATACTTATTTTACTTATTACGTCTACAATTTAATAAAATTTTAATTTTATAATATAGTAATAATCTATCTATATAATTAAAATGTTTATTTAATACAATCTATAATATAATATACTAATATAATAAATATATATAACAATTTATAAGTTAAATATAATATAGAGTATACGCTATAGTTATAATTTTATTAACTAAAATAAATATATTATTTATAATTTTTATATAGGCTTTTTTTAAACTACATCTAAAAAAATAACTTTTTTAACTTATCTATTTTTTAAACTAGTATTTTAACACTATATATTACCTCTTTATATATAATATAGAGTATAGTAAAATAGTATAAATAAAAAATACTAGTTTAATTTAAAAAATAACTTATATATAATTAACTAATAGTACTATTATAGTAATAATTTATATACTATTACTAGTTTAAATTTTTATATATACTTAATTATTACTTTTATTTATTTTACTACTAACCTACTTACCTTTTATTATTATATATAAGTATAACAGTATAATATACGTTTTATTATTTATTTTACTTTTATAATATTATGTATTTATCTTAATTATAATAAAGTAATTACTTATAAATAATTATTTAATAAAGTTTTTATAAGTTTTATATAATTTATAAAAATTACTACTATAAATACTATAAAGAAATATAATACTAATTATTACAATATTAAGACTTATATGCCCTATTTAATTACGGGTTAATTACGTAACTAGATTACCTAATTACTTACCTATTATATATATATTTAATCTTAATTATATTATCTTATAGATAGTATTAATTTACCTTTTACTTTAAAAATAAGTATTATCTAGTTTATTATAGTTATAAGTTTAGCGTTTTAGAACTATAGAACAATTCTTCCTACGTAATTTAATATTAGTAAGTACTTATTTTTATATACTTTAATTATTTTTTACTATCGTATTAACGCATTTAATTATTAAACTAAGCCTATTCCCCCCCTTTCTTAATTACTTACTAATTAATTTATTATAATAAACGACCTAATTCTAATAAAATCCTCTTAGCTAATAAGCTAATTAAGCTAGCCTAATTAGTATATATAATTTTAATTTTTTATTATATAGAAAGGGATTTAAAAAGAAGTTAACTCTAATAAAAAAAATATTACTGTTATAAAAAATTATTAATTATAATATTTTTGACTTTCTATTTAACTAGCCCTTTTAGATACTAATAATCCTATAATTAGAAAATAATATAAAAAGAATTTTAAGAAATATAAAGTCTAAGTAGAGTAGTACTCTATATAAATAGTAAAATATAGAGTACTATTTACTAATTAGTCTATAAATAATAATCGCCTTAAGAACCTTAAGGACTAGGTAAATAAAATAGTATACCCTAATATCTTAAAACTAATAATAATTAAAATCCTTAATTACTAAAAGCTAATATTTTAACAGATAATACGTATACTTAAAACTAATTTTATATTAATTAATACTAATACGTAAAATTTAGTGCAAGTATAGTATTATACTTATTTTAAAAAGGCTAAGTATAAAAGATAGAATTCTAAGTAATAGTATAATAAATAAAAACTCTTTTATAAAAAGGCGCGTATATATAAAATACTTAATATAAAAAGAGAAATAGCTATTTATAATTTTTTAATTATATTAGAGTAAAAGTTTATTTTTAACTAAATATAATTAATAAAGCGCGATATTACGCGTAATTTAATACTTAAATAACCTCTTTTAACTTTAGATAAAATTAGAAACGTCTTTTTTATAATATTTTAGTAGTAGTCTTTACGCACTAATTATAAAAAAAGTTTAGTAGTATTTATAATACTAGGTAGATATAGTTTTAATATTAACTTAAGTACTAATAAAAATTAAAATAAGTATTAAACTAAGCGTAAGCCTACTTATTTATACTTAAAATATATTTATTACTACTAAAAGCTAATTTATTACCGTAGGCTTAAAACTATAGTAATAGAAAAATATTTAAAAGAATTACTACTAATTATACTTTTTAGCGCCGATAAAAAGAAGATTTTTAATTATTTATAGTAAACTAAGTATACTAATCTATAAATAAAAATTAAAAAGACAAGCTTTTTAAAATTAAAAGGCAAATACTAATACTAAAATAGTATATTTAAAAAAGATTATAGCTACTATTATAAATTCTTTAATACTTATATTAGATAAAAAAAAGTATAAAAGTCTATAGTATTATAATATTTAGCGCGTACCCTATTTTAAAAAATATTATTTTAGATAGTAGTACTGCTATATATTTTATTAATAATACCTTAATACGTATTTCCGGAACGTTTAAAAAAAGAACTAAAATTAAAAGTATTAAAACTAAAATATAAATATTAGTAATTATTAGAATAGGTAACTAAATTTTAAAGTAAGTCTTATATAGTATAAATAGCCCTCGTATAAAGAATTTAATACTTAAAAATATTATAGTAGTAAAAGGCTTTTATATTAATATTATTTTTAAAACTCGTTTAGGAAAGACTAGTATTTAGTATTTAAGTCTTAATTATACTTTAGGTATAAGTACGCTAAAGTAAAATATTATTTTATTAGGGCTATAATATAAGTTTAATTTTATATTTATTAAATATAAGCTAATTACTTTTTACTCTATAATTAATACTATAATAGATAATTATAAAACTTAAAAATTATAGATTAATTATCTCTAAATTAATAGTAAGTAAATATAGTATTAGTAATTAGGGTATTTAAAAAAGGCAGTATTACGAGTATTAGTATAGTATATTTAAAATATTAAAATTAATAGTATAGTTTATGTAAATTACGTATACTACTTTACTATTTATATAATATAAGTAATTTTTAAAAAACTAAGGGAATAATTACTATAACTATTCTTTTAAGTATTATAGAATCTATTTAATATACTAATAGGTAGATTAGGCCAGTAATAAAATATCATTTTAAAGAATAACTTTAGTAGAAAAATTTATAATTATAATTTCTACTTAAAGGGCTTAAAATTAATTATAAAAGTTTTTAAGAACTTTACTAAACTACTTTTTATATAATATAATTTTAGGATTTATATACTTATTTAAAATAATAATACTACTATAGTATTACAGTATAATTACTTATACTTTAGAAAATAGATAGCTAATTAAAAAATTAAACTTATTACGACTTTACTATATACTTATAAACTAAATAGTAGTACTAAGAGGGCAGAATAAAAAATAATCCTAAAGGTAATTAAAATGTAATTAAGCGTTAATCTGTTTATTAAATTTTAGTCTAAGATAATAGATATTATAATATAGTTATATAGAATAAGTCTATTATTATTTTATAAAATACGATTACTAAATAAAGTATTTAATAGTTAGTTTAAATAGTATTTTAGATAATAGGAGCCTATAATTATAAAAAATATAATAGTAGATTTACGCTCTAATTAAAATAGAATTTACGTATACAGCTACTATATTTACCCTTTAAATAAAAAGTGCTTAGTAGGTTATAATAAGTATAGATTTAAAGTAAACTTATAGGGCTATATTAAGTATTTAGTAAGCTATTATATTTTTAATATTTATAAGATATAAATCCTAGTACTTAATTAGGTAATTATAACTTAAAATATAGGTTTTAATAAAGAGCTTTTTTTTTAAAGGCTATCTAATTATAAAATACTTAAGGAAAAACTAGTTTTAGTTATTAGAGTACTTTATAAAATAGGTTTATAGACTTAAGCGTAGTATTTAATAATATATACTTACTAAGCTAGTTAGATAAGTAAATAAAGAATAATAAATATCTAAATTTTAATTATAAACTTAGGGGTACTAATTATAATTAGTATAAAAAAGTAATAAACTAGACCTTTTTTAGTATTACTAAAAATTTAGTAACTATATAAAATAATTATTTAGTTAGTAATTATTTAAAAATCTGTATAATATTAGATAAATAATTAGGACTTATAATTTTAAAAGTAACGCTAGCGCTAAATGCTGTTTAGAGTAATTTTATAAAAAATTAAAAAATATTTAATAGCTACTTAAGGACGTATAAAGCTAGAGAAGCTAGTTTATTAAATTTTTAAAATAATTTTTAAAATTTAGAGTATAATTACTTTATAGCTATTTTTTAAATTATAAATAATGCTTTTACTATTATAAGTAAAGTAAAAATACTACTAGCTTAATACCGCTAAAAACGTAATTAGAGTTAAATAACGTAATTAAATAAAAGGCTATAATAGTAAAAACCTAAAATTAAATATATAAATTTGCCCCTCTATAAAAGGTAACTTAAGAATAATAATCTAAGTAATTAGCTAAGGGGTAGAATAAATTTTGTAAGTACTTATATAGTAATCGCAGATCTATAAAATAATAATTTTTAAATTAATTTTATATATATATTCTTTTTTAGCGCTATAGAGGTATACGCTAAGCTATAAATATATATTATTTTTAATACTATAGTAATAGCTATAATACTTAAAAAAATATTTAAAATATTATTTTTTAATTATTTTACCCGCCGCGATCTATATTATATATATAAAAATAATCTTTTTTTACTACCTATAATATAGGAGTAGCTCGTTTTATATTTTTTTAGTAATAGATTTAAATAAGCCTTATATATTAAGATTAATACGCTTTTAAAAAATAGAATATAAAAAAAGATTACTAAAGTAGAAGTAAGTAGTTAACTTTTATTAATAAAGTAAGTCTAGACTTATAAATTTAATTAAGATAAGTACTTTATTAAGTATAAAGTATGTATTATGATAAAAAGTAATTTTTAGAAAATTAATTTTATATATTTAATATATATTATTATACTTATAGTAAGATTATTTTATATTATAATAGCGCTTATAGCGGATTTTAATTTAGAAATTTTATAGTATAATATTATAAAAGTATTTTTTAATACTTTAATATTAATAGAGAATCCGGTAATATATAAATTACTTAATAAATTTAAAAAGTAAGATATATACGTTAGACTTAACTAAGTATTATATAGCGTACGCGACTTATTTTACTTTTAGTATAAAAAATTTTTAAGCTTACTACGCGCTATTAGGCTTATAGTATTAAAAAAAGAGTTTTATCTCTTTTTTAATTATAAGAAAATAGTTTTTATTTTATTTTATATAGAAAATATTCTGCTACTATATTATAAAAATTATAAAATAATAGTACAACAGCTCTAGAGCTAGATTATTTTAAAATATAAAATTAAAGCGAAGGGGCCTATTTAATACTTTTTTAGGGTTAAGGTAAGCCGTAATTATAAAAATAGAATAATTATACTTATTTATAATATATATATTAATAAGATTACAAAGAAATTTAGTTTTAATAATAGTAGTAGCTTTTTAGAGACATCTCTCCTTTTAAAAAAGTTTATTAAGTTTACTAAAAAAGCCTCTAAGTAAAATATTAAATAATATTAGAAACGTATAGAATTAGTTTTATATATAGTAATTATACTTTACCTAAATACTATATTTATAATCTTAAAGCTATTATAGTTTTTAATAAATTTAAGTCTATAGTACTTTACTACTATTAATAGGGTAATTATTTATCTATATTATACCTACTAGTAGTCGATTTAATATAAATAATATAATAAACTTAATTTTATAATTTATAAAAACGTATTATTTACCAATAACCCTAAAGTAAAAAAATTATTTTATAGCTATATTATAATAATATTTGGGGGTGTAATTTTTTAGAAAGTAATTAAATAGACTACTATTACTATTTTACTAATAGAAGCTAAGCTAATTGCTTTAAAATATATAAGTATAGAAGTAATAGCTTTAAAGCGCTTCTTTTATAAAATTATATTTAATTTAAAATTTATTTAAAAAATCTACTGTAATAATTAATAGATAATTAGGCTTATAGTTAGAGCTAATAAAAGAATTATAACTTAATTATGCTATATAGATATATAGAATCTATAGCTGCGTTAAAAATATATAAAAAAAATTATTTAAGGTAATTTATTTATATACTAAAGATATGCCTACTAATAGATTAATAAAGGCGCTTATATAATAATAATTTATACGCTTTAGAGAGCTGCTTAATTTATAAAATATATAGTTACTAATTATTAAGTAAGTAGAGAGTAAGGAGAAGAGAGCCTATTAGATTTTATTTATTCTAAATAAAAGAAATCTAAATAAAAAAATCTAAAATAAAAGGAATAGATTATAAAAAAAGTAAATAATTACAATTATAGTATAACTAAAATCTTATTAAGTAGCTTATATAGCTACTTATACTTATACTTTTAAGTTTTACTAAAATAGGGACTCCCGCTTAGAGTCTAAGTAGAGTAAAAGTAGCTTAAAATCTAAAATAAATAAAAGTAGTTAGAAGTTTAAAAAAAAGACTTTAGTTATAGAAGTATAATTTACTTTTTATCTTTTAATAATTTAGTAAATAATTATAATTATAATACTATTACTCTACTTTTATATATATATTATAGCCTTTTAAGAACGGATTAGACTACTTTTAACTTAAACTTAAAATAGATTTATTTAAGTAGTTAGTAAAATTTTTCTTTAGATTAATATTCTAGTTTATTATTTAAGTAGTATTATTAGCTATTTATTACTTAGACGGACGATAGCGGGGTATTAAATAAAAATTAGTAATAGCTAGAATACGCCTAAAAGGATACTTATAAGCTAAATTATTATAGCCCTAGCTACTAAAAATAGGATTTAGATATTAGTTTTAATTAAAAAAATTTAATAAACTTTAATTATTTAGTAATACTATATTAGTATTTAGTACTAGAAAAGTCTAGTACTATTTAAAAATTTTATAGGTAATTTTAGAAGCGGATATAATTTTATTATTAAGCTATAAAATATTAGTATAATCTATGAACTAAAATTTAAAAAATAATTATTTATTTTAGGGTTTATAGTATTGTACTTAATTATAAACTTAATAAAAGTTATATAAATAGTATAGGTACTAATAGAACTATAATAATTAGTAATATATAATAAATATATAATTAGTAAGATATATAGCAAATTATATATAGAAGTTATATAATAATAATAGCGCGTATTTATAAAATTAAAATTTTTAAAATAAGCTTTTATTAAATTACCGGATAAGTGCTGCGTATATAGGCCTTATAGTTTAGAATAAGCTACTTACTAATTTTAGAAAGTAGCTTCTTTTTATTTTTATTAATTATTTAACTATCGCCGCCCTATTCTTTTCTATTATTATTTAAGGCTAGAGAATTATTATCGTTATTATTATTTAATTTAAAAGGATTAGAAGGGGAAATAGCTTTTATAAGTTAACTATTATAATTATTATAACTACTATAATTACTATAACTATAGCTATTATATTACTATTTATTATAAGTAGAAAAGTAAGTACTAACATATTTAAAAGTACTCTATAATTAGTTAGTAATACTTAAATAGGTAGAATAAAGTAATAATAGTAGTGTTACCTACTATAGTAAAAATTATTATAAATAAAAAAAAAGAAGAAAAGAATAATTTAAGTAACTATTATATTTAACTAGCGTAGTAGAGCTGCTTTTATTTATATAACTTACTACCTATTTAATACGCCTATAATATTACCTATTTACTAAATATAGAAGGCACGATTAAGTAAAAAAAAGAATAATAGCTAATTATAAAATAATATAGAAAATAAATATTACTTAAAATAAACTAATAAAATAAGCCGCTATAGATAATTAGCTAAATAGATTACTTAGCCGTAGACTTACTATAAAAATAAATAATATCTAAATTTATAAAAAGAATATTTAATAAAAAGGATTAAGTATATTATAAACTTTATAGTAGAATATTAAGAGGCTAAAATTTACTTTAGGCAATTTTAAGATAGGCTTACTACTTAAACGCAGCTTACTTAGGGGATATATTATAATATTAAGGCTTATATATTCTATTTAATTACGGGTTAATTACGTAACTAGGTTACTTAATTACTTGCCTATTATATATATATTTAATCTCGATTATCTTATTCTATAAATAGTATTAATTTACCTTTTGCTCTAAAAATAAGTATTATTTAGTTTACTATACTAATTTAAACTAAAAAGTAAATTTTTATAGCCTTTAATAATAGTTAAGAATTACTATTATATAGTTATTACTTTCTATTAAATTATATACTAATATATGTTAGTAAATAGGTTAAAGTTAAATTAAGATTAAATTAGCTTATATAAAACTCTAATTTAATTATATTTGTTATGTATTTTTTTAATACTAGTATAGGTTAAAACTAAATTAGGATTGCATAGACTAGGTATTAGAGTTAACTAAAAATTATATAAATTATAAATTAAAAATAAAATATAAAATATAAATTAGAATCTTTTAATTAGAGTATATAGTATAATTAGTTATTATAAACTATTTTAATTTATAATATAAATAATTATATTTAAATAATAATATAATTTTTTTATTATTTACGCTATACTCTATATAAAATTAAATATTTAAAAATTTTAGGTCTATTTTTATTAGTACCTTATTACTGACTAAGATTTTTTAGTTTAAATAAGAATTGTTTTAGTATAAATATTATTTATATTATAGTTTATAATAATTCGTATACAGTAAATAATATAGTATAGGTTAAAATACTTTTAATATATTTAATTAGAAAATCTTTTAAAGCTATTTATATAGTTTATAATATAAAAAACTAAAATTTGTTTTTTCTAGGGTTATTACCGTAACGTTACGTAACTCTAGACCGGCTATTTAAACTTTTACTATATAACGTAATCGTTAACGGCGACCTATTTTAATAAGCTTTTTACTTAGTAATTATAACGATTTTTATACTAGTACTAATAATCTATAACCTTTTTAATAGTAAGTAAAATATTAAAATATAATATAGTAGTCCCTATAGAATTTTTTTATTTTTTTATAATAACTACTAACTTTTTAATAATAAACTTTTATATAACTACTTTATAGTGCCGTAGTATATTTTTTTTTATCTATTACCCGCTCTATTTTTATATATATATTTATCCCTATACCTAGATAATCCTAACTATTTTAATAAGTTCTTTTTACTAAAGCTTCGCTTTCTTTACTACTTTAAAAAAGTCTTTTTTTTATTATTATTAAAATACTACTAATACTACTATTACTACTACTACTACTACTACTACTACTACTACTACTACTACTACTACTACTACTGCTACTGCCGCCGTTTTTTACCTTAAATAAAAAAGTTTTACTTTTTTTACGCTATTATACTATAAAGTTTATTATATTATTATATAATCTAAAGTAGATTTTAATATTTTTATAGGTATTATTAAAGTTAATAATTACGTCTATTTTATATAAAAACAGATATGTTAAAACTAAATTAGTTAAAATTAAAATTAAATTAAAAATATTAACTAAAAGATTTAGTTTATTAAGTAAGCCAGCCTCTTGTATAGTATTAAAGTAAAAGTTAAAATAGTTCTTAATATAATTTAACTAGTTATTATTATTAGTAAAAGCCTATATAATATACTATAGGTTATCTAGTCTAATTATTAGATACTAGTATAAAATTAAGATTATAAATATAATAAAGTAGAAAATAAGAGGTATAATTTTAATAATAGTACTAAAAAAATTTCTAAACGTTATATATAGTTTTTATTAAAAAAAAAGAAATCTACTATATTTACTCTTTTAAACGCGCTGTATATAGTTCCAATTTTTATAATTTTACCTATAATAAACTATTACTATTTTATAGTTATTGCCTTACTATTATTACTACTACTATTTAATAAGTTATTAGCTTAAGTTCTTGCTCTACTAGCTGTAAAATTTAAAAAATTTTATATTTAATAGGTTTTAGATTATAGCGCTTCTATTTTTACCTACTTTTATATTAAGTAAAGACGTAGTATATACTAAGTCGATATAGCTCCTACGGATAAACGTAAAGAAATAAAATACTAAAATTAAAATTTTATATTAATAAATTATATATTAGTAAACTAGGTTTTTACTAATAGTATAAATTTTATAAAAAGTAAAGAATACTTTACTATTATTAAAAGCTTTAAACATTTATGTTATAGTATAAATTAGAATTTTTTTAGAATATTTTTATTAATAATTTTATAGACTTTTTACTATCTTTTTTATCTTTATTACTAGTAGTTATTTTATTAAGTTATTCATAACTTTTAGAAGCTTTTTTAGACTATTATTTATAATAAAAATTCTATTATAGTTTAGAAAAATACTTAATCTTATAATAATAAAATAAATAATTAAATATATATTAGACTATTATAATTATATAAAATAACAAAAAGTAGTTAGTAAAATTAGTAATAAAATAAATAAAGGTAATAATTAAGTATTAATAAAAAAATTAAATTAATACTAATATACGGGCTACTACTAGTACTATTATCTAATTAAATATAAATTATTTTTAACATAAACTAGAATTTATTATATTTTTACTAATTAATATTTAATTTTATATTTAATGTATATATTATTATATACTTTTATTATATTATTATACTCTACTAGTAGTTCTATTACGTAAACAACTTTAATTATATAAATAGACTACTACCGTCTTATAAAATTAATATTTTACTAAATTTTAAATATAAAAAGTAAAGTAAACTTACTATAGTTATTAATATAATTAATTATAATAGTATTTTTTAATTAGTATAGAGTTATACTTATAAAATAAATAAAAGTAATATAATATTTAGAATAAGCGATATAGGCGGCTTAAAAAAGTTATTTAATAAATGTATAAGTATTATTTAAGAATTAATTAAGCTTAAGCGTTTACGCTATAGTATAAAAATATTAATTATATATAAAAAATATAAAAAATAATATTTTTAAAAAATCTACGATAATAAATTATTTAATAAAATCTTAATTTATAAAAAACTTAAAATAACTAATTATAATGTTAAAAAAAAAGTAGTAGTAAAAGTAGAACTTAAAAAAATTAAAAAAAAGTTTTATAATAAAAAGAGTAATAAGTTATTATAACTCTTTACTATAGTATTATACTAATATAGTATAACTAGATAATTATAAATAAGACTTAAATATATTTTTATAATATAAGAGTATATTATATTAGAAGTTAATAATAAATAATATATAAATGGTTTAAAATTATTTTTTAACTAATATAAGTAGTGTTAAAAAAAATCTAATAGTTATATAATAATTTATATATATAATATAAATAATATTTTATAAAACATTATACAAAATACGTATTTAGAGCAATTATTAATCTTATAATAAAAAATATTTAAAAGTAAAAATACTTAAAATAAATAGTATACCTTTATAAAAAATATAATATTAAAAAACCTAGTAATAATAATAGTCTAAATTAAAGCTAAGTTTATTATTATTTTACATTATATATAGGTACTAATTACTATATAAAGTATTATTTAGTATTTATAAAAGATTTTTTTAGTAATAGTAATATAACTCTTAAAGCTAATAAACAATATATTTTAAGTAATAAATATAATAAGTATAAAAAAGAAATAAATAATAATTTAATAATTCATAAGTACTATAAGAGGCTTATGTATAAATATAAAATAAAATAATAATAATTAAAGTTATTTGTAATACTATTAATAAAGTTTTAATTATATTTTATAGAGAATATATAGAATAGCGCTTTTAAAATAAGATTAAAAATTTTTATTATAAATAATATATAAGTAAAAATTATAAAATAGTACTATTATATTTAAATAATTAATATATACCCTAACATTAGCGCACTATTAATAAGTTAAAATTTTAAAACTATACCTAGAAGCTTTATTATAAAATTTCCACAAATTAAATTTTTTAAAATTATAAACAGTTTTATATATTTATATTATATAATATTATAATTATTATTATACTACATTACTTACTATATTACTTTTTATTATTAAATTTAAATGTTTATATTTAACTTTAAAATTTTATAAGTATATACTTACTAAAGGTTTTTTTATTTTTTATTAAAATTATTATATATTAGTATTTTATAAAAATATTTATAAAAAATAAATATAAACTAATTATTATTTAATATATAAAAATAAATACTAGAAATACTCTATAATTTTTTAAAAAGTAGATAAGAATTAAATATATAAGAACTTTTTAATTATTTAATATTATTTAATAATTAACATTAATAAGTATATATTATATTATAAACTAAATATTTATAGTATAAAATTAAAATTATTATAATAATTTATTAATAAAAGTATAATATTAGTTAAATCTATTATTCTATAACTATAATATTAAGATATAATAATTTTATAAGGAAATTAAAAAGTATTTAGTAAATATAAATATATAAAGCTTTAGAGTTAAAAATAAACTTTAGTTTTAATAATAAACAATAATATTCTAATTAATATAGTATATTTATAACTAAGATATTATATAATATAAATATATAAGAACTATTTATAATTGTAAAAAATATTTAATGTAAAAAAATTTTAATTTAGAAATATCTTATAATAAAATCTTATAATAAAAACTTAGCATAAGATTTTATAATAAAAGCTTTTATATAAAGTGCTATAGCTTTAAGTTATTAGCAGAGTACTAATATTAGAATATATATTAATTATCTTTACGTATTAACCGTCTTAGTAGAGTATATAAGGTATAGGCTAGCCAGCGGTTATTATAACTAATAATAATAGTCTATAAAGTTACTTAAAATATTACTAATACACGGGCTACTACTAGCACTTATATCTATATTAATATAATTTAATAAGGTATATAGCAGCTATATACTATAAATAAAATATATAATTAAAATATTATTTAGTATTTTACTAATCCCCTACTATCGTAAAAAATTATAATATTAAAAAAATTAAAAAGTACTATATTCTATACCTAGTTTTAATAAAATAAACTAGTTATACCTTTTATTAAACTATAGTTAAATAGTTTTATAAATTACTATAAATTAAATTTAGCTGTTAACTACTAGAAGTATTATACTATTTTAAAATAGTTACCTATAAAGTTATTAAAGAAAAAAGAATTAAGTTAAATTTTTCGCCGTATATATTAAGTGAAAAAGAAAAAAAGAAGAGGTACTATTAATATAAAATAAGTAGTAGAATATAACTAGATAGGCTAAAGACCCTATAAGTATTACTCTATGCTAAAATTTTTATATTTACTCTTGTTAGGTATAGAACTAATTTAAAAAAGCTACTAACTATATAAATAGTTACCTATATATATTCTACTTTAACTATAGCTTTATGTTTTAATATTTATTAGTAAAAAGTATTAAATATAAATAATCTATTAGAACTAAGTATTTTATAAACTACTTAAGCACCTAGTCTTATAGAGGTATATAAATTTTTATTTATAAATAATACTCTATACTTTTTACTCCTTCTTCTTAATTTTAGAACGAAAATATACTTATACTAATTTTATTATATTTTATTATAACTCTTAAGAAGGAGCTTATACCAGTTATTATTAATAATAACTAGTCTTTTTAAATAGTTAAGCGGCTATTATTTTAGCACTTTATTTAATTTCTCTAATTAAACACTGTTATAATTAACTATTATAAATTTAGACTATTCCCTTACTGCGTTCGTACCCCTGAATTAAGGTCTAGGCGTACTTTTACTTTTCGATAAATTTAGACTAATATTCTAGTGTTAGTTTTAATAAACTAGAATATATCTTCTGAATAAGCTTAACTAAATAACTAAAATTTTAATTATATTAGATATATAGTGTATATCTAATTACTTTAATTTTTTTACTATTAAAGTATAATGTATTAATCGCGACTAGCGACTTTAAAAAAAATTACTTAATTTTATTTTTATACGTAGAAAGTATACTAGTACTTTTATAGTAATAAATATACTATAAGTATTATTAAAGATAAATACTAAATTACGCCTTTTAGCTATTACATATAATAATACTAATAATAATAATATGCTTGCTTATACTATTTATAAAAAGCTAGTTAGTAAAAATATTTCTTAGGACTTATAAGAGAATACTATACTATATCTAGCTTATATTATTAATTTTATTATATAAAATATTGTTAAGTATCTTAAGCTAGCAATATTACCTATAGTTAAAAATATAATAATATTATAAAAATAATATATTTAAAAGATAGAAGTATAGGCGTTTATTTTAAACTTTTTTTATAAAATATATACGATTTTATTATATATATTTATTATATACTAAGTAATTACTAGATCTAGGCTATCTATATTACTATTAATATATAACTATAACGTTACAAGCGTTTTATCGCTATATAATAATATATATTATTTAAGAAATAACTATCCATTATCCGCGACGTTAAAACACGATAGAATTTAATATTTAATATATATATATATATATATATACTTAAACTCTAGAAATATATTAATAAATATCTAAATTAAAAAATTATATTTAATATAACTATTAGGACGGCTAATAGTAATATAGCTAAAATAGACTTTTACAATTTTAAATAACTTAAACTATCTTTTATAAAGTACTACTACTTTAAACTATTTATTAAAATACTAAAACGTTTTAAAGACATTATAAGTTTTTTTAATAAAAACTAGAAACTTTAAATCTAATATATTTAGTTTATATATAACTATCTCTTTAATTTCTTAAACAAAATAATAGTTAAGTTAAATAATAAAAATTTAAAATATAAAGAGAATATTAAGTAACTAAAAATAATATAATTTATAACTAAAAGTAGCTATACTAAGTTAAGTAAATACTATTTAAAGAGAGATATATAGTATAGGTTTATATTTAATTATATAACTATTTTTAATTTAATATTAAAACTTACGGTATATAAAATATAATTATTATAAATATTTATTATAGTAAGACTTTAACTACTAGTTTAAAATAATATATAGGAACCCTACTATAAATATACTTATTAAAAATAATTCTTTAATTACTTTAATTACTATAATAATAATAATAGGTGTATAAGTTATACACTTTTATTAAACCCCTTTATATAATAATTATAAAGTAATAAATAGTTTTAAAAGCTTACCGCTCTATTAAGTAGTTTCTTAATCTTAAACTAAGTATCTTTTATAGAAGAAGCTAAAAAGACTAGTAATTAAATATATAAACAAAGAGCAGCCTATTTAAGTACTACTTATATAAAAATAATTAACAGTTTTAATATACTAGATTAGTAGTAGACGTATAAAGATATATTTTCTTAACTAATTTAAGTTATAAAATACGTACTTACTATACTAATTATATAAGTTAGTATTAAGTATATTTTTAACGTTACTAAAAATATTATTAGTAATTAGAGATATTAATCTTTTACTTAAATAATCTAGTATATGAAAATTTTTATAAATTTAATTTTTTAAGAAACAGAAGAGTTAACTAAACTATAAAATATAATAATAATAAAAAAAAAATAAAACTCTTTAAAATAGAGTTAATAATATATTAGACTTTTTAGTACCTTAAGACCTTTTTAAAGAGTATATAAAAGATATATATAGTATAAATAAAAATTTAATAAAAGATACTAAAGACTATAAAAATAAATTACTCTTCTCTTTATAAAAGCGTTAAAAGTCCATACGCTATTATTAAAAACTATAATTAATAATTATTATAATTTAATTCTTACGAGTATATAAACTAACCAAGAGTTTTATATTATATTTAATTTAGTAATTTTTAAGAAAAAAACTCTTCTAATCTTAACCTAATCCTAATCCCTAGTTTATATAATTTTAACCTAACCCTAATCCCTAGTCTATATAATTTTAATTTAACTCTAACCTATAGTCTATATAATTTAAATTTAATCTTAACCTATAGTCTATATAATTTTAACGTAACCTTAACCTATTATCTATACAACCCTAACCTAATTCTAACCTAATACTAGATAACTCTAACCTATATACTAGCGTAAGCCTCTTAAACTAGTTAGTATTTAATTATACCTATTAATTTTATTGACAATATTTTTAAAATCTAGGAAATTTTTTTATATTTTAAAAATTCTTTTTAGGCTTTTATATTTTAAAATTATTAAAATTAGATATCTTTTATATTAATTAAAAGAAGTTAGCTATTATAATATATATTTAGGTATTAGGCTATAGTGCACGGAGACCTTTAGGGACTAATAAGAGTATAAGTATAAATAGGTTACGTAACTAATAAATATAATAAATCTTTATTTTATTTATTAATAGACTTTTAGTATATTTATTAATAAATTTTTAGTAGATTTATTAATAGACCTAATAGTTATCTATTAGGTCTATTATAATACTATATAGGAACGCGAGGACTAAGTAATTTAAACTTATATTTACTCTATTATTAATCTATTATTAAGATTACTTAGGCTTTTATTAATTTAATATCTTACGACGTTAATACTAATTTTATTACTTAGTTTATATAGTAATAACCTTTTTTAAATTTATATACTACTTTTATCCAAAAACTAACTCTAATCTTAAGAGGACTATAATACTTTAAATACCCTTAATATAGGTAGTTTTAAAAATTTTACTACTATATAAGACTTACATAATAAGACTATACTATTAGACTTATAAAATAAAGATAAAAGAAACCTACTCTACTAACTACTCTAACTAGACTTATACTTTTACTTTACTATTTTATAAATAAAAGATAAGAATAAAATTTTATTTACTATTACGTATATATAAGAAAAGGCTATAGAATAAATTTAATCCTATATAAGTATTTACTTAGTAGAGGTAAACTTTCAATAAAATAAAATTAATAAAATAATTAAAAATTATTTTATTTTTTTAAAAACAATATTAACTAACATTTTAAAGTTATTAACTAAATACTATTAGGTAAACGGGCTATCTAAGAGCTTAAGTAAATTTATTTAATTATAAAGTATATAATAAGGTTTAAGTATTACGCTATATAACTAAAATAAAAGAATATGCCTTTAATAATACTATATTAGTAATAACTAAAGAGGAGTATAAAGGAGGAGCTTTTAAAAAGTAAAACTACTATTAATAAATTTTAAAAATTATATTATAACTCTATCTAAATTATTATAAAATAGTATAAGTTAAACTAAATATTATAGTATAAGAAAGAAAACTAGCTAAGTTTTAGTAAACTAAGTAAATAAACTAGTTACTATAAAGACTATATTAGCTAATAAAATATGCATACTTACAGCTGCTAACCAATAAAATTAAATACTCTTACTCAAAAAATAAAGAAAGATATAGGCTTTTATAAGCTAAACTTTAAGAATAATCTTAAATAGGGCCGATAAACTTATTTTCTATATAAAAAATTAAACTATATTACTAGAAATTATAAATTAAAGAATAAAATTAAAAAGTAGTTAAATATATTTAGGGTTAAAAAGAATACTAAAAATAATTAATAGATTATTACTAATAATATTAGTATACTTAACTTTATAAAAAATGTAAGTAAGAGGACTTATTTAACTTATAACTATATAAGAACTCTAAAAATAAAAAAAATAGCGAAAATAATTTTTTATTACTAAAGGCTCTAACGCTACAGTTAGGCGAGGAAGAAGTTAAAAAATAAAAATAAAAGGTTAATATATAATACTACTATAAATAAAGCTAGTTTAATAGAAATATAACTATAATAATAATATTATATTTTATTTATACTACGGCTGTTATATAAAAAGTTAAATTAATTTTTAAAAAAACTATAAATAGGTGGATATTATTTATTAGAATAAACTTATAAACTAAAGTTATATAAGTAAAGATTTTAATTATAAACTAGAGTATAGTCTAAATTACTAATATCTAATATACTATACTTTAAAATAATAATTATATAGAGTAAATATATATTCTATATACTATGCTGCTAAAAAAGAGATCTACTTTTTAACTTTTAGACTAAGATATAAGTTAATATAGTTTAACTACCTAATTAACGACTATAATTAGTATTTATAAAATAATTAGAAAAAGAAATACTTTCTAAACTATATAAAGGCAAATTATATAGTAATAAATATAATTATTAATAAAAATTATATATAAAAGTATTAGTAAACGTACTTATACTCTAAGTATAATAGGTATAGATTAAGTAAAAGAATATTTAGATTTAAGGGAATAGAAAAATATTTTAAAAAGAGGATAACTACCTCTAAAAAAAAAAATTTAGGTTTATTAGTAAATTTAAATCGCTTATAAACAAACTAAGTATTATAAATAATATTTTATTAATTAAACTCTTAGTAAGGCTTAAAAGAAAATATATAAAAGTAATACTAAATTTAAAGTATATAAAAACTATATATTATAATAGGTGATTAATAAAGTATGTATTTAGTTAAAACCTTAAAAAATTTTTATATACTCTATATTACGAATAAAAACCTAATATTAGATATATTATAAATAAAGAATAAAATTACTATTTATTTTAAAATCTATTAGTACTAGAAAGACGTTACTATAAATATATTACTAAATAATAACTATAGTATTATATTAACACTTTTATAATTATAAAAGTATAACCTAAATATTAACTAAAAAGATTTTCTTATTAAAATACAATAAGTATATATTATAGGTAAAGTCTACGTATTCTATAATAAATATAGTAAATAAAAAAATAATAGAAACTATTATCTTAAAAATAAAATTTATAAAAAATAAATTTACTTTAGTAAATACTAGATTAAATTACTAAATTATAAAGTAAACAAAAGTAAGGAAACATATAAAAATAGAGTTACTTATTTTAAAAAAAATAAAAGAATAAGTACTACTTAAAAAAAAACTAATTAACGATAAAAGAGGTTAAGGAAAGAAGAGATACTTCTTTTTAGCCTCCTATACCCCTAAACAGAAATAAAACTCTAATAAATATAAAAATTATTTAAGTAACACCTTAAAAAGAGTTATATATAATTATTAATATTACTAGCAGTATTACTACTAATTTTTATACTTAAAAAAAATAGAACGCTAAGACTATGTATTAACTACTAAAAACTTAATAATATAATAGTAAAGAATTACTATTTACTATAAAACATAAAACAGTTATAGAATTAACTAGTAAAAGTAAAAATATTTATAATACTTAACTTTAAAGATAGATATTACTTAATACGTATTTTTTTTATTTAATAAAGTTACTATTAGTAACTACTTAATTAGAAAAAAGATTACTAAATATACTATATAAACTAACGACCGGCTCTTAAAGATACTATACTAAGTCTAATTAAAAAAAATAGTACTAAAATAGGTATATAATAACTACTTAATAGTACTTAATAATATTATAGCTTAGTATAGTTTATTACCCTATATAGTAACTTATACTAGCTTATTTACTATTATAAAATAATACTAGGCAGGCATTTATAAAGGAAAAAATATGAATATATTATAATTATAGTACGTATTATAGCGTCTAAAGTACTATTTACTAATAGTAGTATACTACTATTTTATAACTAAAATATGCACTTCTAGTATATTAAAAAATAAAATTTTAGAAAGATATATATACTAAACTTACTCTAGCTAATACTATAGAGTATAATATATACTCTAAGCTTTTAAATTAAATTAAAAAAAATAAGAGACGTAAAATAGTAAGTATATTTAATATAATTATAATACTACTACCTATTTTTATAAATAATATATAAAAGTTTATACTTAAGTAAAATAATTTTATTAATATAGACACATATTTAACTACGTATAAAAAAAACTATAATATTTTATAAAAAAACTAAAAATTTACCGTTTAAGAGTACTACTAAATAAAAAAATAATACTAAAACTAGTATAGCTGCACTACTATACTAAATAATTAATAAATAAAAATAAGTTATTTATTATTATTAATAACGCTAACGCCAATAACTATAGGGTGCTAGAGTAAAAAAATAATATAGTTTTTTAATAAGTAACTAAATATATTAAAAACGATACTCTATAGGATAGAAGGCGTATATAACTTTAATTAAAATAATATAAAATAAAAGTTACTAGTATATAAAAGAGCGCTGTTACTTAACCCTATAAAAGATATTTAGAGGTAAAGAAAAAAAAGTTTTTAAAGTGAGAATAATAGCTAGCTACTATAGGAAAATATATATAAATAGTTAAATATATAACTAAATAACATAAAATATTCTATATTAATTATTTTATTATAATATTAAAACCTTTAGGTTCCTATTAAGACCGGTAATAGGTATTAACGAAAGAGATAAGTAAAAGATTATATTTTAAATAAAATATAGACTATTTAAATACTTAATTATATATTTTAGACTTATAAACGTACTAGCTACTTTTTAGGCCTTTATTAATAATATACTTAAAAATTATATAAATATTTTTATTAACGTAACCGGTAAGCGAGTGGTTTAAATAAGTAAGTAGGCACTCTCGCTTAGCTAATAAAATTAAGAATTATAAAGGTCTATATCTCTATATTTATATAATAAAATTTTCTTTAAATTTAATATACTATTTTTGTCTATATAAGTTTTATATATTCTAGATTATTAAGGTTTAGCTTATTTATATTTATAGATATAGAAAAGTATGCTAAAATAATTTTTATATTTTAGTATTTTCTTTATAACTTTTTAATTATATCTACTATATATTAAATATTTTAAAACCTTTATAGTTATATAACTATAACTTTATAAAAATTATTTTTAAAAAATCTATTATATAGATATATAGATATAGACCCCTATAATTGTTAATTTTATTAGTTAAGCGAGGGTACCCGCTCGCTTACCTAGCCTGCTCGCTTACTAGTTATATTATAGTATACTTAGATAATATTCTTATTTTTTTAGAGAATAAAGCGGGGTACGTTACATATATTAAAATTATTTTATAAGTACTAAATAAAGCGGATCTAAGGTTAAAATAAAAAACATATAAATTTTATAAAATAAACCTTAAATATTTAAAATATATTATCTTTACAAAAGAAATAAAGATAACTTTAATAAAAATAAATATTATATAAAACTAACTAAAACTAATAACTATAAAATAGATATAAGAGTTTTTAAAATTTTATTAATTTAATAAATAGTTTATAAATAAAAATATATAAAAATAACGTATTTATTAATAAAGCTAAGTAAAAAAACTATTTCCTTTTAGTAAAAAAAAGAAACAGTAAAAAGTATTTAATATACTAGTAAAAATATATATTATACTACTAGTATTTATTATATTTATTAATAACTAACTACTATAACTAAAAATAAATATATTACATAGAGCTATAAAAGTATACACTAAATAAAAGAAATATACAAAATAATATTTAATAGCTAACTACCTATATAAATTTAAAAATATAGAGATACGTTATAATATTTATAAAAATAAACTATATATAATAATAAAAGTACTTAAGTACTAAAGGATTTACGTCTATAATTACTTTATACTAAAGATTTTATTAATTATAAAAATCTACTTTAGGTTTTTATAATAAAATAACCTAATATATTATATATATTTATATATTAATTAAATAAATAGTGTGGCTAGAGTAGTTTAGAATAACTAAAAGAGGTTTTAAAAAAGGAGGAGTATGTATATACCTTTATTAACTAATACTCTAATAAATAAGGTAGTTAAAGGTACTAAAATAATATAAATTCTAAATTATCTATACGCTAGAAATGAATAATAAAAAAGTAAACGCGCTTAGTAAAAAAAAAATTTAGTAAAAAAAAAGGTGATTAATATTATAGTAATTTTTTTAAAAAAAAATTAATAGATTACTAAAAGCTTTAATAGAGCTAAATAAACTATTAATAAATATATAAGTAATACTATAAAAATATTAAGAGGTAATTATTTAATAATACTATAATAAGCTATTATATAAATATATAAGAATTATATAAATAATAAAAGTAATTTAAAAAAACTATTATTTTCTAAAAATAAGAGAAAAGGTGGAACTATATATCTATAAATATATAGACTATTAGAGAAATAAATCGATAATATACTTTAAGTACGGTAAACTATAACTTTTAAAAATACTAATTATATTATAAACGAATATTATAATAAACTTTATTATAGGATTACTAATCTTAAGGGATCCTATTATAAATATAAAATATAACCTAAGACTTAATATAGTAAATAGATTTACTAAATATATAAAAATAATATTTTATTAAAAGAACTATATAGTAGTCTAGTTAGGGTTCTTAATTCATAACTATTTAGTATAACACTATAAAATACTAAAAATAATTATTAGTAACTAAAATAAACTATTTACTTTTAACTATTAGACAATACTAATAGTATTAATTAGAATAAAAAGAAAGCTATTAATAGTATATTATCTATAAATAAACGGATAGATAAAATAAATAAACTAAATTATAAAACTATATCTATATATATACTATAATAGAAAAAATATAACTAAATAATACTACTTTTATTAGTGTAAATTACGTATAATAATAAATAATCTATAGTAATAGCCGTAATACTTTTTTTCGCTAATTATAGAAGATACCTATACTTACTTTATTAAATAATTTTTATAAATAGATACATAGAGGAAGCTATTATAATAATAAAAAATATAAAATAGATATATTAACTTATATAAAAAAATTTAATAAAAATATAAAAATAAGTAATATAATAAGCTAATAGAAAAAGAAAAATAGTACTTTAACTAAAAAAAAGAAATAAAGTATACTTGCTAACTAAAAATCTAAAAATATAAAAAAAATATAAAAACCTAGACTCCGTAAAGGTCGGGCTATTTTTTCTTTTAAAATATAAACGACTAGTTAACTATAAGCTAAAACGATATAAAAATATAAAAGAATATTTTATATTTTATATATTACTACTAGAACTAGCTAATTTAAAAATACTAATATAGGAAACCTTTTACTATATAATTAAAAATAAAAATAAGTATAAAATAAAAAAGATATAATTACTAAAAGAGTAACTTAAAAATTTTTTTACTAAAATGGAAGAACTACCCTAAATTAAAAAGTATATAAAAACTAAAAACTAATCTAGGTAATTATAAAGAGCTAATTAAAAAGTACTTAAAAAATAGGGAAATATACTATTAAAAGTCTATAGAATTAAAAGTAGTAAAAATATTTATTATATCTAAAGTAGACTAAAAGCGAAGTAATAAACTAATATTTATATATTTATATACTAATTAAATAAATAGTGCAGCTATAGTGGCTGTGTAGGCGACTAAAAGGGGTTTTAAAAAAGGAGGAGTATATATATACCTTTATTACTAATATTTATATAATAAGTAATATAGCTAAATAATTGTAAATTTTTTAGTTTAATCTCTCTAGTAACTTCTATTTTAAAAAAGAATATTTACTTTTTTAATAGGTACGCGATTCTATTTACTTTAATATTTTCTTATTTTATATTAAATAAGCTAATATAATAGTAAGTAACTTTTTATTTTTATTTACTTTTTTTTAATACTCTTTACGAGTGTTATATAAAAAAATGTAAAATAAGTTAATGTAGACTTTATAAGTAGTAACGTAAAATATATATATATATTTATATATTAATTAAATAAACAGTGTGGCTGTGGTAGCTCGGGGCGACTAAAAGTGGTTCGAAACAGGAGGAGTATATATATGCCTTTATTTTATATTATATAATATGTATAAGCGTTTAGATTATTAAAAGGTATAGTATAATAGAGAGTAATAAAGGAAAAATTGTAACTATATAAAAAAAAATAATTTAGCTATTATAATAAATCTTAAGGCTAGTATAAAGGGCGCGGGCTTTAGACCTAAATATAATAAAAATTATAAAACTAAAAAAGTAGAGTAATAAGGTATGAGACTAAATTAGGGCCTAAAAAAAATACGTAATTTTAAAATAAATTAGTTAGAGAAGAGGAATAATATTATAATCTATATTTAGATATTAGGTTTTAGTATATAAACACCTTTAAAGACTAATAAAAGTATAGGTATAAAAAAATTACGTAACAAATAAATATAATAGATATTTATTATATTTATAAATTAACTTTTAGTATGTCTATTAATAGATTTTTAGCAGGTTTATTAATAAATCTAATAGTTATCTATTAGGTCTATTATAATACTATATAGATACGAGAAAACTAAGTAATTAAAATTTATATTTAATCTGTTTTTAATTTATTATTTAGATTATTTAGTCTTTTATTAATTTAATATCTTATAACGTTAATACTAACCTTATTACTTAGTTTATATAGTAATAATTATTCTTAAATTTAAATATTACTTCTGCCTAAGAACTAACCCTAAGCCTAAAAGAACTTTAATATTAGCCTTCTTTTTTATTTTAATAATAGTATTAATCTGTTATTTTTTTAAAATTTATAGTCTAGTTAAGTAATTTTTATGTAAATAGTTTATAAAGTTTTAGACTTATTAAATTCTTTATTAATTTTAAATATATATAGCTCCTCCTAAAAAAATATTAATATTATTTAAAAGTTTTATAAAAAAAAAGTATTTAAGCTTCTAAATAGTTTATATTTAATTAATTTTAATTTTATTAAACTATTAAAGTGGGTCTTTAAACGCGTTTAGTATATTAACTTTTAAATAGTTTTAGATTTTTTTTAAAGTATATTAATACTAGTTTTTAAAATAACTTTAGCGTTTTAAATAGTTTAAACGGGGTTATATATATAAATAATAGTAAATGTTATCTTTAAAATCTCTATTAAACACTTTATTAATAATTAGTAAAAATATTATATATTATTATTATTTAAAATATTAAAGTTACGTCTACAATCTTTTTTACAAATATAATAGGCCTTTAGTATTAGTAGATATACAGCTAAAATAAAAACTATAATAGTATAATTTTTTAAAATAATTAAATTTTTATAATTATAACTGAGTCGCCGATATTAAAATAATAATAAATATGAAATAGTAATTTTCTTTTTTTTATAATTTTAACTTATTACAGCTAATCGTGTACTTTTTTAAAATTAGTAAATATAAAAAATTCTAATTAAAATAACGATATTTAACTATAATAGTTAGTAGCTATTTATACCCTTTTATACTTTAATTGGCCTAATAAAAACGTTTTTACAGTATATATAAAACTTAAAATAACTTAGGTATTAAAAATATTAAAAGGTAACTTAACATTTTCTATAAGTTTTTTATTAATTTTAGTATTTTATTAAACCGGCGTCTTATACGTAATAAAGTAAAAAAAATCTTTTTAAGCTATATTATATTAGATTACTCCTAAAAGATAAAAGAGTAATTTAAATATTAGGAATTAGGATAAAGTAGTAATATACTATAATATATATAAAAATTTAAATATATATTATTTATAAAAGAAGAAAAATATATTATAACTTAACTAAAGCTCTATAATATAAACTATTTTTTTATTACGTAAGCACGCTTCTATCTAGAGTAAAAATATCTAAATTATAATATATTACTAGATTTAGATATATTACTTACTGTTTTTTTTTATAAAACTATAATAATATCTACTAGTTAATAGTTATAAGCTAATATAATCTAACTAATATTAAATTAATATTTATATATACGAAATTCTATAGTGCGTCTAAATTAAAAAACTAATAATAAAACAAATTTCGTAAAAAATTACTAATTAAAAAAATAATTAATTATATTACATATATTACAAAAGTAGATTTAATTATATCTAAACTATTTACTAAAAATAATTAAAATAAATATATAATTAATTATAGTACTAATATTACTAATAAGCTATAAAGTTTCTTTTAATTATAGATAGTAAAAAATACTAAAGTGTAGTAAACGTTAGGTTTAGTAATTAAGTATTTAATTATTAAAAAAATAATAGATATAATACTTTATAGTATAATAAATTTAATAAAGCGTACGCTTTCTGTATAAAAATATAAAAAATATTTATTTTTATAAGTAGTTTTAGTAGAGTTAAAAAACACTATACTAATACTTTAAAACTAAATTACTAGTATAAAATAAACTAGTAATTAATAATATTAATATAATAGATAAACTATTAGTAATATTTAAATAAATATATATTATAGTACTAAACGTTATACTAGCACTAAAACTAAACTATTTAAATTTTATAAAATAATAAAGACTAGCTACGTAATTAAAAAGTAATAAGTACGCCTAGACGATAATCTAGGAGTATAAACGTAGTAAGAGAATTTAATTAAGTGCTAAATCGTGTACGTAATACTAGCTAAGTAATAGGTAAAGAATATTATACTTAATTCTATATCTATATTTAATTTATCGCCTTTACTAACTTTAAGTATTTATACTTTTACTACTTAAGTTAGTAATGTTACTAGCCCTTACTTTCTAAATAGTAGTAGTAATAAAGATAGTCCTAAAATTTTATACTTTATTATACAGGGGGGTGAAAGCGAAAAACAGTACTTAAAAAAGATACCTCTTTTAAAAATGTATATAAAATTAATTAATAAGCCTAAAAATACGTATATAATACTGTTCTAAAGAAAAGGTTATAGAGAAATATATAAAGATATTATATACTACTTATTAATTACGTGTAATAAATTAAAATTACTTACATATAATAATATTTTAAACTCTTTTTTAGGTTCCTATAACTTTTTAGTTTAGAAATATATTTAACTATTAATGTAACTACACCCTTTTAGGCCTGGTATATATCACGTAATATAATTTTTAATAAGAATTTATAATATAATACTAGATTAATAAAATTAGCAAAAATTTAGTCTCCGTATATATAATTACTAATTACGTAATATATTATTAATATTATAGTATATAATAATAGCTTTTTAATTTTATAAATCTAGATTTCTATTTCTTTTATATTACGCTAAATTTAAAAAAACTTAAATCTAATATTAGTTTTATTTTAAAAATAAATACCTCTATATTAATAATTATTTTTACTATAAACAGAACTTCTAAAACTATTTATAATACTTTAGTCCATATTAAAACTAAAATAATAATAATAATAATAATAGAACTAAAATTAAAAGAAATAGAATTACTTAAGTAATTTAAAGTGTAAAGAGAATTATTAATAAAAACGTAATTAAAGACCCTAAAAAAGAAAAGAAAACACTATTATAAAAAAATAGTTAAAATATATAAAAAAAAAACAAGTAGTATAATATTACTATACATAAAAAAACCCTATAATATATAAAGAAAACGCTAATAAGAATATTAATATACGCTAAAAGAAATATAAAAAATATAATAAATATAAATTCTAAAAGTAATAAAATTCTTTACTAAGTTAGTAATATAAAAGAGATAAGTTATAAAAAACTATAATAGAAAAAGGGATTATAATAGAATTAGAAATAAACTAGCTATTAGTTACTTACTAAGTAAGTTTTTTTCACAGTTTAATATTTTACACTATATAACTTTTTATATATTTTTATTCTATAGTTTTAGTGTTCTAATATTAATAATATTAATTATTTTATTAGTAATAACTTATTATAATAAATTTAAAACACTATTTAGTTAGAATATAAAAATAATAGAGTATTTACTAATATACCTAATTTATTTATTTCTTTTACTAGTAATAACTATAAAAATAGTCCTTATATCTAAAGCTAATCTAAAGATAAAAAGGGGTAAATAATCTTATACATTTTTTACCACTTTTTTTAATATAAATATAGATATATATAAATATATTATTATATTATATTATTATTATTAACTCAATATTAATATTAATATATATTAGTAATTATAATAAGGTAACTCCTTTATTAATATAATTATAAACCTTTTAAACTAATTTAAGAATAATTAAAATTTTATTTTATTTTACCGAGCCTATAACACTAATTTAGTTTCTATAAATAATATATATAATTATATAAAATCTCGACTAAATAATAATAAAGAGGTTAACTTATATATAAAATTAAGTTTAGAAAGTATAGAGGCCATTTAAAAACTTTTTTTAAAAAGTAAAATAAAATACTATAAAAAGTTATTAATAATTATATTTTATTACTTTCTAGCTATTATAAATTACGTATATAATCTATAAAATACTATACTAAGTACTAGTACTATACTATTTACTAGTTTATTATTAAAATTGTAAAAATTTAACTTTTATTAATAATTATATAATAAATATATAAATATAATTTATATATTAATATAATATAGGATCTATTATTATATATATAAAAATAGGCCAATTTTACACGTTATATTAAAAGGTATAATAGCCTCAAGTAGAGTCCTTAGAAATTTTAATATTTACTAATTTCATTTCCCCTAAACGTTTCATTAAGCTGCCCCTAATAAGGTAAATAGGATTCACTAATCTTTTTTTTTTAAAACGCTGTTTTCTTTGTATTTTTTGGCTTACTAATTATAAAGTTATTTTATTTTAAAAAAGGTATCTTTTTTAAGTATTCTTTTTCGTTTTCACTCCCCTGTAAATAACCTTATTAATATAAAATAAGTTAAAAAGTAATAAAAAAATAATAATAAAAATATTACTTTAAATTTAAGTAGCTATAAAATAAATAGAATAGATACTAATAAAAAAGTTAATAAAATATAAAAATAAAATTAGCTAAATTAATAAAAAGGCTAATAGACCGTTAGTAAACTCTTTATGAAAATATAAATATAGTAACTGTTTAGACTAAAAAATAAAACGTAGTTTATTATAAAGTACTGTTAATCTATAGGACTTAACTATAATACTAATAAGAAATTAATAATAAGTTATATCTTTTTAAAAATAGTAATGTTTTAAGCTAACAACGTATATTATAACTTAGTTTTATATTTTATAAATATTCTCTATAGAAACAAAAACTAGAAATATAGGTAATATTAAAAATAAATATAGTAGTAATATATTTTATTAAATAATTAATTTTACGCTCTACTCTATACAAATAGATTTATTAAATATTATAATAATTATTTATAACTATAACTTAAAATAGTTACTTAATTTAGTAGTCCTAAGCTATAAATTTCTTAGTACAGAAAGTTAAGTTATTTATATAATTTAGCTATTACTAGATTTATAAATAGTAGTATTCTAGTAGTATAAAAGGGATACGTTAAATTTATATAATTATAAACACTTAAATTTAGACTAAATAAGTAGTTTTTATAGTAATAGTACCTTTAATACTATAAATAACTTAAATTATAACTAAAATAAAAAATGTAAAAAGAAAGAGAGAAGTAGAGAAATATATAACTAATAAATACGTAAGTTAAAACTAAAATTAAATAATATACGTTTACGCTTACTAAGAGATAAGTATAATATAAAGAAGAAAAATATATATAAATTATTATTATATTAAATACTAGGCGTAGTAAAACTACACTAGTATACTTTATAAAAAAAGGACTTCTAATATAAGACTATTATAATTTTTAATAATTTTAATATTCTTAAATACTCTTACTTTTATTAATCGTATTTAGTATTTAATATTAAACCTAAATTACTAAAAAATTTATTATTATAAACTCTATATAGCCTTCTTTAGTATATATAGCAAAAGCGAGTTATTATAGGGGGATAATATAAAAAAAGAGTAATTAAAAAAAACTACTCTTTAAAAGTTTAATAACTCTATTAATATTATATTTAAAAATTTATAAAAGAAAAAGTTATAGAAAAGTTAGAAGACATAGTATACTAAAGCTAAATTAGGCTTAGCGTATTTATAACCGTAATTATATAGTTTTAAACCTTAGTCTATTTTTTTACTTAATTTTACGTTTTTATAACTTTTTATATAGTGTATAAAATTAGCTATAATATATATATATATATATTAGTAATTTATATATAATATTTATAAAATAAATTTTCTGTATTATTTCTTATCTAAATATTTAAAATTTTAAATTTAGAATTTAAAGTCTTAGTTTAGAGATTTAAGCCATTATTTAAAAAAATATACATTTAACTTATTTTTAAAAATGCGAAATACTAAATATAAGTAGAACTATATAATAAGTTTAAAAATAAAATAATAATTTAATTTACTATTCTATTAAACTAGTAATAGCCCAAAAACTTATAAAATTTTTATTAATTTAAAGTCTTATAACTTCTTCTATAGTAAATATAATAAATTAAATTAAATTTTTAATTTTATACTATAGAAAATACTAAACAGTTAATATTTTATTATTATCTAATTAGGTTAGTTAAATTTTAAGTATATATTATCTAATAATAATAATATATTATTAACTATAAATTACGGCTAATACATTTAAATCCGGGGGAACAACTTTTTTTTAGCCTATACCGTTTTTGGACTAGTGTCTCGGCACTACACTTTACCTCTCTTTACATAATGATACATTTAAATTTTTATATAAAATTATATAAAATATTAATTACGTAAGATATATTACACTATTTAATAATTTTTACTATTTTTTATTTTCTTAAAATATAAGATAAATCTAATAAGATATTATTAATTTATACTAAAAATATTTCTATAAAGAGTATATATAAATTAGTAATATATATAGATTTTATAGCTAGTTTTATACCCTAGTTAAAAAGTTAAAAAACGTAAAGTTAAGTAAAAAAAGGTCTTAGGTTTAAGGCTATATAAATAAGGCTATAAATATACTAAGCCTTATTAGGCTTCATAATACTATATTTTAGAACTTTTTCTATAAATAAACCTATTTTTAAATTTTTAAATATAATATTAATAGAGTTATTAAACTTTTAAAAACTAGTCTTTGTTAATTACTCTTTTTTTGTGTCACCCCCCTGTAATTATAACTAATAAAAAATAATTTTATACGTCGTATATTATATCTCTATAAGTATTTTACTTGAGAAATATATTATAAAGAAAAGTATTATAGTAAAATACTAAGTAAAATAAAATTTGCTAGTAGTAAAACTATAAGTAATTATAAATTATATAATTAAGAGTTATGCCGCTAAGTAGGACTTAATTTTTTTTTATATATAATAAAGTTACTATTAGTAACTACCTAATTAGAAAGAAAATTGCTATATATACTATAAAATCTACCAACCGTCTCTTAAAGGTACTACGCTAAACCTAATTAAAATAAATAGTACTAAGATAGGCACATAATAATTACTTAATAGTATTTAATAGATTTATAGTCTAGTATAGTTTATTACTCTATATATTACCTTATACTAGCGTATTTACTATTATAAACTTATACTAAGTAGGTATTTATAAAAAAAGAAATATTAATATATTATAACTATAATATATATTATAGCGTCTAAAATACTATTTACTAATAGTAGTATACTACTATTGTATAACTAAGGTATACGCTCCTAGCACGGTAAAAAATAAAATTTTAGTAAAATATATATACTAAACTTACTTTAGCCTATACTATAGAGTATAATATATATTTCAAACTTTTAAATTAAACTAAATAAATAAGAAATATAAAATAATAAGTATATTTAATATAATTACTATATTACTACCTATTTTTACGGGTAACCTATAAAAGTTTATATTTAAGTAAAATAATTTTATTAATATAGGCGTAGAGTTTACTATATATAAAAAGAAACTATAATACTTTATAAAAAAGCTAAAAATCTACTATTTAGAGGTACTACTAAATAAAATAATAATACTAAAACTAGTATAGTTGTATTATTATACTAAATAATTAATAAATAAGAGTAAGTTATTCACTACTAATAATAATACTAATACTAATAACTATAGGGCGTTAGAGTAAAGAGATAGTATAGTTCTTTAATAAGTAATTAGATATATTAAAGGCTATAGTTTATAGCGTAAAAAGCGTATATAAATTTAATTAAAATAATATAAAATAAAAGTTACTAGTATATAGAGAAGCGCTGTAGCTTAATACTATAAAAGATATTTAGAGATAAGTAAAGAAGGATTTCTAAAAAGAGGATAATAGACAGGTAGTATAAAAGAATATAAATATATAGCTTAGTATATAACTAAATAAAATAAAATATTTTATATTAATTATTATATTATAATTTAAAAATTTTTAAGTTTCTGTCGAGACTAGAGGACTTATTTAAAATAAATAATTATTTTAAAAATAATAGTTATATAAGAATAAGGAAGAATTTAAAGATAATCTTAGTAAAAGTAAAGAACTAGTTAATATATTTAAGACTATAAAGAAGCTCTTATATTTAACTTTTAGTTTTTTATAGTTAAAGTTAATATTAATTATTACTTTTAAAAACTATAATTTAGTAGTTAATTTATTATTAAAAATTAGTTTACTTATAATCTTAGCTTATTACTTTTTACTCTTTCTATACTTTAAACACTTTATAAAGTAAAGATAGACATACCGCTCTAATTAGAATTAGATTTTAGCAAGTATATCCTCTGTAATACTTTACTAAGCTATCTTTCTTTACTATTATTTAGTAAGTACCTAGTATAAGCTCTTTTAAAAATAGTTAAAAATCCTCTTTTTAACAATATATTTCTTATTTCTCTGGCTTATCTAGATAAAAAGTTATTAACTTTTAAAAAAGGTTTATAAAAAGATTACTTTTTATTTATATTACTCTTTTGTAACTTATTAATACTTCTGAATTTTTACACGAGATTTATACTACGCGAAGTCTCTTCTTAATTAGAGGGACATAATACTCACGTACGGTCTCAAAGTAACGAGAAGAGGTAAATTTCAATTTCGTTTTCCTTCCATCATCGTAGCAAAACAGCTGGATTCCCATCCATACCATCGGCCTTCAACCTCACTGCATACCCCCCAATCATCGGATGCTTAGGACTGCCATTCGAGCCCCAATTCTTCCCCTCCTGCATCTCATTCATCCTCCCCATTCCCCGCACAATCCCCAAGGCCATACACTCTAGGTCATTATAATCAAAAGAGGGTACGCTTGCTCTCTTTAACATAAACTGGCCGACTAGCACAACAATAAGACCGAGGAAGTTCACAACAACTACTGCAATAATAAACGGCGGGGAACCAATCTGCACGGCGGATATGGAAGCAGTAACGTCTACTTTGGATGTCGCGTTAGGAAAGGTCAAAGCAGCGCCGCCGAAGGCTACAAGCGCGTCGTCCATAACCGCAGTCACTGAGTCAGCGACCGCAGCAAGTACGGTATCGTTGCCCGGCGTCTCCTTCGGCGAGGTTCCCAGCCTGATCTGCAGATTCCTGATATTCTCCATGAACGAGTCCCCGACGGTCGATGTATATAGCGAGTTGACGACGAATGGGAGGGAGTACTGGGCCATGGCGCGACTCCGCAGATTGCCACTTTTATCGAATTCCCCGTCTACGGAGTTGCTTGTAGGTGTGACTGTAATGGTACCTCTTGACACACTGGTCTCGACAAAGAAGTCGGATCGTTTGAATGTTATTTCGCATTGCACTTTGTCGAGCTGCTGGTACAACGAGCCGGCGACGATGCCGAGTATGTATCGCTCGCTATTGCGGGGAGAGCTGAAGATGCTAACAATGCCAGTGCCAGTATTATCCTTAAGCTGCGTTTGCGCGTAGAAGTCATAGCCAGACGTCCTGTTGCTCTCGTAGATGAGGGTCCAGTTCGAGTTCGGTAGAGCACCGGTGGCAAGAAAGAGGTTGGGGTATGTCGCGTCGCCAGGTGCGTAGTAGAGTCCGATGGCCATGTCGGCGGAAGCGTTATATATGCAAGTTGTCGACGCTACGAAGCCTGGCTCATGGTAGGCGTAGGTTTGAATGTTGCGGAGGTTTTTGAGGTGTGTGTCTGTGAGGCCGATAGCCGCGCCGACACCGTAGGAACGTCCGATGTATTGCAGTTTGTCATCTGTCCATTTCGAATGGTTCCTTGGTGTCGAGTCTAGCGACGAGGCTGTTGCGACGGTGCGGAGTAAGTTGCCGGTATTGTATTTTAATGGACAATTAGTGAATGTGCCATTGGACTGCTGGACTACCCAGCAATCAGAAAACGCATCTGGTACATCTGTGTTCGGGTATAGGAACGAGTAGTTGCCAGATGGTCCGCTGCCTGGAACTATAAGAAGTCAGGGCTTGTTACGAGTGGGATAAGCCTCTACTCACCAAGGAGGGAAAGACCATGGTCTATGGACTTTAGTGTAAAGGATGGAGTAAGCGCACCAGCCCATAGTGTCGCTGGAACATAGGTTATTGCAAAAAAGATCAGGGAAACTAAAGCGAGCGCCCAAGGAAGGTTCCACTCCGTCCGAGCTTGCGTGAAGGCTGACCAAAGCTTCACAGTGTTGAGGTTTACATCTCTTTCCGTAAGACGATTCCTTGTCCAGTGACTGATGATCCTACAGAGCCGATAGACCCAAAGAATAGACAGTATCGATGATAATATATGTACGACGACCTGAACGAGTGCTCGGCTAGTCACAGACCACTCGTACAACTTGCCTTTTGAGTCAGCATATTTGCGAAGTTGCAAGCTTCCAACGACGATGCTAATGATTGTGGGGACGACGATCAAGTACGGGATGAGCTTGGTCCACCATCTTGCCTCTTGCAAGGGCGCGTGCACGTGCACTTGGGGTGCCTTCGGGTCGGTATAATCCTGCTGCTCGTTCTCGGGCACAGTGAATACAGCTGGCAGAAGCTCGCCACGGGGCACCTTGTCATATGAGTGTGTTGCCATGTTGTGCCAGATAATTGCATAGAAAAGACTGTTCGGGTTTGTTGCCTGGCGAGGTCCAGACCACGTTCATTTAATCGTTCAGCCTCCTGCAATTTGGCCCCATTTTGCGGCCTTGCGGTTAACAAGCCCATTAACCTATCCTATCCTAGTGCTACGAGAGTGTGTCTTGTTCCTCGTATCCTCCTTTGAGCCTTCAATATACACCCCTGTAGATCATATCGGACCCCAACTTTTCCCAATCCCCGTTCGTATTACCTTTACTTACTCTTCCAGCCTTGCTACGCTTTTCATTTTGCATTTTATTACACAAAAATATAAATATGTAACATTACGAAGGCGCGTACAGAGAACTTGGCATATGTTGACCGCTACTTACTGAATGTCAACTTACTCCTTATCAGGTGCCCGCTACTATCTCACTTGCTTTTGCAGGATTCGCGATCTTTCGATAATTGAGCGTTCTGCAGCCTATCGGTTAGACACTGAAACGCTAACCTTGTTTGTAGGCGCGCGTGATATGCTACAGCTCTATGCAGGTTCGGTGTTTCAGCCGGCGCATGCTGTTGCGGAGGCCGGGTTGGGGGCGAAGAGGATAGCGCTTGTCGCTATCGAAATATCGCTGCGACAAGTGTTACGCGGAGAGTCGTTGGGCGCCAGAGGGGGGCAAAAGGGCCTCTCATCGGTCCACGGAGGGTCTGCGCTATTAGAAAAATCCACGACATAAACATAGCCATAACTTATACTTCATTGCGAAGGGCGAAGGTTGCTTGCGCTGGGTTCCACTGCTGTGCGCTCTGGTTTACTCAGCGGAAGCGCCACATATCCACTGGGACTTGCACTCTCGGAGAGTGAGATATTTATTCCTCCGTCCACCCAGCCACAAGCCCAACACCTGCAAACTTGACAGCCATATGCTTGGCTTTGCACTAGGCTTGCAGGAACACCAAGCCTGCCAAGCACTCAGTCGTGTTCCGAATACGTTGCCGGCGTTTTCGCAGCTACCATGCCACCCAACAACTGGTGCGACGAGGTGGGTGACGAGGATGGTAGCACAACCAGCTCGTGCCGCTAGTTCATATTGAATTAATCGATATGGACTAATTACCCTAAACCTAATTCTATTAGTAAAACAAGCTATTACCTAATAAGTCGCGCACTAGATTCTAGTAACTATATAAATCTTATTACACATTAACGTAGCTTTTAAAAGAAAGACTAAAATTATAAATAAAAATAACTAGAAGTAAAAGGAACGTATAAGTATAATAGTAAGTAAGTAAATAGTAAATAAATATATATATATATAATTTTTTATTTAGTAAATCTCGTTCTATAAATTACTAAAATAATAATATAAAGAAATTAAAAATAATAAAAATAGTAAATAAAACATATTAGTTTTATAAAATATAAATTTATAAAAAGAGTCTATAAAGTACCGTTAGCTAAGAAAATATAATAAAATATTATAAAAATAAAAATTTAATATAATATACTTATAGAGGAGTTAAAAATTAATTAAAATTTTAAATTATAAATATTTTAAAGGCGTAGCTACGTTATAATATTAGTTAGAATAATTAATAATACTAGTAGTTCTAGTTATAGATAAAACTTAAATATAGTAATATATTTTTACTTTATACTAAATTTATTATAAAAAAACTATTATTAGTATACTAAATTTTAGTACGCTAAGTTATATATTAATTTATATATTATAATTATAAGTTTACTAACTAAAATAAAAAATAATTTTTATAATTTTTATATACGATTATTTTTTTTATCTATATTTAGGAGAATAACTTTATTTAGTCTATACCCTTTTTAGACTAGTATCTCGGCACTACACTTTACCTCTCTTTATATAATAGAAAAACTACTATAAATATTAATAAGAGTAGAGTTAAAAAAAGTAAAAGAGTAATTAGGCTAAGCGGAATATAGTTATAGCTTATAAGTATATAAATATTAAATAAGATTTTTTTATTTTAGAGTCTACGTTTAATTAGGAACTTTTAATTTATAATATTATATTATAAGCTCGGAGGATAGTCTAAATAAACTTTAATACTTATAAAATATAAAGTAAAAAATTATTAATTAAATAAGCTTACCTGCGTATAGCTTACTTAGCTACTACTATTATAAAGTGTCTAATATACTAAAACTTATACTATTATATATACTAATAGACCGTAGTCCGTAAATACGCGTTATAAAAAAAATAAATACTAAGTCTTAATTTTTACTTCGCTTTTATATTACTCCCTTTATTATTCTTACTAATATCCCTTTTTATAATAAACTTTCTAGTAGATTATGGCTCGGTTAGTAATATAGAGTACTCGCTTTATTACTTTATTAATAACGAGACGTATTCTCTAATTATTTTATTTAATTTTAATATACTAACTATCTCTAGCCGTAATAATAGAAGAGTTAAATTTAAGCTACTTTTTATTTAGTTAAAAAAATCCAACTACTATAGATATAAATTTTAGTATATTGTTATTAATATTAAACTATAGAAAGATAATGTACTCTAGTTAATTAAACTCTTATAGCTATATAAGGAATTTATAATAAAAAAATTAAAAATAAATTTAGAATTATTTTAAGTAGTAAGTATTTTTTTTTTTTATATATATTATTGTAGGTCTATCTGTACTTTAGAAACTATATTAGCTAATAGATTACTCTTAAGTTCTCTGAGTATAAAAATTTATTTTTAATAGTATTTTATATCTATACTAGTACTTAGCTTATTTATAAAACTAATATTTCGCTTATAGTTAGCTATAAAGTTTAATAAAATCTAGGATAGCTATACTAGTAATTACTATTAAGGCTAGAAAGTTAACTAATACTCTTTTATAAAGTTTAAAAACTGGCTAATAAATACTATAAACTAGTTTAAGACATCTCCTTTTTTTATATTTTTAGACTAGTTTTACTAGCTACTTTTCTTTTAGTAGAGTAGATTATTTTATTTTTTATATTTTTTAAATATAGCTTATACTAGTAGCTTAAGGTATATAATATGTTTTAAAAATCTTTTAAAGAAACTAGAGATTTTAATATATATATAGTCTAGTTCTTTCTTTAGTATATTATTTACTTATTTAAAGTATTAAATTAAGTTTATAAGGCTACTTATATTACGTAGCTATAGGGTTTATAAAAAAATAATTAAAAATAGAATAAATAGATTAATTTAGTAAAAGTATTATACATTATATTTTAAATTTTATAATTATTTATATCTCTCTAAGTTTTTTTAAGTAAAGGAATAACTAGTTTAAAATTAAAAATTACTTAAAATTACTTTTAACGTAAAACTAAGGAAATTTACGTTAAGACTTCCTTAGTCGATTTTAAAATAAAAGATTTTTATAGTAAATAGACGCTAAAAAAAATTATATTAAATAATTTAATTTTTTACGTTCTATAGATTAGTATATTAGAAAAATAATAAGAAATATTATATATAAAAATATTTTAAAATGGGTAACTTTAGGTTAATATTTAAAAAAATTTTATATTTTAATATTATTATAAATTAGTTTTAATATACTATAAGGCTTATTTAGTTTATAACTTATAGAGTTATTTATAATTATATTAATAAGTAAAACTATTACAAGAAAGACCTAGTGTATATAATATTTTATAAATATATATATATTTATATATTAGTTAAATAACTAGTGTAGCTGTGGTAGCTCGGGGCAACTAAAAGGAGTTTTAAAAAAGGAGGAGTATATATATACCTTTATTTTTATAAATATATATAGTAAAAGATATTAAAATATATACATATATATATATATATATATATATATATATAATTTTAGAATAGAAGAGAGAGAATATAATAATAAAAATATAATATTACGTAAAAGAGGTATAATAAAGTTTACTAAGCCTTAGTAGGTAGTAAACGTTTTTTAATATATATAGGGGGGTGCAACAAAAAAAGACCAATTAAAAAAGATACCTATTATAAAATAATATAACGTCTTAATTACTAAGCCTAAAAATATAAAAAAAATATCGTTTTAAAAACAAAAATTAGTAAACTCTATTTAACCTATTAGGGGCTGCTTACTAAGGGGTTTAGGGGTAGTAAAAAATTAGTAAATATATACAATTTTTAGGATCCTACTTTAAGTTCGTACAACTTATTATTTAAGATATAAAATTAGCTTATTTTTATATATAGTATAAGATATACTCGATTATATTAGTATAAAAATTATCTTTACAGTTTAATATATTAATTATATAATTATTAATAAAAGTTAAATTTTTACATTTTTAATAATAAACTAGTAAATAATATATTACTAGTACTTAGTATAGTAGCCCTAAGATCCTATAATGATTTTATAATAGTTAGAGAGTAATAAAATATAATTATTAATAACTTTTTATAATTTTATATTCTACTATTTAAAAATAGCTCTTTTATAGCCTCTATACTTTCTAAACTTAATTCTATACCTATATTAGCTTTTTTATTTTTATTTAGCCTAGCTTCTATATAATCTTATATATTTTATATATAGGCTAAATCCGTGTTATAGGCTAGGTATAAAAAAAAATTTTTTATTATTATTCTTAAACTAGGCTAAAACGTTCGTTATTTTATAACTAAGAGCGTTACCTTATTATAAATACTAAGATAAATTAAGAATTATATAAAGCTTATAATTATAATATAATATAATAATATATATATATATATTTATATTACTATATTAAAAAAAGACCTATAAAATCTATAACACTAGTTACCCCTTTTTATCTTTAGTTTAAGTTTAGATATAAGAACTTTTTTTATATAATCTTTAATAGTAAGAAAGATAGATACATTAAGTATTTTAATAAATACTAAATTAATTCTATCGTTTAACTAAACAGGATTCTAAATTTAGACTATTAAATTATAACTAATAAAATAGTTAATATAATTAATAGTAAAAAAACAAAATTATAATATAAAAATATATAAAATATAATATATTCTAAAATATTAAAATATAAAAATAACTTACTTTTATAGTAGGTAATAGCTAGGTCTTTTTTTAACTCTATTTTTATGCCTTTTTTATAATATTTTTTCTAATCTCTTCTATTTATAGAACTTATTTATTAGAATATAGAATCTTTTTTAATATTTATATTTTTAATATTTTTAATATTTTTTTTAGCCTATTTCAATATTTTCCTTTACGTTTTCTTTATTAATTATAGGTTTTTTTAATGTATATTAATATTATAATACAACTCTTTTAAATACTTTAATAAGAATTTTTTTATAATATTTAGACTATTTTCTAATTATAGTCTTTTATTTTTTTATTTAGGACTTATAATTAAGTTTGTATTAATAATTCTTTTTACTCTTTAAATTATATTAAGAACTCTATCCCTTTTAACTTTATTTATATTATAATTATTATTTTTTTATCTTTAAAATATTATATTATATTATAAATACTATTAGGAGTTCTTTTTAACGTAAAAATAATTATTAGAATAAATATATTTACTTTTTAAAGAAGATTAACTTAAAATTTAAGTTTTATTAAATATCTCGCTATATTACAGAAATAGGAGTCTAGGTTTATAAAATTAAAAAGATATTATTATATACCATAATATTAGTAATATATTACGTAAGTAGTAATTATATAAGCATAGACTAAATTTTTATTATTAAAATAATTTTATTATTAAATTACTAATACATATCGAAACACTACTCACGTGATCTATACTAGGCCTAAAAGGGTATAGTGAAACTTTTAGTTAAATATATTAACTAACTAAAAAGTTATAGGAACCCAGAAAAGCGGTTTAAACTATTATTGTATTTAGGTAATTTTAATTAATTACACGTAATTAATAAGTAGTAGCTATAATGCTTATACAGTATTTTGTAATTTTCGTTTTAAAACGCTATTATTTACGTATTTTTAGGCTTATTAATTAATTTTATATAAATTTCTAAAAAAGCTATTCTCTTTAATTAGTCTTTTTTTATTGTACCCCCCTGTAGTAGGTTAAGAATTAAAAAATGTATAGATAGTATTAAGTTAATAAAAATAAATATTAATAATCTAGGTATTATATAAGGTTAATAATAAAGTTTAGACTAGATAAGACTTTTACTAGTATATATATATAAGTTATACTACTAGCTTTCTAGTTCTACTCTTATAGAGTCTTAAAATTAAAAATTAATAATTTTATAAAATAGAGTTATAGATTCTATTACATAATTTTATTATATATTTATATTATATTATATATTTAACTCGTCTACGTAATTTTATAAATTAAATTCTTATAGGTTTTTTTTATAATTTGTATTATCCCTATAATATTATTACAGTATAGTAGCTATAATATAAATTTTTTTATTTGGCCTAAGACTTATTTATAATTTAGGACTAAATAATATTAGTAGAGTAAACTCTACTAAGTTTATTATAATTATAGCCCTCTATACTTTTCTATAAAATCTTTAAATATATTATACTTATTAATAAAGTTAATTATTATAGGTTTTTAGTACTACTATACTTTTATTATTTTAGACTTAATACGTCCTAAATTATTTCCCTTTATAATATTTTTAGATAATTAACTTATAAGGTATATATTTATTTTAACGTTTAAAGCTATTATAATAAAAATAAAATATTAGTTTTAAATAGTATATATACTTTATATATAGTTATATACTAAATAAATAAATAGTACGGCTGTAGTGGCTCAGGGCGACTAAAAGGGGTTTTAAAAAAGGAGGAGTATATATATGTCTTCATACTTAATGTGTCGAAAAAGAAGGTTTTTTATATAACCTCTATATAACTATATATAAATACCTGTACTTTTATACTTTATAAATTACTAAATTAAAGTTTAAGGAGATTAAAACATTATATAAAAGTAACTTCGTTTAGTCTAAATATTATATATACTTCTTTTAGCTGAATATACAGGGGGGCGACATTGGGAAAAGCGTAATCCAAAAAGTTACCTTTTTTAAAGTAATATAACTTATTAGTTATAAGGCCTAAAAATACGAAAAAAATACTATATTAAAGAGAAAGTCTAGCTTTTTCTATTCACCTACTCAGTGGCTGCTTACGAAGGGGTTTAGGGGTAAAAACAATTAATAAATATAAAAGATTTTTAGAGTTATATTTTAGACTGTAATAACTTTTTATTTAAGGTGTAAAATTTGTTTATTTTTATATATATTATAGTAGTGCTTATAATATATAAATATATAAAATATTTTTATATATTTATATATTATTTATATAACTATATATAAAAGTCACTTTTTTAAATTTCTAATAATAAACTAGTAATAATAAATTACTAATACTTAGTATAGTAGTCCTTAGCTTCTATAACTACCTTATAACGGTTAAAAAGAGATAAAATATAGTTATTAATAACTTTTTATAGTATATTTTACTACTCTTTATTAATAACTCTTTTAAAGGCCTCTATACTTTATATACTAGATCCTACACCTAAACTAGCCTCTTTATTATTATTTAGCCTATATTTTAAATAACTCTATATATTTTCTATAGGGGCTAAATCAGGGCTATAGGCTAGATAAGGAAATAGTATAATTTTATTATTTTTAATCTAGTTTAAAACGTCCGTTATTATATAAAGGGGGACGTTATCTTATTAAAATTGCCAGCCTAAATTAATATTAATATAAAGTTTATAATTATAATATAATATATATATATATATATATATATATTATTATATTAATTAAAAAAGGGGTAAAAAAAAGGGATAAAAAAAGGTTATATAACTTACCCCTTTTTATCAACGGTTTAACTTTAGGTATAAAAACTTTATTTATATAGTCCTTACTAGTATAAGAAGTAAAAGAATTAGGTGTTTTAGTAAATACTAAATTACTTCTACCTCCTATCTAAATTATACCCTAAACTTATAGTTTAAGGTCATGTGCTATAAAATGATTAATATAATTAATATTAAAAAACTAAAACCATAACTTTAAAATATATAAATAGTTATATATTTTAATATTTTAAAAAGTTAAAATAACTTACTTTATAATTGGCTAACAGCCAGTTCTTTTCTAACTTTATTATTACCCCTTTTTCTATAATATTATTTATTTTATTATCCCCTTTCTATTACTAACTTATCAGAAAATATAATCTTTTTTAAATTTATATTTTTTATATTTTTTTTATATATTTATATATTAATTAAATAAAAGGGTATAGCTATAGTAGCTGTATAGGCAACTAAAAGAGGTTTTAAAAAAGGAGGAGTATATATATACCTTTATACTTAATATATTAAAAAAGTTAGATAAGGCTAAGTTGAAAAAGGAATAGCGCTATGCTAGCTTATACTAGCGCGCTTAGTATGCCCCCCTAAAAAAATATTAAATTAATAAAGTCTAGTATAAAAAGTCTAGTAGAGCTACTATATTTTTCTTTAAAAAATAATTGTGTAGGTAGTAGCTACTACTATTACCTATATATCTCTCCTCTATCTCTCTTACAATTAACACAGTTAAACGTTTAAAAAAAAATACTTACTAAATATTTTTTAAAATATTTTTTAAATTTTTTTTTATTTTTATACTTTTCTCGGCGGATATCGTACTTATTAAAATTAACCTTAATACGCCTACTATATTAAATATATAAGCTATCTTTACTATATTCTATTTAGATAGTAATATATAATAAAAAGTTCTTAATAATACTACTAAGTATCCCGTATATAACGTAATCGCCTACTAGTTTTATAAAAATACTATTTATTAATTTCGCGTAATATTAAACGATTAGTATAATAAAATAATAAATAGTATAGTAACTTTATTAATAGCAGAAACTATAAAATTTAAAAATTTAAAATTAGTTATAGTAGCCTCTATAAAGATAAAAATAATAAAAATAAAAATAGCAGTACTGTACTAGTTATAAAAAATAAAGAGTTAGCGCGTTAATATTAAGTTTATAATAAAAATACGTAGCCTAGAGTTTATAGTATAGCTACGTAAGGTACTGCTAGGGGTATTAGTAATAAAGGTAAAAACGTTCTAAAAAGATACTAATTAATATTTAAGGGTTTAGGGGGGCCTATATATAATTTCTCTAGTACGGTAATACGTAGACTAAATATACGTATAGGCGTACTTAGTATTACGTTATATTATCGTTATAGGTAAGAAAGGAGATATAATTATAAATTAAAAATATTAACTAGTATTAAACGCTATACTACTTACGTATATATAGGCAAAGTAAAAAGTAATAGAAATAAATATAACCTCTGTTTTATTATATAAAAATAAAGTTAAAAAAAGTAATTAATAGGTTACTATAGTAGTTATCGGCCATATTTTTTATAGAGTCTTTAGCGTATTTTAATTTTTTTTTTTTTAGCGTTTTCTTTTTTTTATTATTGGTTTTTTTTTTACTTATATTAATTATATAACCCTCCTCTCTTAAAACTCTTCGTAGTTGTCTAGGAGTAATCTCTAGATTATTTTCTAATAGTATTCTTTTATTTTCCTTTTTAGGACTTTTAGTTAAGTTTCTATTAATAACTCTTTTATCCCTTTTAGTTAACTTTTTTATACCCCCTAAATAAACCTTTTTTATATTATTATTATTATATTTTTTATTATTTTTATTTTTAATACGCCTTATAGCGTTATAAATAGTAGTAGGAGACTTTTATAAAGTAGTAGTAATTAATATAGAAGAATTATTTACTTTTAAAAGTAAATTAACGTCGTATTCGAGTTTTAAGAATTTTAGCTCCATTTTAAGGAAATAGGAGTTTAAGTTTATAAAAGTTATAAGATATTATAATATACTCTAATATTAATAATATATCACGTAATTATTAATTATATAAGGCTTAGTAATATTTTTATAATTAATATAATTTTATTATTGGATTACTAATATACTTTAAAAATGTAGTCACGTTACCTAGACTAGGCCTAAAAGAGTATAGTTAAATTTTTAGTTAAATATATTCACTAACTAAAAAGTTGTAGGGACCTAAAAAAGGGGTAAAAAATAATTATATTTAGGTAATTTTAATTTATTACGTATACTAACTAAGCAGTAACTAAAATACTTATACAAATCTCCTAAACCTTCTCTTTAAAATAATATAATTCACGTATTTTGAGGCTTACTAATTAATTTTATATTAATTTTTAAAAATAGTAACTTTTTGGATTATGCTTTTTCTAATGTCCCCCCCCTGTAGTAGCTCTTACTATATTTAACCTTAGTGTTATAGCTCTACTATATAATAATTTAGCCGTTTAGTAATAGTATATATAGTAAATAAATACTCTTACTATCTTATATAATATTATTAATAGCTTACTTTAAGGGCGTACAGTAATTATTATAAAAAGTATAAAAAAGCTAATAGTATACTATAAAAATAGAATATATAACTTTAAGCCGTAGTTAAAATAGGTATAAAGTATATATTTATATATATATAAAAAGAGAGATTAAGTAAAAGTAAAGGCGTAGGAGAGTTACTAAGTATAAGTACTTATAGCGGGTAGTAATAATAGTAATAGTATAAAGGTATACACATATACCTCCTTTTTCGAACCCCCTTTTAGGTCGCCCTAAGCTACTTCAGCCACACTTTTTATTCGATTAATATATAAATATAATAGTAATAGTATTTTAAGATATATAATTTTTTAAATTATAACTAGTAGAGGCGCCTAAAGAAGCTTAAATTAATTAATATTTTACTAAAAATTAAAATTATCTTTATAGAGAGAAAGTTAATAAAGAAGTTATTATTATTAAATTATTAAGTATTAGAAAAGGCTACTAGTAATAGCGGTAAAAGAATTTTATATTAAGAGTTTTAGTACTTTAAAATGTATAATATTATAAAATTAGATTAAACTATATTAAATAGAAACTATTAGAGTAATAGTAAACTTTATATATTAATTTTAGTAAATATAATATAGTTTTATTCTTAGATTATCTAAGTAAAGTATTTTTTCGCCTTCTACTTAAGAGGGAATATATTAAGCTATACTTTAAGCTATATATTATAGCTATATATTTAAATTTTAAACTAACTAAAATAAAAACTTTTTTTTATAATTTTTTTATATACTTATTTTTTTTTGACTATATTTAGGTAGAGTAGCACAGTAGGTAAGTGTCTAAAAATATAAAAATATTTTAAAATTTTAATATATTCTCCGTATTAGGGGTATAATTTCTCTTCTTATTATAGTATTCTTTAAATGCGCCTACTTTACTAGTAATAAGTAAAGTTTTTAAAAGTACGGAGTACTACTAAGAAATTAATATAAAACTATAAAAAACTAAATATTTTATATAAAATATATTATATATAAAAAATATAGGTAGAGTATTTAGACTAAAATTACTATCTAAAGTTAAATAAAATAAAAATCTATACCTAAAATAAACTCAGTGTAGTAAACTAGTCCAAATTAAATAATAAATTAGTAGTTTAGTATAACTATTTAGTAAATAATAATTTAGTTAGGAATTAAAGAACTAGTTCTAGTTTATTTAAAATATAAACTACTTTCCTTAAATAGTGAGGTAGCCTTTACATAAAAGGCTTATGTAAAAAAAACAAAAAAAAAACTATATTTAGAAAAATAACTTTTTTTACCTTATAACTTTGTTAGACTAGTTTTTTAACGCTATACTTTACCTCTCTTTATATAATTATTTAGCTTACCAATTAAAATATTATTTAACTTTAAAAAAGATAACTTTTTTAATTATACTTTTTTTATTTTACTCCCCTATAGTATACTTATAATATACGTTAGCTAACTATACTTTATAAACTACTAAGAATATAAACTATATTAATATATTAGATTCTATTATATAATTTTAATAATAATAATAATATAATAGAATAAGTATATTATAGTATAGTAGTACTATAGTAGTCTAGCCTAAAAAAAAAAGTAATAGTACCCCTATACTAGTACACTAAATATTAGTATACTAAACTATATTCTATACTAACTTAAAATAAATATATTTTTTATAATTTTTATTTACGCGTATTTTTTAACTATTTTTAGAGAAATAACTTTTTTAAACTATATCTTTTTTAGACTAGAGTTATAACGCTACACTTTATCTTTTTATATAAGTTTTAATTTAATAGCCTATAATATTACTAATATTTTATTATTTTTTTATATATATATTAGTTTTGTAAACTATAGGTTTAGTATTCTATTATCCTTTTTTTAATAATATAATAGAAAAACCTAAATATATTTTTATATTACTATATAATTACAGCATAAGTATAATTAGCGTAATTTATTTTTAAATTTTATATAGACTAATTTTAAAATAAGCTAGTTTATTTAAATACCTTATATTAGTAATATTATTTTATAGTAGCTAGATTTTTTTTTCCTTTTTAAAGATAGACGGGACCTTATAATTTTAATTATAATATTTACCTATTTTTTTATAAAAAGATAGTATTTTATTAAAGTTATATATAGATTTAAAAAATTTTTTAAATCTATACTTTTTTATTAGTATACTATAACTTTATTACTTTAAGTATTTAGTATACTATTAAGTTAATTTTATAGTTTATAAAAAATAGTATAACTCTTATTATACAATTTTATAAACTATTAGAAGTAGTTCTATCTAATTATTTTATTAGTAGTTTAATTAGTATTTAAGATATTACTATATAGTTTAGTTTATATATTTAATTAATTAAGTTATTTATAGATAATAGTCTATAGATATACTATATTAAATTCTAATAAAAGAAACCATTATTAGCTATAGCTTAGACGTAAATTAGATATCTTTATTTATAATAATCTTATCTTTTTCGATATATTAAGTATAAAGATATATATATACTCCTCGTTTTTTAAATCCCTTTTAGTTGCCCTAATCTACTATAGCTACACTATTTATTTAATTAATATATAAATATATATATAATAATCTTATTTAGAATACTATATTAGGCTACTAGTATTAAAAAAAATTTTAAGGCTACTTATTCTGCTAAACTTTTTTTTAGTATAAAATAAAATAAGTATATTTTATAGTTTAATTTTTAATACTTATAATACTATTATATTTAATTTTACTATTTAGGTATTTTAATTTTAGTAGTTTTATAATAAAGTCTATTATAAATGCTCTTTAGAACTATTTATAAACTTCTATAAGCTATAAGTGTTTATATAAGACGTGCCTATTTAGTTTATTTTAGTAGTAGTTTTTATAGTCTTATAATATTTTTATTATAATTTATCTAGTTTAAAGAAAGTAGTAGTCTCTTATAAGTTATTTTAATATTTATTTAATTTTTTAGTACTTATATACTAGTATCTTATAAAATTATTATATAAATTTTTCTTATATTTTTACGGTGATAAAAGTTCTTCTAATTATTTTAAATAGTTTATTTTTAAATATTACTTTATTTAGTAGATAGTTAAAGTTATTTTTACTAATAGCGATTTTTTAATGAATTTATTTTAATTATTTATTTTCTTTTACTTTTATTAAAGTCTCTAATTTAAGTATAATATAAAGAATAATTATTTCTTTTTTTAGGGTTATTACTGTAACGTTACGTAACTTTAGACTAGCTATTTAAACCTCTACTATATTACGTAATTAACTAACTCTTAATAAGCTTTTTATATAATAACTATAATAACTTTTTTACTAGCGCTAATAATTTATAACCTTTTTAATAGTAATTACAATATTAAAATATAGTATAGTACTCTTCGTAAAATCTTTTAATTTTTTTATAATAATTACTAACTTCCTTAATAGTAAGCTTTTATAATTATCTTATTGTACTATAGCGTATGCTTTTTTTATTACCCGCTGCCTATTTTAAAGCCCTATTTTTATTTTTACGTATACGTATATCCCCGCGCTTAAATAATTTTAATTATTTTTATGAGTTTCTTTTACTAGAGCTTTACTTCTTTTACTACTTTAAAAAAGTTTTTTTTTATTATTATTAAAATACTATTGCTGCTACTACTGCTATTCTCTACTTTAAATAAAAGAGTTTTATCTTTTTTATATTACTAAACTATAAAGTCTACTATATTACTATATAATCTAAAATAGACTTTAGTGTCCTTATAAGTATTATTAAGTTTAAGGATTATAACTATTTAAAATAAACAATGATATATTAGAATTAAGTTAGTATTAAAGATGTTAACTAAAAAATGTTTTAGTTTATTAAGTAGACTAGCTAGTTGTATAGTATAGAGGTAACAGTTAAAGTAGTTTTTAATATAATTTAGCTAATTATTACTATTAGTAAAAGTCTATACTATACGCTATAAGTTATTTAGTTTAATAAAAAAATACTTAAATACTGACGTCGTAATTATAATAATAATAATAATAAAAGATTTTTAGAGTTTACGTATATAGTATTTGGAAAAAAAAAGAAAGTTACTATGCTTACTATTTTAAACGTACTATATATTAAACGCGCTATATATTTTTTATAGTTCTACTTATAATAAATAATTACTATTTTATAGTTATTATTCTACTATTATTACTACTATAGTTTAATAAGTTATTAGCTTAAGATATTACTTTACTAGCTATAAAATTTAAAAAAATTTATATTTAATAGGCATTAGGTTGTAGCGCCTTTATTTTTGCCTATTTTTATTTTAAGCAAGGACGTAGTATATATAAAGCCGGTACAGCTCTTATAGATAAATATAAAGAAATAAAAAATAATTATATTTTTATTAAAATAATATAATATTTTTAATACTTTTATCTTTTTTTAGAGATTAGGTTTTTATTTTAAAATATTTATATATAGATTTTCTATTCCCCCTATATAGATAATTTTAAAATTAAATATTATTACGTATTTTACCTATTATATCTATTAGGGGTTTAATATTTTAATTATTATAAACTCTATAAGATTCTTATAGTCTAAGAAAACGAGTGTTTAAAATTTTGTATTTTAAAGATAAATTTTTATTTCTTAATACTAAAGACTATAGCTAGTATTTTTTATTATATATATTATAGTTTAATTTAACTATATATTTATATACTAATCGAACGAATAGTGTTACTGTGGTGGCTTAGGGCAACTAAAAGCGTTTTTAAAAAAGGAGGAGTATGTATATACCTTTATTTTAATTTAACTATTATTATTTTTTAAAATAGTATATTACGAAATATTTTATATTATCCTCTAGGCTTTTTTTTAGCTACAATACGCCTTAATTATAAAATTAAATATATATATTTTTAGGACTACTAGATATCTAAAATAAAAGATATTTACTATAAGTTATTTTATAAACTTTTATATAAGTTTCTTTATTACTTACTTATATTTAGAGGTTTATTTAAAAAGAATATTATTTTTATAAGTCTTATAAGCGATTCTATAATTTTTATTTAGTATAGTATACACTTTTTATAGAAGTTATAAAACTAAAAAAAATAATATATTTTTAAAGTATTTAGGCTTTCTCTAATTTATAATTTTATACATTTTTAAAATTTAATTTTTATTCTTTTTAGTTTAATAATAAATGTTAAACAAAGAGGATTAGTAATATATAACTTATATTTTTTACGTTTTAGGTAGAGTTTTACTTTTTTTAATTTTTAGAGAACTTTTTATATATTTTTTTTTATATTTCTCCTCTATTATAGAGTAGATACGAATATTATTTAAGTAGCTTATTATATAGCTTTTTAGGTATATATATACAATAGTATTTATCTTTTATTAAAAAACTACTAGGGCGTTTATAAGTTTAAAGGGTATTACGATATATTTATATACCTTAAATTTAGTTAAAAATATAGTTTTCTATTTCTCTCTTTTTTTTATTTTAATTTAATAATAAGTATTTTATATATCTAGTTATATAAATAATTTTATATAATATAACTAGTCCTGTATATTTAATATTTTAGAAAAAAAGAGTAATTTTTAATTATTATATTATTTATTTTATAAACGTTAATATAAAATTATAGTTTTATATTTTTTTTATAAAGGTAATTATATTAGCGGCCAAAAAGATTAACAGTCTAATATAGCCTGTTTTAATATTAGTTTATATATAATTTTTTATATTTTATATTTTATATATTATATTTTATATATTATATTTTATATATTATATTTTATATTTTATATATTATATTTTATATATTATATTTTATATTTTATATTTTATATTTTATATTTTATATTTTATATTTTATATTTTATATTTTATATTTTATATTTTAAATTTTATATTTTATATTTTATATTTTATATTTTATATTTTATATTTTATATTTTATAATTTTATATACCGGTGCCTAGATTAGTTATTTACTTTGTTAGAGATTAATTTCGCAGTCCTATTTAGTATATTTAAAAAAGTAATTTTTTAGTTATTTAAGTAACTCTATATCTTTATTCCTTATATATATTTATATATTAATTAAATAAAAAGTGTGGCCGTAGTGGCTCGGGGCGACCCAAAAGGGGGTTTAAAAAAGGAGGAGTATATATATACCTTTATTTTTATTTCTTATTATAGCTAACTAGTAGGGGTAGTAAATTATATTAATATTTTAGTATTTAGTAAACTTAATTTATATAAGCTATAGTATCTCTAAAATTATATTTTTACATTATCTATTTTAATTAAGTCTAGTACAAGATTATTAACTACTAGTTTCTTAATTATAAATATATCTAGTTTTATTTTTACATATATTTATTTAGAGAATAGTTTTTCTATAATACTATAAAAAGTTTATTTTTTTTTCTTATTAGTATAATAGACACTACTTCCTTTTATAAAATTTTTTAATATAAAATTTGTTATTATCCTACTATTAACTATAGCTTAAACACGATATTCTTAGTAATTTATTTAAATTATAACGTAAGACCTTTATATATCGTTAAGTATATTTTTATCTTTTAGCTAAAATTTTATATAAACCTTTTTACTTATATATTTTAAGTACTTATTTTTTAGGTATTTATACTATAGGTGCCCTATAATATATTCTATTAGTAGTAATAGTTTTAGTATAAGAATTAAATATTCTTTATACTTTTAGTTAGAGTACTAGCTATATATTTTATTTTTAAATATTATATCTATATATAACTCTTTATATACGCTAGTAGGATAAGCCTTATAATTTTATTTTAGTATTTAATATATTTAGTATCCTAAGGTAATATACAATATTTATACTAGTTTATAATAGACTAAATAATTAAATTAAATTTATAAGTTATCTCCTTCCTCTATTTTATTAGTACTACGTCTTTTTTAGATAGAAATCTAATATTTAATAAAAATATATACTATATAGACCTTATTTATTTATTTACTATTATAAGCTACGTTTTTTAATTTATATTAGTTAGGTATTTTATTAGTAAAGATTATATTTCTTTTAAGTTATTGTTAAAACGTAGTAATTTTAGTATTTTAAAAGTACTTTATGTTTTTATTTTAATAGTCCTTATAAATAGTCCATCTCTTAAATTCTTCTACATAAAATTTTAAGTCTTTTATTATATTATACATAAAATAGAAGTACTTAGGACTAGTCTATTCTTATACTAGTTTTAAGAGTAAAAAATATTTTAGTCCTTTTATTCTAATATTTTTTACTAGTAACTTAAATTTTTTCCTGACTAAAGAGAAGGAAAATTTTTTTTTTTAAATATTTATTAGAATAGTAATTTTATTAATTTCTTTAAGTTATTAAAGGTACTAATTAACTTTTATTTATCTAACTTAAAAGATATTTTAGAGTAGTCTAAAACTTACGTATTCTATTTCTATTAATTAAGCTACTTTAGACTTTTAGATTTTCTATTTATTATTAGTTACGCTCTAAGCTAATAGCCTATATTTTTTTTATTTATATATATATTTTATATATATTATCTAGGTATTTGGTCTAGTATATAGCTTAGTAGTTTTTATTACTAGTTAGTCTTTTTTCAGATTTTTTTTCTCTTCTTAAAATTCTCTTTAACTTGTTTTTTAGGGCTGCTTTAGCTCCTTTTTAGGTAGTTTTTAGTAATATAGCCCTTTTATTTAAAGTTAGAGTAGGCGCCTTTGTTATATTACTTTATTTTAATTACATTTTAGTTTTTTAACTTTTTATTTTTTTTATTTATATTAAAGATTATTAGGTTATTTTTATTATAAGTTTAATATAACCCTTTATTAGCTTTATGTTAACTACTTCCTCTATTATCTTATTTTTAGAGGTAGAGCTTATTATTAATATAAATAGCTTATTTAATTATTATAAATAGAGTTATAGATTTTTTTATTTAAATTATTTTATACTATATTTTAGATTTTAGACTGTTAGAGAATTAATTTATTACGACGTATTTACACTAGTTTAAAACTTTATTAGCTATTTATTTAAAAGAAGATATATAGGTAAATATAGTTTATATTTATTATAGTTTTAGTAGTCTTAATTTAGTAATTTATTTAGTATTAATATTACTAAAAATCTATTTAAGGTTCTACTTAAAGTACTTATAGATATTAAAAATAAAGTTAATTTTAGCCTCTTAATTATCTTCTATATTTATCTAATAATTTATAAGGTAGTTATTAAACTAGTTTATTACCATTTTAGTAAAGTAGGTAATTATATATATTATTTTATATTTATTAGTATTAAAGTGTATTTAGTTAAGATTAATATAAAGTATTATTAAGGCTAATAATTTTTAGCACTTTTTATATATTTTATTAAACTTATTTAGGTCAGTAAGCTTAAGTAGCCTATTTATAAGTTATATCTTAGTTTTATTAAGTTAGTTTTATAAAATAGTAGTAGTTATTTTACTCCTTTTTTTTAGAATATCGTTAACTTATGTTATTAATTAATTATAAGTCTTCTTTTAAAGTTTATTTTTATTATTAAGATAGTTAATCTGTTTCTTTTTTTAGACCTAATTTATAGAGTCTATAAAGGCAGCTTATAAAAGCGGTATTAAATCTATTATTAGGTTATATAACTTACTATATTATTAAAGTTATTTTTAAAATATAATTATTAAAGTGTAATAGAGTTTACTAAGCCTTAGTAAATAATAAACTCTTTTTAATATATAGTAGATTATGAATTACAAAATATATAGATAGGATTAAGTTAATATATATAAATATTCATAATCTAGATCTTTTTCGACATATTAAGTATAAAGGTATATATATACTCCTCCTTTTTTAAAACCCCATTTAGTCGCCCCGAGCCACTACAGCCACACTATATATTCGATTAGTATACAAATATATATATATAATAATCTAGATTATATATAAGATTAATACTAAAGTCTAGCCTAGACAAAACTTTTATTAATATATATATATAAGTTATACCACTAGCTCTCTAACTTTATTTTTATAAAATCTTAAAGTTAGAAATCTATAATTTTATAAAAAAAGCTATAGATTCTATTCCGTAATCCTATTATATACCTATATTATATTCTACGTCTAAACTATATATATAATTTCTTAGGTTAAACGTCTATAGGTTCTTATTATAATTTCTATTATTTCTATAATATTATTACGACGTAATAGCCGTAATAAGAGACTAGTCTAAAATAACTTTAATATTTTTATTAGATTAAGAAATTTACTAAATACTAGTACTAGATACTTAAATAGTATATACTATTACAGAAAACTATATATTTAGATTCTATAATAATAATAGTAAAAATTTTTATTCTAAAAACTAAAATATAATTAATATTATATTCTATTTTTTTATAATTAAAATAGTTTATATAAAGTATTATAAGTTATTTTATTTTAAATTAGTATTTACTAAACTGCTATTATAGCTACTAAAGAAGTAAAATATAATATATTACTTAAGGATAATAATAACTATTTAGTTATATAACGTAGAGTATAATAACTAATTTTAAATATTATAATATAATAACTACTATATAAAATATACAGTTACTAATTAGCTTTTTAGCTAGCCTATTATATTAACTTAACTTTTATAATATTTAGTATTAATAAGTTTTTAACTAAACTAGTATTTTCTTTTATAAAATTTTTATTTAAATATTTAGTATAATATAATTAGTGCTATATAAAATACTAGTATATATATAGTCTTACTTACTATTACTTTTTCTATAGTTATAGAAAACTATTAGTTATTTTTTTTTATATAATATAGTAAATATTTAAAGTAAAAGTTTATATAATAATATAATACTATATATAAATTAAAGTAATATACTTATATATAACTATAATAAATATATACTATTTTTATAATAAAACTTAAACTAAATAACTAAAAATTATATTATAACTATTATTATAAAAAGTAGTTAAAAAGTAGTAAATATATATATTAAATAATAGTAAGTATACTGTTTAGTATAGATAATAATAACGTAAAAAATAATATAAAACTAATTACATAAAATTAGATAATAAATATTAAAAAGAAACTAAAAAATATAGATATATATTAAATTTAAAAAATACTAAATAAATATCGCTATTCTAGCTATAGTATTATTATTTTATAAAAATATTTTAGAGCTTATATTACTAGTTTATTAAGCTTTTTAGAATAGAGAATTTATGTTTCTTTTACGTATATATAATATAGCTTTTTAGCGCTTTTTTTTATATACATAGTCTCAATTCTTTACTCTTAAAAACTAATAATTTTTAGCTTATATTTTCTCTACAGTTATAAGTCTAGTATTTTAGAAGTAAAAAAAGATTTTTTCTATATACCTAATTATTAAAAACTCTATTTGTTAAAACTCTAATCAATTTTTAAAACTTTTTATTTTAAAACTTTTAGTTTTATAAATCTAGTAACTATTATTTTATTTATATACTAATAATAATTTATATCTTTAGTTATTACACGCTTAATAAGTCTCGTAACTAATAATTTTTTAAGTATTATACAGCGCGGTGCAACAAAAAAAAACTAATTAAAAAAGATATCTTTTTTAAAATAAGATAACTTCTTAATTAGTAAGCCTTAAAATACGAGTAAAATACTGTTTTAAAAAAAAAGACTAGTAGATTCTATTTAACCTGTTAGCGGCTGCTTACTAAGGGGTTTAGGGGAAAAAAAATTAGTAAATATAAAAAATTTTTAGAGTTATATTTTAGACTATTATAACTTTTTATTAAAGTTGTCAAATTTGCTTATTTTTGGATATATTATAATAAAAACTATAATATATAAGTATATATAATATTTTTATATATTTATATATTATTTATATAATTATATATAAAAGTTACTTTTTTAAATTTTTAATAATAAACTAGTAATAGTAAATTACTAGTACTTAGTATAGTAGCCTTTAGCTTCTATAACCGCCTTATAACGGTTAGAAAGAAATAAAATACTAGTATTAATAACTTCTTATAGTATATTCTACTACTTTTTAATAATAACTCTTTTAAAGGCCTCTATACTTTCTAAACTATTTCCTACACCTAAGTTAGCCTTTTTATTTTTAATTAGCCCTAATTTTAATAAACCCTATATCTTTTTTATAGGGGCTAAATTAGGATAATAGGCTAGGTAAGGAAATAATTTAATTTTATTATTTTTAAACTAGTTTAAAACGTCCGTTGTTTTATAAATAGGGACGTTATCTTATTAAAATTACTATCCTAAATATATATAAATATTCATCTAAAAATTATAATCATAATATAATATAATAATATATATATATATATATATTATTATATTTATAAAACAAGAGGTAAAAAAGTATTATAAAACTTACTCCTTTTTATAGAGGGTTTAACCTTAGGTATAAGGAGTTTATTTATATAGTGCTTACTAGTATAAGAAGTAAAAGAATTAGGTATTTTAATAAATATTAAATTACTTCTACCTTCTATCTAAATTGCACACTAAACTTTTAGGGTAAGGTCTTAGCCTATAAAATAAATAATATAAATAATATTAAAAAACTAACACTATAGCTTAGAAATATATAAAAAGTTATATATTTAAATATTTTAAAAAATTAAAATAACTTACTTCGTAATTAGCTAACAGCTAGTTCTCTTCTAACTCTATTATTACCCCTTTTTTTATAATATTATTTATTTTGTTGTCCTCTTTGTATTACTAATTTATTAGAAAGTATTATTTTTTTTATATTTATATTTTTAATATTTTTAATATTTTCTTTAGTGTATTTTAATCTTTTTTTAGCGTTTTCTTTATTAATTATTAGTTTTTTTTTACTTATATTAATAGAGTAGTCCTCTTCTTTTAAAAAGGATTGTAAAGTTCTTTTTTTAATATTTAAACCATTTTCTATTAATAATTTTTTATTTTCTTTTTTAGGACTATTAGTTAAATTTTTATTAATAACCCTGTTATCTCCTGCAGTTAACTTTAAAACTCTACCCTTTTTAATCTTTTTTATATTATTATTATTATTATTTTCTTTTTTTTTTTTTTTTTTATAGTATTATAAATAGATTGCTAAGGCTTTTTAAGAGTAGTAGTAATTAAAAAAGGAGAATTATTTACTTTTAAAAGAAGTTTAACTTTAGATTTAAGTTTTTATAATTTTGGCTCTATTTTAAGAAAATAGGAGTTTAAGTTTATAAAAGTAAAAAGATATTATAATATACTATAATATTAATAATATATTACGTAAGTAGTAATTATATAACCCTTAGTATAATTTTTATAATTAATTAATTTTATTATTAGATTACTAATATACTTTAAAAATCTAGTAGTATGATATATACCAGGCCTAAAAGAGTATAGTTAAAATTTTAGTTAAATATATTTACTAACTAAAAAGTTATAGGAACCTAAATAATAGGTTAACGACATTGCTATGTTTAGGTAATTTTAATTTATTACAGGTAATATATATAACGTAACTAAAATCCTTACATATATCCCTATTATTTTGTCTTTAAATCGGCATTATTCGCGTATTTTTAGGCTTAGTAATTAATTTTATATAATTTTTTAAAAAAGGTATCTTTTTTAATTAATCTTTTTTTGTTGCACCCCGCTGTAATATTTAAAGCTATTTTATCCCTTCTAGCTAATAATATTTATTTTACTAATTTAGTAAGCTAGCTAACTTAGTATGCGTAGTTTAAAATATAGTATATATTTTATAGTATTTAAAATTTTATTAACTCTAATCTTAAAAATATTAATAATTTTATTAATTTTTTTTAATACTAGAGCTTTTATATATTATAAAAATTTTTAAAATAAATATTATAAGAATTTACTATAACTATACTACTAAACTTAATATATACTAAGCCTATTTCTTAGCTTTTAATTATTGCGTACACGGTTTAGTACTAAATAGAGTTTTCTTACTACGTTTATACCTCTAGATCGTTGTCTAGACGTACTTATTACTTTTTAACTAAGCCTATTTAACTAAGTATACTACTGAAGTAAACTAAGTAATAAATATTTAAAACTAGATTAGTATAATAGTAGCTCTAAAGCTTATAAGTATTACTTATATATACAATACTAGGCTAGCGAATGGGTTAGAGTTACACAGACCACTTTGGGTCGCACAGACTATAGAATATAAAAGTGTTTTTTAAAAAGTATATACTAACTTTTTAATTATAATTAATTATATAATAATATAATAACATACCTTATAGCGCATAGACTACGGCCAAATTATTAATTATAAAAAATATAGTTTATATTATTAAATATTATGTAATCTAAAATTTATTCTTGCTCTGAGTTTACATTTTAAATTACGTAAGATCTAATAATATAAAATATATATCTTATTATTTATAATTTAACTTTAGACTATACGCCAAATATTATGTTATTATATTATAATATAATTAATATTATTTAAAAAGTTAGTATATACTTTTTAAAAATTACTTTAATATTCTATAGTTAGTGCGACCTAAAGTGGTCTGTGTAATCCTAACCTATTTGCTAGCCTATATAATACTATTAAGAAGAATATCTTAACTTACTTAATTATTTATTCTTTTAAATTAAAGCTTTTAACTACTAGCGTAATAGCTAAGAATATTATATAATAATAATACTATACTTATTTAAAAAAAAATAGAATATAAAAGGATAGTTCCTAAATTATAATATTGCTCTTTATATACAGGCGAAGCTATATAAGTATAGTAATATTTAAAATAAGCTAACTATTACTAATCTTTTTACTGCTATAGTTAAAAATTTAGTACTTAATGAGGTAAAGTAAATATATATAATTTAAGTCTAGAAATTAATATTTAAAAGTATAAAGCTTTCTCTAATAAAAGTTAAAATAATTTTTTAAATAATATTATAAAATAGAGTTACTAAGTTAACTACTAAATATTTTAAAATTTTTATAATATTTAGTAGATAGAGTCCGTCCCCGTAAGTAGATAACTTATAACTAAAAAATAAAACTAAATTATATAAATACTTTTATAAACCGAAAGAATACTATTAAAAATCTTATTAGTAGTATAATCTATAGTTAGTATTAATAAATATTTATACTAGTTAGACTACGCCGCTCTTTAAAAAGAATAAAAAAGAACTTCTTAACTATTTTAAATATAATAAATTAATAGCTCTTTGTCATATACTTAAGTAAAAACAATTATTTAAAAGAAATACCTTATAGAGTAAGGGATCTAATAAGCTAAAATTGCTTAGCTCTTTAGTATATATAGTAATTAATTCTTTATTATTATAGGTAGTAAATTAAAATAAAATAATAAGATATATTTTATATAGAATTATAATACCTATACACTTTTAAAAAGTATTATTTTTAATAATAGTATTATATTTTATTTTATAAATAATAAATCGTTACTTATAATAATATATTTTAAAAAAGCTAATAGTATTTACACTATTAAGACTAAAATATAAGCTTTTTTTATTTTTAGTATAGGAACTTAAGTAATAAAAAATACTTTAAATAGACTAAATAGAAATTCTATTAAAGATTTTATATTAAAAAATATAGCTATTATAAAAGAATTCTATCTAAATATAGTATTTAAAACTTATCTATATAATAAAAGACTTTAGTAATTAGACTTAGATAATGTACTATATATAAAATTTTTAAAATAGAGTCTTATATTTATAACGTTTATTTATAAGTATAATTTTATATTTATTAAATATAAGTCTCTATTTTTTTATCCTTTCGTTTAAAGCGTAATACTAGTATATTTAAAGTTTTATTTATAGTTAATATATGCTCATATTAATACTAAGAATATATAGTAATAAAAAGTAAAATATGTATATTAAAAAGTTTTATATACTCTAGTCTAAAAAATATAAAATAATTATATTTTAAGTATTAAATAAATATATTATTAGTAATACTCTTTTATATACCCGGCTTAGGTAATTTCTTAAAACCTAAAAAAAATATTATTTTAACTATACTAGCGTATTTTATAGCATCTTATTAATATATCTAAAAGAGGCTTAGTAAATAGTAGATATTACTAGTTAAAAATAACTATAGTAAGAAAGTTTATATATAAAGCCTATAGGTAAAGTTACTTTTAGAGTTTATAAAAGTATTTTTAAACTTTACTATATAGGTATATTCCTAGTATAAACTTAAGATTATAAAAAATTTTTAAAATAATAATGTTACTACTTATCTATAATACGGAAGATTATATAAAAAAAATATATAAAAAGTTTAGTATAAGTATTAAAATACTATTTTTATATATATATAAGCTAAACAGCGGCGCTAAACGCGCTAGCTAAAATATTATTAATAAAATTATTATTATACAACTTAGTACGAACTTACTAAATAAGTTTTAGTTAAAAATTATAAAAGCGATTATAGCACGTTATAATATGAATTTAATAAATTTTAAAAATATATAATTTCTAAATAAGGTCTTTTATAGCTAGTTTAAATAGTATTTTTATTATTATAAATCTAAGTTTATAAAATACTAAACGGTAGATCTACACCTAAATTAAAATAATATATATACTTATAATTATTATATATATTTACTAAATACAAATCGCGTAGTTAGACGTAATAAATATAAATTTATAATAAATTTACGTATATATATTAAATATTTAGTTAGTTATATTATTTTAAATATTTATAAAATATAAGTACTATTACTTAACTATATTATTATAATACGTAATATTGCGTTTTATAAAACTCTTTTTATAAAATAAAAAAAATTTTAGCTTATTTCTTAATAAGAAACTATAAAGCTTATAAATATTTTATATACTACTAAGATTATAAATATAGGTAAGGCGTTTAATAAAATTTTTAATATATAAGCCTGTAACGCTAAGAAGCTAAAAATTAGTAAAAATATTACGTAATCTAAGTAGTAGGTTAGGAGTACTTTAGTATAGATTTTATTTTATTTTTTTAACTAGTTAATTAAGCAAAGCTTTATATAAGTAATATATATATAAGCTATTAATATAGCTAGCTAATAGCCGCGAATCTATATATTATATAATAGAAATATTAGTTTAATCTCTCCTTAGCCTACTCTAGAGCCTAAAAAACTTAAAAATATAAATTTTAAAAACAGGAAATACTTTAGTAAGAAAGTAAAATAGCCTAAAATAAAAAGTTTATAACATTTTTAAATAGTAAGTAAAAGCTCATTTAATACTATTATATAAATTAGTAATATAGAGCTTCTTTTATTAAGTAAAATAGTTAAACTGTTTATTTATGAAATATAGGAATCTATAAGGGACTATAGTATAACTACTTAATAAAGCCAAAAGTAATATAGATTATATTCTAAATATTCTAATAAACTAGTGGGTAGATATAAAAATCTACTTAGTATTTATATATTATTAAATTTTAATCTAAAAAGTAATCTATTACGTAATATAAAGTTTATAAGCACTCTATTTAATAGTATAAATAGTTCCTACTAGTATAACTTTATAAATATATTTATTTTTAATATAATCCTTATATAGGAAGAGTATAAGAAGTTTATAATTATAAATATAATAGTTTAAGCTATTATATAAAATAGAGCCCTAAAAAAAATATTTTAAAATAAAATTTATATATACAATAATAAGCTGCTAAAAGAACCAGTAATTTAAAAAATAATTTTTTATATTTACTTATCCTCCTCTGTTACTAGACTATATATAAAAAATAAACTATACTTTTTAAATAATAAATTTATTAAATAGTTACGCACTTTAATAGTACTATATATTTATTTTTACTTAAATAGGTATTAAGTTATAAATTTAATTAAGAGAGTTACTTTATAAAATATAAAATACATCTTATTATTAAAAGTAATTTTTAGTTAAAAGATACGCTTTTATTAATATATACTATAATATTTATAGAGTACCTTTTTCGTATAACTATAATAATTATAGTAGAATTTAATCTACAAATTTTATAATTTAATATAATTAATACGTTTTTTAATATACTAATTAACTCTTTAAATCTAGTATAGTATAAACTACTTAATAGCTATAAATAAAAAGGTAGCTATAAAAAGCTTAATTAAGCTTTATATAGCCTACGCGACTTATCTATACTATAATATAAAATTCTTTTAGTACTTTAGCTAAGCTTAGACTTATCTATTTAAAAGAAAAGTTTTATTTATTGTTTATATAAATTATAAAATCTGTATACTTTATTATATAAATAATATTCTACTGCTATATTATAAAATTTATTAATAAGTACCTTTTAAACTGCGTAATAAGCTTTTAGGAATATATAAAATGGAGAAGCGCAGAGTTATAATATAGTATTTTAAAATATAAGTAATTAAATATTAAAAAAATTAAATAATTACGGTAATTTATAATTTATATATAAAAAAGATTATAAAAAAGTTTAGGGTAGCTAATTTAGTACTTTTTTTACTAACGACTTTAGTATTAAAAAAACTAGTTAAGAATAAAAGAAAGTAATAAAAGCTAAAATTAAGGTATATTAAAAGCGCGCTAAATTTATATTTTATATTACTATTATAATACGACTAAATATATCTTTTACTATTTTAAAACTATTTATTTCTTAATAAATATAAGTAAAGAGTAATTTACTATAGTTGAATAAGTAATTACGTTTCTTAATAAATTTTACTTTTAGATAATTTAATATAGCGTATATAAAAGCCTAAAACTTATAATTTATTTTAACACTTTATTTATAGATAATTTATACAATAAATAATTTTTATATAGTTATATTATTATATTATTTAAAAGTATAATTATTTAGAAAGCCGTAAGATAGACTACTATTATAATATTAACTAATAAGATAAAGCTCTTCGCGCTTAAGTATATAAATAAAAAATTAATACCTTTAAAGCGATTTTTTAAAAAAATTTATTTTAAATTTTAGAGCTACGTAGCGTATATTCTATAATAATTAGTAAATAATTAGGCTATTTATAGATAAAAATAAGCGTATAACTATCTTATTACGCTATATAAATATATAAAATATATAATTACGCTAAAAGTATTTACAAGAAAGTTTTAAAATTAAATATTTTTAAATAACTAATATACTAGCTAATAAATTAATAAAAGCTCTTATAGCTTAGTAATTTTAAAAATTAAAAAAATAATTAAATTTTAAAAATAAAAAATAAATTACTAAGCTAGAATTTTAAAACATTATATAATAATACAGCGTAAAGTATTTTAAATTAAATATTAAATAGCTTATAAGTTATTATTTAAAATTTAAAATTTAAAACCGTACTACTTAGAAAAATTTTATAATAGAAAAGTAGAAAAATAATAAAATAATAAAAAATTATATAATAAACCTAATAGAGAAGCTTAGTATATTAATAACCTAACTAGTTTATTAAACTTTTAAATAGCTTAAGTGCGACGTAAAGCAATCTTATTAAAAATATTATTTATATAGTTACTACCTAAATTTTTATTTATCTTAATTATCTGTCTAATAGTTATTTATAATTTATTAAGCTCTGTATTCTACAAAATATATATTAGTAAAAATTAAAAAAAGTAGATTAAAAATTATACCTTTTTATAAATAAACTTTTTTTACTTTTTACTATAGAGTGGTTTATAAAAATTTAAAAAGTACTTAGTAATTTCTTATATATAAATAGAATTATAATAGTAAATATATAATTATTATAAATTTTTTAAATTAATATATTAGTATATATATTAGTTTATAGCTATATCCGTTCTTATACGTTTAGTAATAAAAGCTTAGCTTTTTAGTATTATAATAGCTACTATTACTCTTACTAAATAGAGTACTCTCTAAATAGTAAAAATAAAATACTAAATATTTAAATTTTATAATCTATTAGTAATGTTAAACTATATAGACGGTGTCTAATAGTTATAAAAAAATTTTTAATTCTAATATAAAAGAATAGATAGAGCTTTAAAAAACTATAAATTAAAAAACTTAAAATATTTTATTCTAATATTACCCTTGTCTCTATACCGTAATAAAGTTTAAAAAATAATTAGTTTACTATACTTATTTTCTTAATTATTTTTAAATTAGTTCTTAGTCTCTATAAAGCGTAGCCTATCTTTTAAACTTAATCTAGTAATATTTAAAAAACCTAAATTATAAAGTATATAGATAGCGTCCTACGTCTAAAATAACTAAAATAAAAAAATAGGCTAGATAAAATTAATAATTTTAAAAGCTTACTTAATTTTTTATAAGTATTAACCTATTTATAAAAATATTATTTACTATTAACGTAGTTATTAGATAGCTATTTAAGCGTAAAATATAGACGTAGAACTAATAAACTTATTAAAAGTACTAGCTAATAGTAAAAGAAGAATATTTTTTAAAAATTAAAAGAGTTATAAAACTTATTACACTAAAAAATTAAAACCTAAAAGAGCTAGGGGATATTTTTATAATAGATATTAGGATAACTATATTCTACTTATACGGAGTAGTAGTTGTCTGTAATATTATAGGAAATAGAAAATAGGAAATAGTATAAATTAATAAATAACAATAGTTGTGCCCTAATTAATTTTTAATTCTCTTCTCTCTGTTATTTATATAATAGCTAGATAGGGGTTTTATACGCTAGTATAAATTATATAATTATATAATTATAGTTATATAATCTGTACGCTCTGTATTACTAGTAAATTTATTTAGATTAATTATTTTATATATACTAGTAACTTTTCTTTTCGTAGTAATACTGTGCGAATATTTTATCCTTTTATATTTTTTTTTAAAAGTTTTCCTTTTAACCTTCGTGCGATAAAGTAAAAAGAATATAATATATAAAATAAAAGAAATATGCTAAAAAATACTTTATATAATAGAGGATATCTAATTTAAAATATAAAAAATATATAAGATGCCTTATTAGGCCTCTTATACGGGCTTTAGCCTATTAACTAAAGTTTTAATACTATAAAAGAGAGTATTAAAAAATATTAATTGTGTAAAAGAACTATTTAGTTTACCCTTTATAAAAGTATTTATAGGATTATTTTTTTTTACTATCTATCGCACTTTAGAGATTTCGCAGTTCTTATATAATTAGTAAAAAAATATAATATTTATTATAAGCCTCTTTTTATTTATTATACTAAGCTTAATAAGATAATTATATAAAGATTTTAAATCTATACAGACTACTATAGGGGCTAGTAAAAAATTAATTATATAAAAAATCTTATTAATAGTAGTCTTAAGAGTAATAACTATATTAAAGCCTATAACTATTTTATATAATTTACTAATAAGGATACTTTACGTAACTTATTTATATTTAGTTAAGCTCTAATAGATAATATTACTATATATAGTAAACTTAGTGTCTATATAGTTTTTAATTTTAAATATAATAAAATATCTAAACTATAAACGAAAATTTTAGTTATTTATAAAAAATTTATTTATAAAAATAAAAAGTTTTATACGTTAAAAGTCTAATAAGATATATAAAACTTTTTTCTCTACGTTTTTAATCTACTACTTAATTCTTTTATTTAGTACTTTTACTTTTAATATAATAAGCTCTCTTATTTATACGGCTATAAAAAAGTTAAATATAGTTTTTAGTTAATAAATAAAAGTAATATATATATTTTTTATATACTGTTTAATATACTGCTGTTAAGCTTTTAGATTAATTAGATTTATTATACGGAGGCCTTTACTTTATTTTTTTTAAATTATAGTAATTATCCTATCTCCCTTTAGAATAATCTTTATTTTATTAAACTCTAGAGGTTTATATATAGAAAAGAATAACTTATTTTTTATATAGAACTCTATAGCTTATAGTTTATTTTCTTTTTTATTAGAGAAAGTAAGTAAAATAATATTTAAAATATTATCCGTCTGTATACTTATTAGGCTAAAAATCTTTACTCCTTTCTTTATTATAAGTAGGTATAGATTATATATTAAGGAAAATATTTTTAGCCTTTTAGTATAGTAGTTATAGTATATTTTAAACTAGTATAAACCTAATTTAGTTATACTATATAGGTGGCGTATAATTCGGAAGATTATATTAAAAAAAAAAAGTAGTTTATTTTTTTTTGAGGTTTTACGTACAGCGTATAAAATAGTAAGTTTTTAGATTATATATAGGCTTAGATAATATTAGATAATTTATACTTTATACTATACGATTTAATAAGTATTACGCTTAAAACTAAAATAAGTTTTTAGCTTATTTTTTAGATAGTTAGTAATTATATAAGAATAGACTATTTATTATTATTAGAGTAGCTAGTAAGTATATAGTAGGATTTTTTATATAAAGCTATATTTTTATTTTTAACCTCCTGTACTATTCTAAAATTAAATATATAACTTATATAAATAGTAGGATTATACGTAATAGACTTAAAAATACTATTTATAATAAGAAAATTAATTTTTATATAATTAAATTCTTTAAATAAGGCTTTAAGTATTATAATAATATTATTTTAGCGTAGCTTTATTGCTAGTATCAAATTAAGCTTTTTTTTTTAGATTATAAAAGCTTTTACTATATAGTTCTTTCTTAGGCGACTTTACTTTTTTAGCTTTTTAAGTTTAGGTTATACGATTATATCCTCCTCTTTTATAGCTAAAGTATTATTATATAAAGAAGATTTACGGTAGTATAGTTTTATATATATTTATTATATAGTTAGTAGGCTATTTTTTAGGTTTATAGTAATATTTAGTCTATTAATTAATTATAGTATATACGGACCTATTTTTTTTTTTTTTTTTTTTAGATTAGAATCTCTAATTTAATAGAAAGTGATAGAGTTTTTTATAGATTTAGTCTATTATATATATTAATTATATAGCTTAGTATAAGTTTTATATAATTAGCCTATAGGGCCTTTAAAGCTTTACGGATAGTATTAGCTTATATAATAATATTTAGTAATAGTAGAGATATTATACTAATTTTTAGATAAATACTAAAAACGAGAAGTATTAGTACGAGGCTATTTAGGCCTATAATATTATTTAGTACTTTTATAGCTATCTAAAAAATATCTTTATTACTTATATAATATCTAATTTTATTTTTTAAAATATTAAAAACTTGCTGTAATAGGTTGTGTACTTTTTTAATCTTACTAACTATTTAGTAGGCCTTTACTAGTATTTAGTAATACTTTACTCTTATAATCTATACGCTATTCTTAAACTCTTTTAAAGTAAAATTAGTATTTAGATTATATATAATAAAATCTAGAAAATCTTAGTAGGTATTAATCTAGTATTATATAAGAGCTGTGTATACTTTTTATATAGATATTAAATTAAGAAAGGTAGTAGCCTAAAATAATATTTTTAAATTAATAATATAGAGGATATTACGGTTACCGATTTATATAATATTAATAATAATTTTATAGTTAAAGTAGGTATTATTTTTAATAGAGAACTTAAATCTATACGGAGCTGCTCTATATATTTAGTAATAATAATATAGTTTCTAAATCTATTCTAGTATAATAGAGTTAATCTTATAGCCTATATTATAAAGTAGCTTATAAAGTTATTTTATATAAGGGTATTTAAAGCGTTTATAAAGTCTGTAGAGTTTTTTTTTAGTAAAAAATAAAATAGTTTCTATACAGCTTATATTAAAAAATAAATATTTTTATTTACGTATAACTAAAACTATTATACTATCTTTACGTATAATAATATTTAATATATTATTAAAGTATACTCCTATACGGTTAGTATTTACTAAAAATAGTAAAAAGGGTATTAGTATATTTAAAATATAGTAAATTATTATACTAATTAGGTTTTTAATCTATATAGTCCTAAAAATATATATTAGTATATTACTTTTAAAGCTAATAGCAGTTTTTTTTAGAGTCTAATTAATTTTTATATTAGGGTTTTTACGAACGTACGCTTTAAGTTAATTTTTACTAACTATTAAGAATTTAGTTATACTTATATCCTAAAGTTTATTTTAGTACTATATATAATATCTTCCTTTAAGGGTAAATTACTTAGCTATCTCCCTTTTATTTATAGAGAATATATCTTCTACTATTATATAATAGAGAAATAAGGCAGTAGTAAGGTATTAAATTACTTTTTTTTTTTTAAAAAAACTAAAGTTAAATATAGTTTTATTTTTCGATTTCTCTATATTATTATATAAGAATCCTTTAAAGTCTTAAATATAAAGGGTAATATTACTTTAAAAAGGTATTTTCTTATAAAAGTTTTTATATATTATAATATACTAGTTATGTGCTTAGATCTTATCTCGTATAAAGTAGTTTAATAACTAATATTTTTCTTTATAGTAAATAAAGTACTTCTTTTTTTTATTACTAAAATTATATTTTTAGATCTTTAGAAGGATTATTATATATAAAATTAAAATTATTAGCGCTAGAGGGGTCTATTCTTATTATTAGTATATTTTTAATTTATATAAAAGGTCTTATGCGATATCTATAACTAAATATAATATATATATTAGTAATTTATATTAATTTATAGTATAGACCTTAGATTACTTAATAGTTTTTTATACGTAGGCTTTATTAAAAATATAGTTTATTTAAGCTCTAGTTAGCCTTTATATGCTTATATAATTACTATATAGAGTAGTATTTCTCTTTTAAACTAAAGGCCTAGAGCTCTTTATACTAAAGTTAATTTATTAATTATTACTTTTAAGGCTTTATACAGAGTCTTACTAGGGTTTTTTTATTTAAATTATATAAAAGTAATAGTAGTTTAGTTAGTCTAATACTAGTTATAGTTAATATACGTATTAAAGTAGTAGTTTAATCTATTATATAATTATTTCTATAAGTATTTTAGGCTAATATTATATAGGTAGAACTAGCCCGCACGATTTTTTAAAATATTTAAAAAAATAATAGCGTACTGTAACTCTTAAATATTAATTTTTTAGTAAAGCTTAATAAAGATATAAGTCTTATTAGCTAGAATATTATATAAGCGGCTAGTATAGTTATTTATTTTTTTTTATATTTTTTAGAATATAATTATTTTTTATAAATTAAGTTTTTCTAGCGGTATATTCTGTATAGGTAAAAGTTAAACTATTAGATTTTAGTAAGTAGCGTATAAAGGTTAAAAGGTTAGTAAGTATTTAGTTATTAATATTTTATAACTAGTTTTTAAAGGAAATAGTAATATTCTGGGATTATATAATAGTAGATATATTAAGTATTATAGTCTACTATTATATATATCTAGAGGCGGTACTAGGGGATATAAACTATATAAAAGCTAGAATTATTTAGATTTATATAGTCTATATTTATACTTATATAATATAGGTCTAAAATTTTTTAGGTAATACTAGTATAGCGGGATTAATTACTTATATAATATATATTATAATAGTTAGCTTTCTTACTATATAGGAGGTATAGCTAGAGTATATAAAATATTTAGCTATTAGTTAGGAATTTAAAAGTTTAAGCTTAATAGTTTCTATATAGGTTATTCTATAGTAATAATTAAATTTTTTATTAAACTTCTTAATCTCGTGTACAAGTCTTTAACTTTTTAATATTCTTTTATAATTTAAAGGAGAGTTTATATAGAATTTTATAATATTTTTTTTTATTTATTTACTAGAGATTGTATACCTTTATTTTATAAGATTCCTAGCAGTTTTCTTTAAAATACTTATTTTAGTAATATAAAATAACTATAGTTCTATCTAGTAAATAAATTATAGTATAAAATAACTAGGCTTTAGCTATCTTTTTATTTTATATAAAGTCTTATAATAACGTAGCTAACGTACGTATTAAGTTATTTAAAAAATAAGTTATTTAGAATATTTAGATCCTCTATTTAGTATTATAACTTAGTTTAGTTTTTAAGTACTTATATAAAGATATTGTATTTTTAAATATATTTTTTTTATAGTAAATCTAGATCCGTCTCTATTATACGCTCTTTACCTTTTCTTATAAAGAAAACTTTTTTTAGTATTATTATACTATCCGGTTCGTATAATATATAATTAATTATATAGTTTTAGCTTATAGTACTAACGTATTTATATAAAGTAGTTTAGCTTTAAAAAGGATTGTCCTTATTTTTCGTGCGGATAAAGGTTTAATAAAATATATAACTTAATATATTTTCTTCTATCTATAAATACGGGGAAGAGTTACGTAATATATAAAAGTATTCTTATATAATATAGATTTAATAATACCTTAATCTTTCTGTACGCTTTTACTAATTTGCGGTAGATAAAAAAATCTAATTAACTACTAGTAATAGAGTAGTTAAATAAATTTATTAACTAACTATTAATTAGTATTAAGATAATTATACTTTACTTATACGGAGTAGTAGTTATCTATAATATTATAGAAAATAAGAAATAAAAAATAGTACGAAATAATAAATAATAATAGTTATACCCTAATTAATTTTTAATTCTCTTCTCTCTACTATTTATATAATAGCTAGATAGGGGTTTTGCACGCTAGTGTAGATTATATAATTATATAATTATAGCTATATAATCTATACGCTCCGTATTACTAGCGAATCTATTTAGGTTAACTACGCTATATATAATAGAAATATAATATAATTTTTTTAAACTTATAGTAAGAGTAAATCTACTTATAAAAAAAGCAAAAGAGCTTTTAGATATTAGAATATAAAAATTTATAGCTAAATTATAGAAATTTCTTTTTAAAACTAAATAGTATTATTACTTTAGTTAGCTATCTATTATTTATACGCTTAATAATAACGTTTATTTTTTTTATATCTATTTTTTACGGGGCGCAATTACAGGCTTAAGAATAAAATAAAATAAAGAGCTAAAAATTATATAACTAAAACCTATTAGCTGTTTACTTACTTTTGTATATTTATAATATTTTAAATACTAAGTACGCTTAATTAAATTTATATAGTTAAACTTATTACTATAATAATAATTATTTATTACTTTTTTAAATTATTAAATAAAGATTAGCAGAGTCTTTAAGAGAAGAAACTAAAAATTAAAAATTTAGAAAATTTTAAAAAGTAAAAATAAAAAATCGTTTTACAGCTTATTATAACTATAGTAGTAGTAATATAAATAATTAACTTATATTACCTATAATAATAGAGGAGCTTAAAAAACTTTAAAAAAAAGTTAAATAAAAGAATTCTGATATAAAATAAATAGTATAAGAAAATATAAAAGTAATAATAAAAAGTAAAAAAAAAGTAAGGATTATTTAAAAAAAATTAATAAAATAATTATATAACTACTATTTATGCTACTAATGGTTAACGTATTTACTATAATTAGTCTTTTACTTAAAAATTTTATTATCTAGTAACGCTGCATATTAAAAATTTACTTAAAAAGACCTTTTTTTAAAATTATTTCTATAGCTACTATAAGCTTAAAAAAATTAATTTTAAACTACTTAAATAGTTAAGCTATTTCTATTAACTTAATTAGGGAGTATATTATAAAAAAATACTTTACAGTTAATATTACTAGCTTACTAAGCTCTTTAAAATAGAGAATTTATTTCTCTTTTATATATATATAATTCGGCTCTTTAGTGCTTTTTTTTATATAAGTAGTCCTAATTCTTTATTCTTAGAAACTAGTAATTTCTAGCTTATTTTTCCTCTATAGTTATTAATAAAAATTATAAACTATATATTTTATATATTTATATATTAATCGAACAAATAGTGTGGCTATAGTGGCTCGGGGCGACTAGAAGGGGTTATATTTTATATTTACTACTATTTTTTAGATATATACTTACTTAAATTTAGGTTAATTATATGTTAAAATTAATAAGCTTTTTACTTTTTAATCTAAATTAAAGGTAGGTTATAGTCCTATTATATATATTTACTAATAAGTAATTATATTAAAGAAAAGAATATAGATTAATTTTATATAATTACGTTAATAATATTTGTATAATATATTATTTAACATATTTAGGAAGGATCGTAGGTATTTTTATATTAATAAATTGTTTGTATATATTCTTAAGCCTTTTTTATATTAAAATAAAGCTATACTTTTAGCGTAGTAACTATATTTTTTAAAAAAAATAACTACTAGTTACTATAGGAATTTTTGTAAAACGGCTCTATAATATTTAAGTATAATAATAATAGATAAAAATAGTACGCGGTTATATATTAACGCGTTATAGTAAATAGAGTATAATAAATTAAAATTATAATACTCGCTTAATCGTCCGTGATAAATTAATATATAATCTTTTTTATAGAGTAGTGACACAAAAAAGGGTTAATCCTAAATGTTATCTTTTTTAAAAAATTATATAAAATTAAATAATAAAGCTAAAAATACGTTAATAAAGCTATTGTAAAGACGAAGTTAAGTAGTTTATAATTACTATTTTAGTTACTGCTTACTAAGCATAGGTAACTAAGGAAAATTACCTAACCCTAGCAATTATTTTAACCCCTTGCTTAGGTTCCTATAACTTTTTAGTTAGTAAATATATTTAACTAAAAGTTTAACTATACCTTTTTGGGCCTAGTCTAGGTTACGTACCTAGATTTTTAAAGTATATTAGTAATCTAATAATAAAATTATATTAATTATAAAAATTTTACTAAGACTTATATAATCACTACTTACGTAATATATTAATAATATTATAGTATATTATAATATTATTTATTATTATAAACTTATACTTCTATTTGCTTAAAATAGCGCCAAAATTCTTAAAACTTAAATTTATAGTTTAAGTTTATTTAAAGTAAATAATGTATTTAGTTTAATTACTACTATATTAAAAAAGTCTTTTACTACTATTTACTACGCCATACAACGTATTAAAAATAAAGAAAAATATAATAGTAAAATAAATAAAATTATAAGGGGTAGAGGTTCTAAGATAAATTAAAGAGAAAAAAGAGTTATTAATAGGGACTTAACTAGAAGTTCTAAAAAAGAAAATAAAAGACTATTAATAGAAAATAGTCTAAATATTATATAAAGGACTTTACAAAGGGTTCTAAAAAAGAAGGATTATAGTGTTAATATAAATAAAAAAAACGTATAATTAATAAAGAAAATACTGAAAAAAGATTAAAATACGCTAAAGAAAATGTAAAAAATATTAAAATATTAAAAATATAAATTTAAAAAAAAATATTGTCTAATAAGTTAGTAATATAAAGGGGATAACAGAATAGATAATATTATAAAAGTAGAGGTAATAATAGAGTTAGAAGAGAACTAGCTATTAGTTAATTATATAGTAAGTTATTTTAATTTTCTAAAACATTAAAATATATAACTTTTTATATATTTTTAAGTTATCGTTTTAGATTTTTAATATTAATTATATTAAGTATTTTATATAATAAGACTTTAAACTATAAGTTTAGGGTATAATTTAAATAGGGGGTAAAATTAATTTAGTATTTACTAATAGACCTAAATTTTCTACTTCTTGTACTAGTAAGAATTATATAAATAAAGTTTTTATACCTAAAGTGAAACCCTTAATAAAAAGTGGTAAGTTATATAACCTTTTTTTACTTATTTTTTTATTAATATAATAATATATATATTATTATATTATTATATTATATTATAATTCTAAACCTTATATAAAGATTAATTTCGGTTAGTAATTTTAATAAGATAACGTCCCTATTTATAAAATAACGGACGTTTTAAACTAGTTTAAAAGTAATAAAATTATACTATTTCTTTACTTAGCTTATAGCCCTGATTTAGCCCCTATAATAAATATATAGAGTTATTTAAAATAAGAGCTAAATAATAATAAAAAGACTAATTTAGGTATATAGTCTAGTATATAAAATATAGAAAGCTATAAAAGAGGTATTATATAAGAATAAAATAATATACTATAAGAAGTTATTAATAATTATATTCTATCTCCTCCTACAGGGGGGGGACATTGGGAAAGGGTTAATCCAAAAAGGTACCTTTTTTAAAGTTATATAACTTATTAATTAGTAAGCCTAAAAATACGTAAAAAATACCGTTTTAAAAAGAAAGACTAGCGTATTCTATTTACCTACTCAGGGGCGGCTTAATAAGGGGTTTAGGAGTAAAAAAAATTAGTAAACATAGAAAATTTTTAGAGTTATATTTTAGACTATAATAACTTTTTATTTAAGGTGTAAAATTTAGTTATTTTTATATATATTATAATAGTATTTATAATATATAAGTATATAAAATATTTTTATATATTTATATATTATTTATATAATTATATATAAAAGTCACTTTTACACATTTTTAATAATAAACTAGTAAATAATAAATTACTAGTACTTAGTATAATAGCCTTTAGCTTCTATAACCGCCTTATAACGGTTAGGGAGTGATAAAATATAATTATTAATAGCTTTTTAAGGTATTTTATTCTACTTCTCTATAGTAGCTTTTTCAAAGGCCTTTATACTATTTAAATTATTTCCTACACCTAATTTAGCCTTTTTATTTTTAATTAGCCCTAATTTTAATAAACCCTATATATTTTCTATAGGGGCTAAATCAGGACTATAGGCTAGGTAAGGAAATAGTTTAATTTTGTTATTTTTAAACTAAGTTAAAATGTCCCTAGTTTTATAAATAGGGACGTTATCTTATTAAAATTGCTAACCTAAATTAATGTTAATATAAAGTTTATAATTATAATATAATATAATATATATATATATATATATATATTATATTATTAAAAACAGGGGTAAAAAAGTATTATAAAACTTACCCCTTTTTATATAGGGTTTAACTTTAGGTATAAGGACTTTGTTTATATAGTCCTTACTAGTATAAGAAGTAAAAGAATTAGGTATTTTAATAAATACTAAATTACTTCTACCCCCTATCTAAATTACATCCTAAACTTATAGGGTAAGGTCTTAAGCTATAAAATAATTAATATAAATAATATTAAAAATCTAAAACTATAGCTTAAAAATATATAAAAAGTTATATAATTTAATATTTTAAAAAATGAAAATAACTTACTTCGTAATTAGCTAACAGCCAGTTCTCTTCTAACTCTATTATTACCTCTTTTTCTATAGTATTCTCTTTTAGCTTTACCCCTTTGTATTGCTGACTCATCAGAAAATATAATCTTTTTTAAATTTATCTTTTTTATATTTTTTAATTATTCTTTAGTGTATTTTACTCTTTTTTTAGCGTTTTCTTTATTTATTATTAGTTTTTTTTTACTTATATTAATTGTATAACCCTCCTCTTTTAAAATTCTTCGTAGTTGTCTAGGGGTAATCTCTAGATTATTTTCTAATAATATTCTTTTATTATCCTTTTTCGGACTTCTAGTTAAGTCTCTATTAATAACTCTTTTATCTCTTTTAGTTAACTTTTTTATACCCCCTATATAAACTTTTTTTATATTATAATTCTTTTTATTTTTATTTTTAATACGTTGTATAGCGTGATATATAGTAGTAGGAGACTTTTTTAAAGTAGTAGCAATTAAAGCAGGAGAATTATTTACTTTTAAAAGCAAATTAACGTCGTATTCGAGTTTTAAGAATTTTAGCTCCATTTTAAGGAAATAGGAGTTTAAGTTTATGAAAGTTAAAAGATATTATAATATACTATAATATTACTAATATATCACGTAATTATTAATTATATAAGGCTTAGCAGTATTTTTATAATTAATATAATTTTATTATTAGATTACTAATCTACTTCGAAAATCTAGTCACGTGACCTATACTAGGCCTAAAAGAGTATAGTTGAATTTTTAGTTAAATATATTTACTAACTAAAAAGTTATAGGAATCTAAAAAAGGGGTTAAAAAATTTGTTATATTTAGGTAATTTTAATTTATTACAGGTAATAAATATTACGTAACTAAAATCCTAGTATAAGTCTCCATTATTTTCTCTTTAAAACGGTATAATTCACGTATTTTTAGGCTTAGTAATTAATTTTATATTAATTTTTAAAAATAGTAACTTTTTGGATTAACCCTTTCCCAATGTCCCCCCCCTGTAACTATTATAGGGTAGTTATAGAAGCTAAAGGCTACTATACTAAGTATTAGTAATTTAGTATTTACTAGTTTATTATTATAAATATAAAAAAGAGACCTTTATATATTATTATATAACTAATATATAAATATATAAAAATATTTTATATATTAATAAAACTTGGTATTTATTATTATATATATAAAGATAAGCTAATTTTACACTTTAAATAAAAAGTTATATTAACTTAAAGTAGGCCCTAAAACTTTTCTATATGTACTAATTTCTTTTTACCCCTAAACTACTTAGTAAGCAAGCCCTAGTAAAGTAAATAGAATTTACTAGTCTTTCTTTTTAAGACGCTATTTTTCTTGTATTTATAGGCTTACTAATTACTAAGATATATTATTTTAAAAAAGGTATTTTTTTTAATTAACCCTTTTGTTAATTAACCCTTTTTTTTATTACCCCCCTATAACCTAATACTAAACGTCTATTTTTAAAGAAAAGAAAAAAAGATGTAGTATATATATAGTATACTATAGAGGATTAATATATACTAGCGATCCCGCTCCTATATATATAAAATAATAAAAGGAGTATAACTAGTAGCCTATTATACTAGATAGCTTCTTATACTTTTATCTATAACTATTACTATCCCTCCTAAGTAGGAGGCGAAAAACTATTTTACTTAGGTAACCTAAGTATAAAACTGCGTTATATTTACTAGAATTAATATATAGAGTTTACTATTACTTTAATAGTTTTTATTTAATATAGTTTAATCTAATTTTATAATATTATACTTCTTAGAGCGCTAAGGCTTTTAGTATAAAATTTTTCTACTACTATTACTAGCAGCTTTCTCTAATACTTAATAATTTAATAATAATAACCTCTTTGCTAACTCTTAACTCTCTTTTTATAAAAATAATTTTTTAATTACTAATAATTAATTTACACTTTTTTAAGTAATCTAAAGTATTATACGTTACTAGTTTTATTTATTTTTACTTCTACCTTTACTATAAGTACTTACGCTTAGTAATCCTCTTATAGTTTTATTTTTATCTAGTTATTCTTTTATATATATATATATAAATATATATTTTATACTATTTTTAGATATAGCTTAAAGTTATAGATTTTATTCTTATAGTATACGACTAGCTTTTTTATACTTTTAGTAATAATTACTATACGCTTTTAGGGTAACCTATTAATAGTATTATATAAGGTAGTAAGAGCATTTATTTAGATTATATACTGCTTATAAACGGTTATATTACTATATATTTAAGTAATAATATTAATTTTAAATATAGTAAAGGCTACTATATTTAGTTAAAAGAAGTATACGCGCTACTTAGGATAAATAGAGTTACTTTTATATAATTTAATATCCTTAATTCTTAATTTAGTAATCTATAAAGCGTAGAGGTATAGGTATTTATTTATAATTATATAGAGGTTATATAGAGGGTTTATTTATATTTTATTCTTTAATACCGTATAAGTCTTAATAGTAAAGTATAGATACTATTTAAACTTCTTAGTATTAGATATAGTAATTAGGTAACTTTAATAATAAAAAAGTTATAGGGTTTTTATATAGTTTTTTTATTATTTATATAGTACGCGTAGGTAACTGCGTTACGTTATTTACTTTTTATAGTATCTGCTAAGTACTTACTAATATAGGCTACTAGTTTAATACTAATCGCTAGCTTACTAATATACTTATTATTTAATTAAGTAGCTGTTTAAATACATATTATCTTTTAAAGTTAGTTTTTATAAATTAGTTTTTAATTATTGCGTATATAGTTTAGTATTTAATAAAATTCTATTGCTACGTTTATACCCCTAGATTAAGGTATATGCGTAGTTTTACTTTTCGATAACTATTACTATAAATATTATATTATAAAATAGATAAATAATTTTATAAAAGTAATATTATAGTACCTTTTATATATCTAAATATATTTTTATATTAAAGATACTTTTACTAAAAAATCTTAAAACGCTGTAAAATATTATAGTAAGTCTTACCCTAAGTAAATAGTTAAATAGTATAAAATAAATAGTAAAAATAATTATTTTAGACTATGTTATTATGGACGAAATAGCCTTTATATAGAAAATAGAAAAGTATATATTATACTTATATAGCTATAATTATAGTAATAATAATTATTACTAATTTATATAATAGACTATATTACTAATAGTAATCTAGACTATATTTATATATAAAAGCAGTAGTTTCTAGTTTTACTAAATAATTAAAATAATTCTAACTATACTAGTATTAGGGCTAGAGTAGTAGTGAATTTAATAGTAGTATAATTATTAAAAAGTAAAAGTACGCCTAGATCTCGATCTAGGGGTATAAACGTAGTAAAGAAACAGTAGTATAATTATATAATATAAAATAGCTAGTAAGCAGAGTATTAATAATAATATAAAAGCTATATATAAAATAATAATTAATAATAATAGACTAATATAGCGGATAAATATAGCGAACGATAAATAAGTATAAAGTAGGGAGAAGAAGTATTATAAAATATCTATAAGTATAGGTAAAAAAATATATAATAGTTTAAGTATAAAAGAAATAAGTAAATAATACTTAAAAATATAAAAATGTCTCTTTTTTATTATAAATAATCTAGTAATAAGTGTAATTATAATTTATTAAACCCAACCGTTACTATTAAGTCTAAATTCTTAAGTCTTATAATTACTAACTTAATAAGCTTATTAAAATTATTAGATAAAAATATACTACTTTTCTAATATATATATTAGATATTTCTATATTAGTAGTATTTTAAAGAGTGGTAGATAATAAGATTTATAGGTTAAGAGTACTAGCCTAGTTTAAGTAGTAAAATAGGGCTTAGAGTACTAAAATAAAAGTAAAGAATAATAAAAGATACTTTATAAAACTTTAATATTTATTAATCTATTTAATAATGGACATTTTAATATTTAATATTTTATTTTTAGTTAGAGTTCTAATAGATACAGTAAGAGTTAAATATAGTAATAAAAAAATAAGTAATCTTATCTATAAAAGCAGTTTACTAGTTAGGGGCTTTACTAATTTTAGTACTTTTTTTAAAAAATATATATATATACGGTTACTAATATATATTTAGTAAAGTAGGCCAATATATATAAAAACTAGATTTTAGTTTAGTTTAGTTATTATATATATAGATAAAGTCTTCTATTAACTAGTTCTAAAAAATTTTATAGCATAAAGTAATTTTTAAACTAAGTATTTATATATTTTTTAGAAGAAATAGAATTAAAAAAATTTTTAGTATAAGTTATAAAATAAATATAAATATTTTATTAAATTACTAAATAAATATATAGTCTACTTACGTAAATAACTATATTCTTACTTATTATTATACCTTAATAAAAGAGGTTTTAAAAAAATTATATACTATAGGTAATAGATATGTAAAAGTAGTATTAATATTAAAATCTAAGTTTTAGTAAAATAAAGGCGTTATATAAAAAGAAATAAATAATATTAATTAGTATAAATGATAGAATAGAGGTGTTATAAAGTACTTATAAAAAGTAAAACTGTAAATATAATAATTAATTAAGCCAAATAAGTATATAAAACCTACAATTATATTTATAAAAGAGTAGCTAAAAAATATTAAAAAAGAGTATCTTTCTATTAGTATATAACTATAGTTAAAAACCCATAAGAGCGGTTATTATAAATTATAAATATAGTATAAAATAGTTACTTTAAAATACTTTATAAGTAAACTATTTTACTAAATTAAGTTTAGCTATACTACACTACTCTACGTTATAAATATTTAAAAGAAGTAAGTATTAATTAAAAGTAATACTTATACTAAGTATTTATATATATTTATTTAAAGTCTAGAGCTCTATAAGTATAGTTAGCCTTTTATATAAAATTCTTAAATTACGTTATAAAGAGCTTAATTAGAAAATTTATATAATTTAAATTATTATTAAAAATTACGTACTAGTTTTATTTTTTTAAGTATTTTTACTATAAAATATAATAGTAATAACCGTAGTGTTTTACTTTAGTAAGGGCCTAATTTCTAGATAGCTTTAGCGAAATTTTATTTTATAAAAATATAGATTTTAAAAAAAAGGTTTTAACGCCTCTACGTAATTTTATATATAGATAAATAGTTTACTAAAAGTACTTTAAATTACTAAAAACTATTATATAAATCTATATTATAATACTCTAACTAGTATTACGCTAATAGTATAGGCTTTTATTTTAAATAGTAACTTATAACGGGATATATTAATATAGAGTTCTTTATAAATATTATTTTATAGAGCTTTCTATAAGTCGTTAATATTTTTTTAAAAAAAATTTAGCTTTTTTAAATATAGGGATAGTATATTAAATTTAATCTATTATTTATAGAAGTAGTCTACTAAATTATAAAATCTATATACGCGTTAGTACTAATTTTTACTAAAAATTAAATCTTTATATAAGGATTTAAGCTTATATAAACTAATATTTATTATTAGGGGGGTAAAAAAAAAGTTCTTTAAAACGACACCTTTGTTAAAAATATATATAAAATTAATTAATAAGCTTATAATTACGTAAATAATAGCATTTTATAGAAGAAATTATAGAGAATTTTATAAGTATTTTACTTATTACTTATTAATTACGTATAATAAATTAAAATTACCTATATATCGGTATATTTTAAATTCCTTTTTAGATTTCTATAACTTTTAAGTTAGTATATATATTTAACTAAAATTTTAATAATATTCTTTTAGGTTTAATTTAAGTTATATAACTAGTTTTTTAAAGTATTTTTTTACGTTTATCCGTAGGAGCTGTATCGACTTTATATATGCTACGTCTTTACTTAATATAGATAAATAAACATAAAGGCGCTATAACTAAGGCCTATTAAATATAGAATTTTCTAAATTTTACAGTAGTAGAGTAATAACTTAATAGATAACTTATTAGGTAGTAGTAGTAACAACAGTAGAGTAATAACTATAAAATAATAATAGACTATTTATAAGTTATTATTTTAGGTAAAACTATAAGTAGAACTATAGGCCGTATATAGCGCGTTTAAAATAGTAAGTATAGTAGCTTTCTCTCCTTTTTATAACTACTATATAATATTTAGAAATTTTTTTAATATAATTAAAATAAAACCTTTTATTTTTTTTTTTTTTTACTATATTAGTATTTTAGCGTCTAATAATTAGTTTACTAAATAACCTCTAGCGTATAGTATAAGTTTTTACTAATAGTAATAACTAATTAGATTATATTAAGAACTACTTTAACTTTTATCTCTACGTAGTACGGTAGGCTAGTTTATTTAATAGGCTAGATTTTTTAGTTAACGTTTTTAATTACGATTTAATTCTAACGCGCCTTTTTTTACTTAAAATAGATATAATCTTTAACCTTAATAATACTTATAGGAATATTAAAATCTATTTCTAGTTATATAGTAATATAGTAGGTTTTATAATATAATAGTATAAAAGGGGTAAGACTTTTTTATTTAAAATAGAGAACGGCGGCGGTAGTAGTAGTAGTTATAATAATAGTAATATTTTAATAATAAAAAAAAACTTTCCTAAAGTAGTAAAGGAAGCGAAACTCTAGTAAAAAAAGCTTATTAAAATAGTTAGAATTATTTAGACGTAGGGATATACGTACGCATAAAAGTAGAATAGGTAATAAATAATAAAAAAAGAGTATACTATAGCGATATAAGGTAGTCGTATAGAAGCTTACTATTAGAAAGTTAATAGTTATTATAAAAAAATTAAGAGATTCTACAGGGAGTACTATATTATATTTTAATACTTTAATTACTATCTATCTGAAAAGGTTGTACGTTATTAGCGCTAGTAAAAAAGTTATTATAATTACTATATAAAAAGCTTATTAAGAGTTAGTATTAATAACGTAATATAGTAAAAGTTTAAACAGCCAGCCTAGAATCGCGTAACGTTATAGTAATAACCCTAAAAAAGAAGATTTTTTTAAAGTATATTAGTAATCTAATATTAAAATTATATTAATATTAAATATTTATTTTATACTTATATAATTACTAGTTACGTAATATATTACTAATATTATAGTATATTAAAAAATATTTTAACTTTTATAAATTTAGACTTTAAGTTTAACCGTAACGGTTGGGTTTAATAGATTATAATAGTATTTATTAATAGGCTTTTTATAGTAAGAAAGAGACTTTTTTATTTTTTTTAATACTAACTATCTATTTTCTTTATAGCTAAACTATTATAGATTATTATAAATTTATCTTACCTATACTTATAAATATTTTATAATACTTTTCTCTCTTCCGTTTATATATTATTATTACGTTTATTTTTATATTTATTTATTATATTTACTATTTATATATAGCTCTTATACGTTCTCTTTTTACCCTTAGTTCTAGTTCTTAAAATATTATTAATAGTACTCACTCTACTAAATTATTTATATTTTATAGTTATTCTACTACTAGATTTATAGTCGTATATTATAATATTTTATTTATTAATTTTATATAGTTAGGGTTATATTAATTATCTAGTATAGTTAAAAAAATATTACTTTTACCTATAGATATAGTATAGGTTAGTATTTATAATAATAAAATTTTTAGGATTTATTACTAGCGCGATTATATAGGTTAGTAATAATAATTATTATATTAGTGCCGATACCGGTGCCGGTATAAGTATAAATATAATATACACTTCCCTATTTATACTATAATATAGTAATTTATAGTTATTAAATTTACTATTTATTATTTACTACTTAAGTACTTAAATAGGCTAAGACTTACTCTAGTATTTTAGAGTATTTTAAAAATTTTTTATAAAAGAGTTTTTAATATAAAACTATATTTAGTTATATAGAAAGTAGTACACTTATTACTTTTATAAAGTTACTTAGCTATATTATATTATAATATATAATATATAGTGTATAGAGTATGTATAATATTTATAAAAAAATCTATAATAGTTACCTAGTATAGTAGACTATTTTATTATACTTTTTTATTATTTTATATATATATATATATATAGAAGCAGGGGCGCTAGTATATATTAATAGTTTATAGTATACTATAGATAGGCTATCCTTTTTTTTCTTTTCTTTATAAATAAATGTTTAGTACTAGATTAAAAGGTAACACTTATTTATATATTACTATATTAACATATTATAACTAAGTATAATAAATATATTCTTAGTATAACGCGTTAATATATAACCCCGTGTTATTTTTATTATTTATTATTATATTTAGAATATTATAGAGCTGTTTTACAGGAACCCCTATAGTAACTAGTAGTTATTTTTTTAAAAAAAATATAAATAGTACGCTAAAAGCGTAGCTTTATTTAAAAAGAAAGCTAGACTTTTATTACCTTAAAATAGCAACAAATTTTATAAAATTTAAATTTAAAATTAACTTACTTTTAAAAGTAAATACACTAATTTTTACTATAATTTTTATTTTAAATAAGTCTAACATGACTATTTATAATACTATCTAACGTATTAAACATAAAAATAAAAATAATTATAATATAAATAAGATTAAAAAAAACTAGGTTTTAAAGTTAATTCTATAAGATAAAAGAGTTATTAATAAAGACCTAACTAAAAGTTCTAAAAAAAAAATTAAAAGACTATTAATAGAAAATAGTCTAAGTATTATAAAAAAATCTTTATAATATATATAAAAAGAGGAGAAGTACTGTATTAGTATAAATATAAAAAAACCTCTTATTAATAAAGAAAACGCTAAAAAATAATTAAAATACGCTAAAAAATAATAATATAAAAATATAAATTTTAAAAGAATTATATTTTCTAATAAGTTAGTAATATAAAGTGGTAAAGTTCGAAGCAAATATTATAAAAAATAGAGTAATAATAGGTTTAGATTCGACACATTAAGTATAAAGGTATATATATACTCCTCCTTTTTTAAAACCCCTTCTAGTTGCCCCGAGCCACCACAGCCACACTATTTGTTCAATTAATATATAAATATAATATATATATTTAAAAGAAATTAGTTTTTAGCCAATTACAAAGTAAGTTATGTTAACTTTTTATATATTTTTAAGTTACAGTTTTAGATTTTTAATATTAATTATATTAATTATTTTATACATTAAAAACTTACCCTATAAGTTTAGGGTGTAATTTAGATAGCTAAAATAAGTAATTTAGTATTTATTAAAATACCTAATAATAATACTTCTTTTACTAGTAAGGACTATATAAATAATATCCTTAATTCTATAGCTAAACTAAGTATAAAATATAATAAGTAATATAACTCTTTTTTACTTTTTATTTTATTAATATAATAATATATATATATATATATATATATTATTATAGTAGAATATAATTATTATTACAATATTAATAATATTTTAAAATAGTAATTTTAATAAGATAACCCTAAAATCTATATAATATACAACGGTTTAACTTAGTTTAAAAATAATAAAATTAAATTTTTTCCTTTCCTAGCCTATAGGCCTGATTTAGCCTCTAGAGAAAATATATAAATTTATATAGAATAGAGACTAATTAAAAATAAAAAACTAAATCTAGGTATAGGACTAAGTTTAAAAAGTATAAAGTCTTTTAAAAGAGCTATTATAGAGGAGTAGAATAATATACTATTAAAAGTTATTACAGGGGGTCGAAAAAAAAATAAAAGAAATAAGATATCTTTTTTAAAGTTATATAACTTTTTAATTAGTAAGTAAAAAAATAGTAAAAAAACACTATTTTCAAGAAAAAGACTAAATTATTTAACTTAGCTACTTAGGGACGGCTTACTAAGGGGTTTAAGAATATTAAAACATTAGTAAATATAAAATATTTTTCTAGCCCTACTTTAGACTATAATAACTTTTTATTTAAGATATAAAATTAGCTTATTTTTATAATATATTAAGTATAAAGGTATACATGGACTCCTTTTTTTATAATCTATTTTAGTTGCCCCGAGCTACTATAGTTATATTTTTATTTAATTAATATATTAATATATATTAATTATATTAATATTACTAAATATTAAATTTTTATATTTTTTATAATAAACTAGTAAAAAATATATTACTAGTACTTACTATAGTATTTATAAGCTTCTCTAACTACGTTATAATAGATAGGTAGTAATAAACTATAATTATTAATAACTTATTATAGTATATTATATTACATTTTTATTTTAGCTCTTTTATATACCTTTATACTTTCTAAACTTAATTCTATATCTAAATTAGCCTATTTCTAATTATTTAGTCTCTATATTACATAATTCTATATATTTTTTATAGAGACTAAATTAGTAGTATAGGCTAGATAAAAAAATATTATACTTTTGTTATTATTAAAATAGTTTACAACGTTTATTATTTTATAAATAGGGCCGTTATTTTATTAACATTAGTACCGTATATAAATTTTAATATAAATTTAATAATTATAATATAATATAATTATATATATACTATATTATATTAAACAAAGTACTAAAAAATCTATTAAATTACTTACCTATTTTTATCTTTTGTTTAACTTTAGAAATAAAGACTTTATATATATAGTTTTTATTTTTAAGAGCTATAAAAGAATTATATATTTTAATATGTACTAAATAATTTTTATTTTTTAATTAAACAGTATTTTAAACTTACACCTTTAAATTATTACTTGTAAAATAAGTACTATAATTAATATTATAAAAATAAAAACATAATATAAAAATATATAGAGTCTAATATATTTTAATATATTTAAAATATTACAATAACTTACTTTGTAATTAGCTAATGGCTAGTTCTTTATTAATTCTATTTTTACTTCTTTGTCTATAATACTCCTTTTAAATGTTTTTCCTTTATATTATTAGCGTATTAGATAATATTATTCTTCTTCTAGTTATATTTTTAAGATATTTTATATTATCTTTAGCGTGTTTTTATTATTTTTTTACTATTTTTTTAGTTAATTAAAGGTATTTTACTACTTATATTAATATTATAACAAAACTCTTATAAAAAGCCGTTTATAAAAATTTTTTTTAAATATTTAAAGTATTTTGGAATCATACGCTTTTATTTTTTAAGGCTTTTAATTAAGTTACTATTAATAATTTTTTTCTATTTTTAAATTATCTTAAAAGCTCTATCGCTTTTAGGTTTATTTATATAATTATTATTATTTTTTTATTTTTAATACGTTGTATAGTACTATACATACTATTAGAAACTCTTTTTAAAATAAAAGTAATTATTAAAATAGAAGTATTTACTTTAAAACCAAATTAACTATAGATTTAAATTATATTAAATTTAGCACTATATTAAGGGAATAAAATTCTAGGTTCATAAAAATAAGAAGAGATTATTATATAGTATAATATTAATTATATATTACGTAATAAGTAAATATATAAGTAATAGTAAAACTTTTACTTATTATATAAATTAATTATTATATAATAAATGCTTATTAAAATTTAGGTCACGTGACCTTCACGGGGCTTAAAGGGGTTTAGTTAAATTTTTAATTAAATATATTTACTAACTAAAAACTTATAGCAGCTTATATAATAGGTAAATAAAATCTTTATATTTACGTAATTTTAATATATTACTTATATTTAATAATTAGTACCTACAATGTTTACTAGATTTTTTATAACTTTTTTTTTAATGCGATATTATGTACGTATTTTTAGGCTTATTATTTAATTTTAGATAAATTTTTAAAAAAAAAATATTCTTTTTAATTTGTTTCTTTTTGTTACCCCCCTATATTAACTATATTTTATTCCTTTCTAACTATTATAAAGTAGTTATAGAACCGAAAGGCTACTATTTTAAGGATTAGTAATATACTATTTACTAGTTTATTATTAAAAATTTTAAAATTTAACTGTTATTAATAATTATATAATAAATATATAAATATATAAAAATAATTTATATATTAATATAATATAGTATCTATAATTATATATAGTATCTATTATTATATATATAAAAATAGGCCAATTTTATAAATTAAAGAAAAAGTTATAATAGGCTAAAGTAGGACCCTAAATATTTTCTATATTTACTATTTCTTTTATCCCTAAACCCCTTAGTAAGTAGCCCTTAATAGACTGAACAGAATCTACTAATTTTACTCTTTAAAACTCTACTTTTTTTTTATCTTACTAATTACAAAGTTATTTTTATTTAAAAAATATTTTATTTAAGTAATTTTTTTTATTTTATTCCTCTGTAATATAAAAACTGCTAGTTTTAGTTATATAACTCTTTATAAATATTTTAATAATATTAGTAAATAAATAAAAGTATACTATAATAATCCTATTTTTTAATATGGTCTTACCTAACGGTTTTAACATATTAAGTATAAAGATATATATATACTCCTCCGTTTTTAAAACCTCTTTTAGTTGTCCTAAGCTACTCTAGTTATACACTTTATTTAATTAGTATATAAATATATATAATAATACTAATATAAATAGCTATAGTTATAGTTAGTAAAATATATATTAAGTAATAAAATTTAGTACTTATAAGACTTTTTTATATATAAGATTCTTAACGCCTTACTTATATATATACGTAAAAAGTATATTATTTATTTTATTATTAAAACTATAGTTTCCCGTATATTCTGTCTTTAATTTAGACTTATCTATTTATATTTCTAGCTAGATTTCTCTCTATAATAATTTTTCATATATAGTAATTATTACTTTTATATATATATATATTTATATATTAATTAAACTAATAGTGTAGCTATAGTAGCTTAGGGCAACTAAAATAGGTTTTAAAAAAGGAGGAGTATATATATGACTTTATACTTAATATATTAAAAAATACTTTTATAATTATAAAGAGAGATTAAACCGGATATTAAAAAAAATTAATATTAGCATTTTTAATAGTACTGCTCATTATATAATATAATTAATTTATTATTTATAACCTCTAATAGTAAAGAAAAGTATACTATTATTAATTTTAGATTAATTATAAGCTTATTATAAACTAATATAATTTAGTATAAGTATATCTAATTAAAGTTTAATTTACTTTTAATTTTATTTAATTATATTTCTAACCTATAGAAAAAGTGTCTAACATTGGGACTAAATAGCTTATTTAAAATATAAAACTTAAAAAGTAATTAATTATATTATTACTATAATTTTATTTAAAGCTTTTTATATATTAATATATTATATTAAAACTTTTTATTTTATTATACCCTCTATTTATTACACGTAAATTTAAAATATTTATACTTAAATTATACTATATCAGCCGGCTAATATTAGATAGCTATACTCTATATACTTTTGAATCCTGTTTTTAAAAATTTTAAGTTATTTAGTAGTTAAGCTATATAGCTATTATTATAAATTAACTTATATTTACTTTTTATATAAAAATATCTATTTTAATCAAAGAGTAAAAGTATGCCTACTCCTTAATCCAGGGGTACGAACGTAGTAAGGAAACTCTATTAGGTACTAAATCGTGTACGCAATAATATATCTATTTTAATATATACTAAAGTAGTAATTTCTTCTCTAGAATTATTACTATAATAGTACGTAATTTTAAACTAGCTATTTAAACTTCTACTATAATATATTATTAATACTAAATCTTAATAAGCTTTTTACGTATTAACTATAATAACTTTTTAACTAGCAATTTTTATAAGACCCCTTAGTCTTCTTACAGGGGGGAGACATTAGGAAAAAATAAATCTAAAAAGTTACCTCTTATGAAAATAATATAACTTTTTAGTTATAAGGCCTAAAAATATAAAAATAATACTATTTTAAAAAAAGTTTAGCGTATTCTAATTGCCCTCTCAGGCGCTACTTAGTAAGTCCCTAGAGAGTAAAAAAATATAATAAATATAAAGAATTTTTAGGACTATATTTTTAACTATTATAACTTTTAATTAAAAAATAAAATTAACTAGTTATTATTTATAATTAAGTAGTACCTATACTATATAAGTATATAATTATATATAAAAGTTTCTGTTTTATATTTTTAATAATAAACTAATAAATAATATATTACTAGTATTTAGTATAGTAGTCTTTAGCTTCTATAATAACCTTATAATAGTTAAGGAGGAAAAAAAATATAGTTATTAATAACTTTTTATAGTATTTTATTTTACTGCTCTATAATAGTTCTTTTAAAAGACTATATACTTTTTAAACTTAATTCTATACCTAAATTTGCCTTTTATTTATATTTAGTCTAGATTTTAAATAATTATATATATTTTCTATAGAAGCTAAATTAGTGCTATAGGCTAGATAAAGAAAAAGTATAATTTTATTATTTTTAAACTGGTTTAAAACGTCTACTAATTTATAAATAGGGGTATTATAGTATTAAAATTACTTATCTAAATTAATATTAGTATAGAGATTATTATTATAATATAATAAAATAATATATATATATAAATTTATATATTAATAGAATAAATAGGATAGCTGTAGTAGCTCGGGGCGACTATAAGGGATTTTACAAAAGGAGAAGTATATATATATCTTTATACTTAAAGTGTCGAAACAGTATATATATATTATATTAATAAAAAAGGATTTTAATCATTAATAAAATTTATAATTTTTATATTTAGTTTAACTTTATATATAAGAACTCTATTTATATAATTATTACTAGTATAAGATATAAAAAATTTAGTATTTTAATAAATACTAACTTACCTCTACTATCTAACTAAATAGAATTCTAAATTTAAAATATTATATTATAATTTATAAAATAACTAATATAAATATATTAAAAATATAAAACTATAACTAAAAAATATAATAACAGTAGTATAATTAAAGGTATTAAAAATTTAAAATAATATATTTTATAATTAGTTATTACCTAGTTTATTTTATTTTATTATTACTCTTTTTTCTATAAAACTATTTTCTAGTTTTAACTCTTTATATTACTAACTTATTAGAAAATATAATTTCTTTTATCTTTATATTTTTTATATTTTTTATATTTTTTTTAGTATATTTTAATTTTTTTTAGCGTTATCTTTATTTATTTATAGGTTTTTTTTTATATTAATTATATAGCTCACCTTTGTTAAAGCTCTTTATAATTATCTTATTATAATATATAAATTATTGTCTAATAGTATTTTTTTATTTTTTTTTTATATTTTTAGTTAAGTTTCTATTAATACTATAACTCTTTTATTCCCTTTAGTTAACTTTTTTATACCCCCTATATAAATCTTTTTTATCTTATAATTATTTTCTTTATTTTTTTCTTTATTTCTAATATATTATATAGTATTATAAATACTTTTAGGGGTTCTTTTTATCGTAGAAATAATTATTAAATTAGAAGTATTTACTTTTAAAAGAAAATTAATTTTAGATTTATAAAAAAAAGGTATTTAGATTTATAAAATTAAAAAGTTAATATAATATACTATAATATTAATAATATATTACGTAATTACTAATTATATAAGTAAGTGCTAAATTTTTACGAATAGTATAAATTTATTATTATATAATAAATTTTATTAAATATTAGATTACGTAACCTACGCTAATCCTAGAGTAGTATAGTTAATATTTTAGTTAAATATATTTACTATTTAATAAGTTATAGGAACCTAAATAAAAGACGAATAAAATTATTATATTTAGGTAATTTTAATTAATTACGTATATTAATTAAGTAGTACCTAGTAGGGTAGTATAATAGGTAACTGGCTAAAAATATATAGATTTATTAAATTTTAATATTATTTATATATTAGAGGTTTAATTCCTCTCCTTATTATAAGTATTCTTTAAATACGTCTACTTTACTAGTAAAAGTAGAGTTTTTAGAAGTATAGAGTATTATTAAAAAATTAATATAAGACTATAGAAAGCTAAAATTTTTATATAAAATATATTATATTCTTAGGTATATCTTACTATCTAAAGTTAGAAATAAAAATCTATTCCTAAATAGGACTAGCGTGGCGAACTAGACCTAATTAGATAATATATTAGTAATTAATAACTTTATTTAGTAATATATTCATTTAAAAATAAAAGAGCTAATTATTAGTTTACTTAGGAGATAAAACAGTTTTCTTAAATAGTTACGTAGCCTTAATATAAAAGAGTTATTTTTTTAAAAAAAAAAAAAAAAAAATATAGAAACTAAAATTCTTATAAAAATTAATATACTTTTTTTTTAAAATAGTATAATTCGCGTATTTTTACGCTTAGTATTTAATTTCATATTAATCTTTAAAAATAGTAACTAAATAAATTATATAATATATAACCTATAAAACTAAAAATTGTTTATCTCTTAACAAGTAATATACATTTAATAGAATAGAAAAGATTTATTTAATTTAAAATAACTTACGTAATATAAAATAAAATATTATAAAACCTAGTCCTATATAAAACTATTAAAAAATTGATATTTATATATATAATATATATTATTCGGGCTAATATATCAGGTATAATAATATAAATTATATATTTAAATAACTTTCTTTTAGTATTTTTATATAGGGTTATATTTTTATATATTTTATATAGTAGAAAAACGAGCTTAAAATTACTTATTTCTAAAATTTTAAAATTAGTACTGTTTTATGAATAAAAAGTGCTAAAAAGCTATATTATATATATATAAAAGAAAAATAATTTTTTTATACTAAAAAGTTTTATAAACTAATAATATAAATTTTAAGGTATATTTCCGTAATACACTCCCTAATTAATTTAATTAAAATGGCTTAACTATTTAAGTAGCTTAATATTAATTTTTATAAACTTATTCTAGCTAGAGAATTAATTTTAAAAAAAGCCATTTTAAAAAAATTTTCGACTGGTAGCGTTACTAGGTAACAAAGCTTTAAAATAAGAAAGTAATTATAGCAGGCATACTAGTGTTTAATAATATTAATAGTATTTATATAATCTTTCTATAAACTTTTTTAAAATAAGTTTTTTATTTTTTTTACTCTTTATTATTACTTTTATATTTTTTTATACTATCTATACCTTTTTATAGCTCTATTTTTAGTATTTTTTAATAGCTCCTTAAGCGCTTTTAATTACTATAAAAACTATAAATTTATTATTCATATTACTACTATTATAGCTGTAGTATACTATAATAATTTTTTTAATTTTTCTAAATTTTTAATTTTTTTTAAAAAATTCTATTAATTTTTATTTAATAGTTTTAAAAAGTAAAAGTACGCTTAGACCTCAACTTAGGGGTATAAACGTAGTAAGAGAACTCTATTAAGTACTAAACCGTATACGTAATAATTAAAAGCTAATTTTTAGTAAAAGCTAACTTTAAAAGATAATATCTATTTAAATAGCTACTTAATTAAATAATAAGTATACTAGTAGGCTAGCGATTATTATTAAACTAGTAGCCTATATTAGCGTGTACTTAGCAGATACTATAGAGAGCAGGTAACGTAACGCGGTTGCCTTTATTTAATAGTTTAAAAAGGCACTTTTTTATTTTTATTATATTAATTATCTTAAATACGTAAATTTAATAAAAACTACGTAATACTTTAAATATTTTATATTTACTAAAATTAGTAAACAGTTAATAAAATTTTATATTATTACTTTTAGTTTTTTATATTACTTTTTTTTTATACTTATAATTACGCTTTATAAGAAGTAAGTAAAAAAAATAAAAAATAGGCGCCGTTATTAAGCGTATAAATCTTAAATAGTTAAATACAATAATAATACTATATAGCTTTAATTAAAAATTCTTATATTTTAATTAATAAATTTTATACTCTAATATCTAAAAGCTTTTTATTTTTTTTATAAAAAAATACGCTTTTACTATTAGCTTAAAAAATAAATTATATATATTTACTTTAAAAAAATGTTTTTATTTTTTTTTAAACCAGATTTACAGTTCTTTTAAAATTTAAAAAATATTTTTACTTTACTACTAGCTAATAATTTTAATAAGTTTATTAGTTTTATAGCTATTTTACGCTCTATAATAATAATTTATTAATTATTTTTTAGGTATATAAATACTTTATACGTAGCTTAATATTAAAAAGAATTAAATATTCTTTTAAAACCACTAATCCTATGCACCCTACTTTCTTTATATTATATTTTTAGGCGTAGGACGCCATTTAGGTCCTTTTTAATTTAGCTTTTTTAAGTTTTACTAAATTAAATTTAATATATAGACCCTGCTCCTAATAATATAAAAGTATATCTAAAAAAAAATAGAAAATATAAAAATAATAAATTATTTATTTTCTAAACTAGATTACGCCATAGAAATAATAAAAATATTAATTAAAAATTTTGTTTTATAGTTTATAGTTTATTATAACTTTATTTATTCTTTTATATTAAAATTAAAAGAGATTTAAAACTATTAAATAGTATTTATATAATTTAATATTACTAATAAATTATAGAATTAAAGTATTTAGTATTTTACTTTTATTAATTAATATAGTTTACGAGCTTTATATAGCTACGGTATAATATAATAATAAAAACTTAATAGATACTAAATAGCTTATATATAACGAGGCTATATATAAGTACTGTAAATTCTAAACTCTTAAATTTTACTTTAAATATCTAAATAGTACTCTATTTAATAAAAATAATAAAAACTATTATAATACCAAAAAATTAAGATTCTCCTATTAAATATATAAGAGTAGATATAGTAATAAACTAATATATATACTAATATTATTATATAAAAAATTTCTAAGTGTATTTTTTTCTTTTATAAACCGCTCTATAGTAAGAAGTAAAAAGAGCTTACTTTTAAAAAAGTATAATTTTTTAATTTACTTTTTTTAATCTTTATTAATATAAATATTATTATTTTTATATTTATCCGTAGGAGCTATATCGACTTAGTATACGCTATGTTCTTACTTAATATAAAGATAAGTAAAAATAGAAGCGCTATAACCTAAAGCCTATTAAATATAAAATTTTTTAAATTTTATAGCTAGTAGAGTAATAACTTAACTAATAACTTATTAGATTATAGTAGTAATAACAGCGTATAAATAAAACTATAAATAAAACTATAGGCTATATATAGCGTATTTAAATTACGCCTTTCTTTCCCTCCTATATAATATCTTTTACAATATTTTTTTTAAATTATTATAGCTAAGAGGGCTTCAAAGCCCGCTTTTAGGCGCCTAATAATTATAACTAACCTTAGCTAGTTAATAGTAATAATAGTAATAATAGTAATTTTAATTTTAACTAAAAATCTAAATAACTAGCAGGGTTATATTCAAAATTATTTAATATTAAAGTATTATTATAAGCTTATAGAGCAGGCTAGTGTTTTTAAAAAACTATTTTTTTTAATATTTTTATTTTTAGGTTAGTTACTATACGGCTCTTTATTTTTAAATATAAAATAATCTTTAACTTTAATAATATTTACGGCTTATACTTATATAGTAATATAATAGAGTTAGTAAAATAGTAATTTAAAAATACTAAAAGCTTACTAAGTAAAATAGAGAGTAATATACGCTTAAAAATAAGTAAAAAGAAGTTTTTTAAAGTAGTATAAGAAAAACGGATACAGCTCTAAAAGAAGAAACTTCTAAAAGTAGGTAAAATTATTTATATATATACGTAGGAGTAGGGCTTTAAAGATTTTCTTTTTAGGTAATAATAATATATATACGCGAGGCAACCGTGCTAGTAAAAGTTAATAGATTTAATAAAATAGTACGGGCGGTAGATAGTGAAAAAAGAATATACTATAGCGCTATAAAGTAGTTATAAAAATTTAGTAAAAGAATTAAAAAATTGTATAAAAAGTATTATATTATATTTTAATACTTTAATTACTATTAAAAAGGTTATAGGTTATTAGCGCTAGTAGGAAAGTCGTTACAGTTATTATATAAAAAGCTTATTAAAAGTTAGTTAATTACGTAATATAGTAAAAGTTTAAATAACTAGTCTAAAATTATATAATATTACGGTAAGAACCCTAAAGAAGAGATAATATAGATATTATAAAATATAAAATTTAATTAAAAAGTAAAAGTACGCCTAGATCTCGATCCAGGAGTATAAACGTAGTAAGGAAACTCTATTAGGTACTAAACTATATACTCAATAAATATAAAATTTAATATATTATAAACTACTATTAGGTGGACGATTAAGCTAAATAAAGATTTAAATAGTAATTATATAAATAATATATTTAATAAAATTACTTCCTACTGCGCTTAAGCAATTTAAAGATTTAATAAACTAGTTAAATTATTACTCTATAAGGCTTCTATCGTAGGGTTATTATATAATTTTTATTATTTTATTATTTTTTTTCTTTTTTATTATAGAATTTTTCTAATCGGTATAGTTTTAAATTATTATTATAAATAGTAGCTTAAAAGCTATTTAATTATTAATTTAATATACTTTACGCTCTATTATTATATAACTTTTTAAAATTCTAGTTTAGTAATTTTTTTTATATATTTAACATTTAATTACTTTTTAAATAATTAGAATTACTAAGCTAAAAGCGCTTTTATTAACTAATTAGCTTATATATTACTTATTTAAAAGTATTTTATTTTAAATTTCCCTTATAAATACTTTTAGTATATTTATAGATTTTATATATTTATATAGCGTAAATAGGTAGTTATATACTTATTTTTACCTATAACTAGCCTAATTATTTACTAATTATTATAGAATATATACTACGTAATTTTAAAATTAAATATTAGTATTTTAAAAAAGCGTTTTAAAACTATAATTTTTTTTATTAATATATTTAAGCACCAAAAGCTCTATTTTAGTAGTTAATATTATAATAATAGTCTATTTAGTAGTTTTTGTAAATAATTACTCTACTAAATAATATAATAATATAGCTATATAAAAATTATTTACTGTTTTAATTATTTACTGTTTAAATTATTTATATAGATTAAAAGTTTTAGGCTGTTATATATATTATATTAGATTACCTAAAAGTAAAATTGATAAAGAAATATAATTATATATTCTACTATAGTAAGGTACTCATTACTTAAATTAATTAAAAAAATAAACAAGTTTTAAAACGGTATTTACTATATCTAGTTATATTATAATAGTAGTATAAAATATAAATCTAATATATTTTTTATTTACTTTAATCTTAGCTTATATTGCTTTTTTTTATGTTTAACTGGTTTTTTTAATAGTAATATTATTAGTAAAACGAGTATTAAATTAGCTACTATAAACTTTTTTATAATCTTTTTAATATATAAATTATAGATTAGGGTAATTATTTAATATTTTTAATTTCTAATTCCCTATACTTTAAAATACTATTTTATAGCTTTATATTTCTCTATTTTATCTATTTCTTAGAGTTTATCGCATAGATTAAAAGCTTTTTATTAAAAAATTTTATAATACAGAAGTAGAATATTATTTATTTAAAAAAGTATAAAGATTTTATATTCTATATTAAAAAATAAGTAAGGCTCTTTATTTAAGTAAATAAAACTAAACTTAGCTAGAGTACTAAAAAGATTTTTATACTATAGTATAAGTAAGTTATAAAAGCTATATAAGTCTTAATTAAGTTTTATATAACTAGTTTTTTATTTATAGCTATTAAGTAGTTTATACTATACTAGATTTAAGGGTTTAATTAGTATATTAAAAAACGTATTAATTATATTAAGCCATAAAATTTCAAAAATAAATTCTACTATAATTATAAATATTATATTAAAGGAGTACGCTGCAAGCGTTTTAGTATATATTAATAAAAGAATATTTTTTAATTAAAACTAATTTTTAATAATAAAGTATATTTTATACTTTATAAAATAACTATTTTAATTAAACTTATATCTAAATACCTATATAAATAAAAGTAGTTATTTACTACTTTTACAGCGTATAACTATCTACTAAGTTTATTTTTTAAAGAGTATATTTTATTTTTTATATATAGCCTAGTAAAAAGGTAGGCTAAGTAAATATAAAAAAATTAGTTTTTATATTACTAGTTCTTTTAGAAGCTCGTTATAGTATATATTAATATTATTTTAAAATATAATCTTTTTTAGTGCCCTATTTAGTATAGTAGCTTAAACTATTATATTAATAATTATAAGCTTTTTATAGGCTTTCTATATAAAGTTTATATTAAAAATAAATATATTTATAAACTTATACTAGTAGAAGCTATTTATACTATTAAGTAAAATCTTATGAGCTTTTTATTACGGAATAGCTGACTTTTTAAATTAAGATTTAATAATATATAAATACTAAATAGGTTTCAATTTTTACTTTTTAGTTTATTAAAATTTTTAAAATTTAATTTACTTTACTTATAGCTTTATTAAGTAGTTAGGCTATAGGCTTTTATAGGTCCCGGCATTTTATAAATAAAAATTTTAATTATTTTATTTAATAAGAGGAGCTCTATATTATTAATTTAAGTAATAGTATTAGATAAGCTTTTATCTTTTATTTAAAAACTTTTTAGACTCTTTACTCTAGACTATTCTACTCCTTTACTAAAATATATTTTATAAAAAATACTAGAGTATTTATCTTTTTGAAAATATATACTTTTAAGTTTTTAGGCTCTAACATAGCCTAAAAAGAGATTAAACTAATATTTATAATATATAATATATGTATTCACGACTATTAGTTAGCTACGCTAATAGTTTATATATATACTACTTATATAGAGCTTTACTTAACTAACTAGCTAAAAAAATAAACTAAGACCTACGCTAAAGTATTTTTAAGCTTTTATTTAAATTACATAATATTTCTATTAATCCCTAGCTTATAAGCGTTATAGGCTTATATATTAAAAATTTTATTACACGCCTTATCTATATTTATAATCTTAATATTATATAAGATATTTATAAACTTTATAGCCTCTTCTTAAGAGACAGGCTAATCTTTTTTTCTATTATAAAAAACAGTTTTATTGAATAGAATATTATATATTATAATAATTTAGTTAATTAATACAACGTAGAGATTTATTTTAAATTTATACTTATTATATTTAGCTGCGTAATTTCTATTTAGTAGATATATAAAATAACTATAAATATATATATTACTTTAATTTAAATATAAATTTACTATTTAGTGCTTTATAAGCTTGGATTTATGATAATAAAAATACTATTTAAACTAGTAGTAAAAAATTATATGTAAAAATTACAGGCGGGTGACAAAAAAAAAACTGATTAAAAAAGATACCGTTTTTAAAAAATTATATAAAATTAATTACTAAGCTTAAAAATACACTAATAATACCGTTGTAAAGAGAAGATTATACAGAGTTATATAAGAATTTTACGTACTACTTATTAATTATAGGTAATAAATTAAAATTACCTAAATATAATAATTTTATAAACCCCCTTTTTAGGTTCCTATAACTTTTTAGTTAGGAAATCTATTTAACTAAAATTTTAACTATACCTTTTTAGGCCTAGTGTTAGTCACGTGACTAGATTTTCGAAGTATATTAGTAATCTAATAATAAAATTATATTAATTATAAAAATTATACTAAGACTTATATAATTACTACTTACGTAATATATTATTAATATTATAGTATATTATAATATCTTTTTACTTTTATAAACTTAAACTCCTATTTCCTTAAAATAGAGCTAAATTTCTTAAAATTTAAGTCCTAAGTTAAACTTCTTTTAAAAGTAAATAATTTTTCTTTTTTAATTACTACTACTTTAGAAAAGTTTTAGTAAAGTATTTATAATACTATAAAAAGATTTAAAAAGAAGGAGAAAGATAATTATAATATAAAAAAGATTAAAAGGGGTAGAGTTTCTAAAGTTACTTAAAGAGAAAACAGATTAATTAATAGGAACTTAACTAGAAGCCCTAAAAAAGAAAATAAAAGACTATTAATAAATAATAGTTTAAATATCTAAAAAAGATCCTTATAAAGGATTTTAAAACAGGAGGATTATAGTATTAATATAAGTAAAAAAATTAAATAATTAATAAAGAAGACGATGAAAAAAGATTAAAATATGCTAAAGAGACTATTAAAAATATAAAAAATATAAATTTAAAAAAAATTATATTTTCTAATAAGTTAGTAATATAAAGGGGATAATAAAATAGATAATACTATAGAAAAAGGGGTAATAATAGAGTTAAAAAAGAACTAGCTATTAGCTAATTACGAAGTAAGTTATTTTAATTTTTTAAAATATTAAAATATATAACTTTTTATATATTTTTAAGTTATAGTTTTAGATTTTTAATATTAATTATATTATTTATTTTACAGGATAAGATCTTAAACTATAAATTTAGGGTGCAATTTAGATAGAAGGTAGAAGTAATTTAATATTTACTAAAATACCTAATTTTTTTACTTCTTTTACTAGTAAGGACTATATAAATAAAGTCCTTATACCTAAAGTTAAATGCTTAATATTAGGTGGTAAGTTATATAACCTTTTTTTACCCCTTTTTTTATGAATATATATATATATATATATATATATATATATATTATTATATTATATTATAATTATAAACTTTATATTAATATTAATTTAGGTTAGTAATTTTAAGAAGATAACGTCCCTATTTATAAGATAACGGACGTTTTAAACTAGTTTAAAAATATTAAAATTATATTATTTCTTTACCTAGCCTATAGTCCTGATTCAGCCCCTATAGAAAATATATAGGATTATTTAAAATAAGGACTAAATAATAATAAAGAGGCTAATTTAGGTATAGGATTTAGTATATAAAGTATAGAAGCCTTTAAAAAAGTTATTATATAAAAGTAGAATAATATACTATAAGAAGTTATTAATAACTATAATTTATTTCTTTCTAACCGTTATAAGGTAGTTATAGAAGCTAAAGACTACTATACTAAGTATTAGTAATTTATTATTTACTAGTTTATTATTAAAAATGTAAAAAGTAATTTTTATATATAATTATATAAATAAGATATAAATATATAAAAATATTTAATATACTAAGTAAACTTAGTATCTATTATTATATATATAAAAATAAGCTAATTTTACACCTTAAATAAAAAGTTGTACTAACTTAAACTAGGGCATTTAAATTTTTTTATATTTATTAATTATTTACTACCTCTAAACCACTTCGTAAGCAGCCCCTAACATAGTAAATAGAATCCCTTAGACTTTCTCTTTAAAATAGTATTTTTTTTTGTATTTTTAGGCTTAGTAATTAAAAGCTTATATTATTTTAAAAAAAGATATTTTTTTTAATTAGTTTTTGTTTTATCACCCCCCTGTATATTCTTTTAAAAACTATTACATTAATATTATAAAGCGCTATAAGTACTTTTATAATTTTTAGCTAATACTTCTTTAGTAAGAGTATACTAAGTCTTATAATAATAGTTTTATTAATAATTTTTTAGCTAGCGTATTTAGCACTGCTATTTAGCTTATATATATAAAAAGAGAGTATTTTAATACTTATATTAAGTTTTTTTATTTATTTTTTAAATCGTTGTCTTCTATACTATAGTTAAGTAGTAATATTATTATTTTAAAAATTTTTATAATTTTAAGTTTATACTAGATATATTACTAAATCCTTTAGGCTTTATCTGGAACTAAAACTACTAACGCCCTTAACTACCTTTACTAATATTACGACCTACCTATATCTTTAAAATATTTATAATTTAAAATTTTACTTAATTTTTAACTACTCTATAAGCCTATTACGTTAGATTTTTATTTTTATAATATTTTATTTTATTTTTTTTAGCTAATACTACCGTATAGACTCTTTTCGCAGATTTACGCTTTGTAAAATAAAATTATTTTACTTACTATTTTTAATTTTTATTTAATTATTACTATAGCTATCTATAGACTAAAATTACTAACTTAAAAAACTTTTTTAAATATATATACTATATATTTTTTTACTATTATACGTTCCTCTACTACTAGTTATATTTATTTATAATTTTAGTCTTCTTTTTAAAATCCGCGTTAAAGTATAGAAGTTTTTATATAATTACTAAAATTTAGCACCCGACTTATCGGGTATATTTATATAGTAAAACTTAAAAATACTTTTATAAGTTCTAATAGTAACTTTACCTATAGACTTCATATATAAATCTTTTTAGTTTAGTTATTTTTAATTAATAATATTTACTACTCTCTAAGTCTTTTTTTAGATATATTAAAGAAATTTTATAAAATACGCTAGGATAGTTATAGTAGTTTTTTTATAAAAAAATTACCTACGCTACGTATATAAGAGAATATTACTTATAATATATATATTTAGTACTTAAAATATAAATATTTAACGTACGTTAAACTAAGGTATATAACACTTTTTAATATAAATATTTTACTTTTTAGTATTATATATTCCTAATATTAATATATAAATATATTAACTATAAATAAAACTTTTAATAAACAAGTATTATATATATATTTATATATTAATCGAATAAAAGTGTAGCTGTGGTGGCTCGGGGCGACTAAAAGGAGTTTTAAAAAAGGAGAAGTATGTGCATACCTTTATAACTAGTATTATATATTTATGTATTAATTAAATAAATAGTGTAGCTGTGGTAGCTTAGGGTAACTAAAAGAGGTTTTAAAAAAGGAGGAGTATGTGCATACCTTTATACTTAATATATTAAAAAAGTTAGGTAAAATTAGTATTATATATTAAACTAAAAGCTAAGAGAATAGAGGCTTATATATAATAAATATAAAAGTATACTTATAAATAAGCCTTATAAATATAAGACTTTATTTTAAAAAATTTATATATAATATATTATTTAAGTCTAAGTACTAAAGTTCTATATTATAAAAGTACACTTCAGGTACTATATTTAAATAACACTTTTTATAAAATGTTTATATAGATTGTTCAAAGTATTTTTAATTACTTAGGTTCTTATACTAAAAATTAAAAATGCTTATATTTTAGTTTTAATAGTATATATACTATAAATCTTTTTTATAATTTTTAATATAAGTATGAACTTATTATTTATAAAATATAAAATAGTACTATTATTAAAAATAATACTTTTAGGAAGTATATAGGTATTATAATTTTATATAAAATATATACTATTATTTTCTACTAATTTACTACTTATAATAAATAAAGGATTAATAACTATATATACTATAAATATAAAAAATTTTGCCTTATTAAATTTTTTACTTTATATAATATTCCTTTTAAACTATTTTTTTTAATTAAGTATATAATAAAGAGCTGTAAATTTATTAAATTTAAAATACTTAAAGAGCTTTTTTTCCTTTTTAAAGAGCGGTGCAGATTAACTAATATAAATATTTATTAATACTAATTATAGGCGACGGCACTTAGTAGGTCTTTACTAGTACACTTTAAGTCTATAAAGATATTAGTATAATTTACTTTTATTTTTTAGCTATAAGCTATCTAATTAAAGGGACTGGCTTTATTTATTAAATATTATAAAAGTCCTAAAACTCTTAAAAGTTAATTTAATAATTTTATCTTATAATACTATATAAAAGATTTTTTTAATTTTCATTAAAGAGAACTCTTTATTCTTAAATATTAATTTTTAAACTTATATTTATATACTAATTAAATAAATAGTATAGCTGTGGTAGCTTAAAACGACTAGAAGGGATTTTAAAAAAAGAGGAGTATATATATACCTTTATTTTTTAAAACTTAAATAATACGTATTTAGTCTACTTAATTAAGTACTAATCTTTTACTAATAGCGGTAAAAAGGTTAGTAATAGCTAGTTTATTTTAAATATTACTAAGCTTATATATTTTTATTTTATATAAAGGAATTTTTATATATAATATTATAACTTAAAAACTATTTTTTTGTATTCTATATTTTTTAAATAAGTATAATATTATTATTATATAGTATTCTGAGCTTCCGCGTTAGTTATAGAAAGCTTTTACTTAAAAAATTAAATTATTAAATAAGTTAAAATATTCTTGTTAATAGCGTAGTATATTTAAATAGCGCTTATAAGTTTTAAAACTACTATTATACTAATCTAGTTTTCAATATTTATAATTTAGTTTACATTAGTAGTATAGTTAGTTAAGTAAATTTAGTATATATTAATTATAGTAGTATAGTTATAGTAAATTCTTATAATTTCTACTTTAATACTTTTATAATACGTAAAAGCTTTAGTATTTAAAAAATTTATTAAAATTATTAATATGTTTAAGGTTAGAATTAATAAAGTTTTAAACGCTATAAAGTATATACTATATTTTAAACTATATATACTAAGTTAGCCAGCTCGCCGAATTAGTAAAATAAATATTATTAGTTAGAAAAGATAAAGGAGCTTTAGTTATTATAACGCTTAAAAAATTATTAGCTATAAAACTTACTAAGTATTTAATATCTAAAAATATAGATTATTATTATTATATAAATAAGGTAATACTTACTAAGAGTATAAAACTAAGAGCTTTATAATAATAAATTAAAAAATTAATTAAAATTTTAGAAATAAAATTTTTAATAATTAGGTATATAAGGAAAATCTTTTTTTATTCCTAAAACGCTAGGCTTATAACTATAAAGGAAAAATAGGCTAGAAATTACTAGTTTTTAGGATTAAAGAATTAAGACTATTATATAAAAAAAGTATTAAAGAGCCGTATTATATATACGTAAAGGAGAAAGAAATTCTTTATTTTAAAGGGCTTTATAAGCTAGTAATATAAACTTTAAAGTATCCTTTTATAATATTTTATTATATATTACGTAAGTTATTTTAATTAAAATAGAAGCTCTTATACTTTTAAAAACTATATTACTTTTTTAAACGTAAATAACTTACGTAATATAAAGGCTATAAACCTAAAATTTTAATATACTATAAAGAAGATAACTAATTTATATATATATATATATATATATATAGTTTTAGCTTTATAGATTATATATTACGTAATTTATTTAGTAACCCGTCGTTAGGTATACTAACCTAACTATAGCTTAATTTTAATTCGTTTAAGTAGCGTAAATATTACTATATATATAATATTATAATATAGTTTAATAACTTTATAAAAGTAATTCCCGTAGCGTTTTTATATAATTAAATTTATTTTTATATTTAACGCCCTTTAACTAATAACTTTTATAAAATTTTAGTATACTACTAAAAGGCTTTAACTTTATAGATAATAGGGTCGAAAATAAATACGAAATATAATAACTATAAACTATAATTTTATAATAAAAATAAATAAGTATATATTATATCTATACTAGTACTAATACTAATAAAGTAATAATAATTACTACTAAACTATATAAATATAATAGTAATTAACTCTAAGAATTTTAAAAACTAAAAATCTTTTTTATAAATACTAATCGAAACTATATTAATAAATAAATATAATATTTTTTAAATAATACTAAATAATAAAAATAGTATTATTTATACTAAATTTAAAACTAGGGAAATAATAATAGAAATAATAATAATAATAATAATAATAGTTCTCGTAGTAGTAGTAGTAGTAGTAGTAGTTATAAAATATAAATAAGTTAGTAAGAAGAATATTAGTAATTATATAATACCTATATATATAATAGAAAATATAATAAATATATATAATTATATATAAATAAAAAGAAGAAAAGTATTATAAAATACTATTAGTATAGATATAATAATATATAATAGTTTAAATATAAAGAAAATAGATAATTAGTACTAAAAAAATATTTATTTATTATAAAAAGGTCTTATAATAAGTACTACTATTATACCCTATTAGTGCTAATATATTATAATTAAGACCTATTCTCTACTAATTATTATAATAATAGTACTTATTAGTGTACTTATAATAAAATTAAAATCGTTTTTATGCTTTTTAAATAAATTATTTTTTTATTTATATTTTTATACTATAATATATTATATATTTATATATTTATATATTAATTGAATAAAAAGTGTAGCTGTGGTGGCTTGGGGCGACTAAAAGGGGTTCGAAAAAAAGGAGTATATATATGCCTTTATATATATATATATTATATTACCTTTACTTATAGATATATTATCATACTTTTTTATTTTATTAATATATTACGAATAGTAAAAAAAAAATAAAAGCATAGCTATAACTTATTATAAATATTATTCTTAAAGAATTATACTTAATAAATAAGTAATTTTATTATAGTAAATCTTAATATTAAAGAGTTATAATTACTTATTATTTAATTAAGCAGCTTTTCGAATAGACATTATCCTTAGTTAACTTTTTTAAGCTTAGCTTTTAATTATTGCGTACACGGTTTAGCACTTAATAGAGTTCCCTTACTACGTTTGTACCCCTGGATTGTTGTTTAGACGTACTTATTACTTTTCGAAAGAGTTATAATAGATTATTATTATTTTTACCTAAGACTTTTATTTTATTTTATTATAGAAAAAGAGGTAAAGTGTAGCGTCGAGACACTAGTCTAAAAAATATATAACCTAATTATATTACACTATTAACCTCGGAAACCCCTATTCCCCTGCCCCCCCTTTTCTTCTATACCGTCGTTCTATCTGCGAAACACTAGTATTAAATAAAGCTAGTATACACTATCCCCGCTACTTAGACGGTTAAATCTGTAGTACTTTTTAATATTAACTATTTAATTATGGCGTGCATAGGAGTATAAATTAGTATTATTCTTTAGAGATATATGGTTTTGGTATTCGATATCGTAACTACAATAGGTTTCCTGCCAAAAAAAAAAAAGAAAAGAAAAGCCTAATTCAAGCATGGCAAACAGAGTGTCTCACAAACACGCTAGATCTCGGGAACCCGGCGACGCATAAGCAGCTTGATGTTGGGGTTTAGGACTCTCAAGTCCTCGATATCGTAATACCGGCGTATTTTATCAACTTCAGGTGCGATACTGATGTCGAATTCCATCAGCAGCCTTGCGGCGACCATCCTGATTTCCTTGCTGGCGAGAAACCTTCCCGGGCAAGCCTGGGAGCCCCAGCCAAAAGCTAGCCGGTTCCTAGTCGGTGTCGTGACAGGCGAAGAGGTGTTCTCCCTCCGGAAAGGTCTGAATTGCTGTGGATCAGGGTAGATCGATGGATCCATCGAGCAAGGGATGCAAGGGAAAGCTACCAACGCACCCTTCGGTATGACCACGCCGTCCTTCAGCGTGATTTCCTGCATCGCACGTCGCTGTGGAGCATCTGTAAGAGTTATGAGTGAGGTCGGCGGTAGATGGCGGGTCTACAACCTACTTGTCTGTGGTGGGTTGAGTCTCAGAGTCTCCGCCAGGCAAGCTTCCATTTTGTGTAATTTGCTAGGATCAATGTTCTCAATGTTATTGGTACTGTCAGCTACCTCCTTCCGTAGTTCGGCAATATACTGAGGGTTTTGAGCGAGGAAGACGAGCAAGTGAGATGTGACTTGGCTCGAGGTGAAGACAGCGGCAACTATCACAGCTAGTTGGGTAGACACCAGCGCATGTAAAGTCTTTTGATGGGGCTTCGCATTGTCCATCATCCACTTGAGGAGTGTCTTAGGTTCCGTATCTCCACGGGCTTCTGCGGCTAGGTGTTCGTCGATAATGGTTTGCGTTATCTTCTTCGTCTCGCGTATATTATGCCATATCCTCCACCGGTGCGGAATCAGTAAAGCGATCAAAGGGTGTATAATCGGGGGAAAGCGACGAAGGATCAAGGTGACTCCAAAAACGCATATCGTGTGTGACTCAGTTATCGAGATCATGGTCTCGTCACGGCAGTAGGGAAGGCCCAGCATGATTCGAGACACTAATCGGCTGATAATACGTTTGAGGAGAGAATGTATATCCACCGACTTCCACTCTGTATAGCATCAGCATGCGGAAAGAGGCGGATGGTGTTCATAATTTGTAAGCCAAACATACCATGGCCCTCAAAGCTGGGCATGTCAACTTTAAAGCTGAAACTGAGTTCATCCTGCATGTACTTCATGAACTCGTTGATTTTTGGGTTCAAGCAATGAGAGAAAGCTTTAATAAACTGATCGTTGAACTTCATCTCATTCAGGTTGGTGTAGCCCCCCATCACATTCTGTGAGTGAACTTAGCCGAGCGTAGGTTGGAAAGGTTTCCTTGATGTCTTACATGAATGTTTGCGTGCGTAGAGTTCAGTTCGTTCAGTCCACTCTTGCGTAACTCGTCGAGATATTTCAATGCGAGGATGGTTACGTCAGTGTCCATGCGCCTGACAACGTAACTGGAGTTCTTGAACTTTTTGAAGTAAGCGAACTGCAGGGAACTCGGTGGATATCTTGTCAATTAGGTCTCATACCTTATAATAACCATCGTTCATAATCCCAACGGCATTGAAGATGAAACGGAGACGAAGAAGGAAGGTTGGCTCCAGGTAAGCGCGGTAGCCAGCGACTGGTCCTTCGACAACTGGTGCGGATGCAGACGAAAGCCATGCGATGTAGGATATAAAGACAACCAGGCCCAAGAAGGGAGCTGAGAGGAAGTATCTAGACTCGAGAGATCTCAGGATCGGAGCCTTCTCAAGAGCTTGTTGTAATTTCAGGCTCTCGGAGAGCTTTAGGATGGACACCTCGAACGACGAGAAGGAGAGATCCATGATGACTGCAAACGATATATCATAAACTAGACAATATCGCCTCGAGAATTGAGAGTCATTTTTGAAGGGTGATTACTTTACGGAAGAAGAGTTGAATGCAACGAGTACTGTCTTAACTTTGGAACGCAACCATCACCTTACTGGATGGGAGGACCGGGAGGCATCCGACGCTACGCTGGGGTGCATGCAAGCGCGGTATTCCGGCAGTGCATGCAAGCGCGGTATTCCGGCAGTGCATGCAAGCGCGGTATCCCGGCAGTGCATGTAAGCGCGGTATTCCGGTAGTGCATCTATCCGCCGTAAATATTGACCACATTGCAGGGACATATCGGCATGCAGGCGTCCGTGCCTAAAGAGCTGGTCCCTATTGGTGCCGGCAGCCTCATGTCCTCTCTAGGCGATGATGATACACGTGCGCGAGGCAACGGTGCTAGTAGAAGTTAATAGATTTAACAAGATAGTATTAAGGTTATTACTTAAGGGTATAAACTATAGTTAATAAAACTATTTTACTATATATATAGATTTTTTATATATTTACTATAAATAAAAGTATATATATACTCCTCCTTTTTTAAAACCCCTTTTGGTCGCCCCGAGCCACCACAGCCACACTATTTGTTTGATTAGTATATAAATATTTACTATATATTTATTTATATATATTCTCTATTTCTATTTCTATAATTATTATATTTAATAATAATAACTATTTTAAATATAGCTAAACTACTACTTTATTTAAAAAAGTAATATATTAATAAATATTTTTATAAATTTTATACTAATACTTTGTAGCGCTTTTTAAAAAGAGTAAAAAATAGTAAATAAAAAATTTTTTCTATAACTATACATATAAAATTAAATAAAATTTTAATAATTATTTTAAGTTAAAAACTAAATTTTTTATAGTAGTTTAACTACTATACTACTCTTTTTTTTATATAATAAAGTTACTATTAGTAACTACTTAATTAGAAAGAAAAGTGCTATATATACTATAAGATCTAATAACTGGCTCTTAAAGATACTACGCTAATTTTAATTAAAAGAGGTATTATACTAAAATAGATACGTAATAACCGCTTAATAGTATTTAATAGCTTTATACCTTAGTATAATTTATTATTCTATATAATAGCTTCTACTTACGTATTTACAATTATAACTAATACTAAATAAGTATTTATAAAAAAAAATATTATATTTACAGTATATAGTAAAATGCGTAAAATAATAAATTTTATTAACTATAGTACTAGACTTTTATATACTTAATAAACTATAAAATAGATAACTTACTAGTAATAAATATATAGACTCTCGCGTTATAAGTTTTTATATTATAAACTCTTATAGCGCGTACTATATAAGATATATATTAAATAAATAAATAAAAGAAATAATAAAGAAGTTAAAATTATAATAACTAACTTTTTATAACTAGCGTAAGGGGACGTAAGCAACGCCTATACTATTATTAGTTTAATATTATATAATAGTGTACCCGGTATAACTAAAAAGTAATATATACTTATAGTAGTTATTACTAAAAGACTAAAAATTTAACTAAAGTATAGATAATAAAATAGAACGCCTTATAAATTAAATAAAAAACTAGTATTACTAGTACTTTTAAATACCTACTAGATATTTAAAGTATAAAATAGTATATAATAACTATTTTAAATATAATTACTATTATCCCGGTTAGTCTATTACTAAAACTAATAACTTATAGAATTTTTATAGTTAAATAAGAACTTTATATCAAAATAGTAAAGTAACTTAAAAATCTTTATATAAGAGTAGGCTAAATAACCTTAAATATATTATAGAACTATAAGTATATAGTATTATAAAAGCGTAGTAAGTGCGTAAGGCCTAAATACTAAAGAATTCTTTAAATTAGGCTATAAGGATTATAAAGAGATAATAGCTAGTAGGTCTAAAATAATAAAAATAAATAGCTTAGTATATAACTATATAGAATAGAATATTCTATATTAATTATTTTATTATAATTTTAAAACTTTTAGGTCTTTATCGAGACCGGTGCTATACTACTATTAGAAATTAAAATTTAATATAAATAAGTAAATAACTACCTTTTATAATAAATAATTAATCTTAATAAAATATTTAGTATAGTATATTAAAAATAAACTACTTAAAATTAAAAAGTTTTTTAAAGAAAAACTATATAAGACCTCTTATAAAAGATCTATAAAACCTATTCTATTATAAAATACTAATAAATAAAAAAAGCGTATTCTAACTTTTAAAAGGGGTAAAATATTTTAAAAAGTAACTTATTATAATCTATAATTAGTATATTAGATATAAATAATAAAATTACTATATGGATTATTGTAGGAAAATTAATGTCTAGCCTCATGTCGATTGTGTCTGCCACCTGCCCGGTTTATCTTGTTGCTGGACAAACAATCTTTCAGGATCGTTTAATGGCACATTTATCGGGAAATATACCATCAGAGCTCATAGACAGAATCTTGGGTGCGGGCGCAACCAATATTCGCTCATTTATCAGCCTTGCCGATCTACCTGTCGTTCTTGAAGTTACAGTCTAAGCATTACACAGGTATTTGTAGGTCTATATTGCTCTAATTCGTCTCTTCAACTAACATGCGGTAGTACCTGCCCGCTGCGGCTCCAGTGATTGGATTCTTCTTAGCTCTGGGGCTCAAATGGACTCCACTGAAGAAGAAAAGGCGGTCCTAATTGCGGCCGAAGAGGCCGATAGCGAGTCTAATACTAACGAAAGCAAGGCCTGAGTAGCAAGGAATCTATTGGAGAATCACCTATGTTCCGCCCGCAACGGTTTTGACGACAGGGTGGGTCTCTTTTATCGTCGTTACCGACCTGAACAGATCATACGACAACCAGCACAAATTATAATATATTAATTATAGTAAAAAGGTGTACTAAATAAAATTATAAAACTAAAAAGAAATAAAAATAAAGGTATATATATACTCCTCCTTTTTCGAATCCCCTTTTGGGTTGTCCTGAGCTACTACAGCCACACTTTTTATTCGATTAATATATAAATATATAAAACTAAAAAGATTTAATAAAGTAATAGTAAAAACTTTATATATTTATACTATAAATAGTAATATTAATACGATAATAAAGAGTAATTTTTTTATAAAAAAAGGGCTTTATAAAGGGTATTAAGTATTTAAGTATAAATAACTACGTTTTCTATTATCTTTTTACTAATATTTTAACTATAACTTTTTATACTATAATAGTTAATAGTTATACTTAATACTAAACCTACTAAAAAGGTATATATTTTTATTATTAATAAAGACGTCTTTAACTTATTAAATTATTATAAAAATAAAGTAATTAGGCCGGACGTTATAAAAGATAAATATAAATAAAAAAATATATTATAGATAAAATAAAGGTATCTAATAATAAGTATAAGATTAAGCTTTTAAAAATATATTTTATGATTTTAAGGTCGTAGTATAAGTTTATTATTTTTAAATAATATATATTTATTTATATATAGATAGATAAGAATACTTATTATAGCTATAAGTAGACGTATTATATAAAAAAGGTAAAGTATAGCGTCGAGACACTAGTCTAAAAAAGGTATAGGCTAAAAAATGTTGTTTCCCTGCATGAAGTTAAATAAAATAAGCGTATATAAAAATTATAAAAACTATTTTTAAAGTAGACGTATATTAATTATTAAATAGTAGCTTTTTAAACTATTATTAATAAAAATAATACTAAAAAGAGCTTAATCTAAAATAGTAAGCTATAAAAAAGAGAATTATTAAATATAATAGTAAGTAAATAAAGATTTTATAAATAGAATCTAAAAGTAGTAAAAAGAAAATAAATTAATAATAATTAATTAATTTAGGAACATTATATATAGTTATACGTAATATTAATAAAGTAATATAATAGTTTTATATTAAAAAGCGGCTTTAATAATAGCTACCACGAGTAAATATTTTAAAAAAAAAAAAAAGAGCGGGGGGGTAGAGAGAGGGCTGTTAAAAATATCTACTAGATTTTTATAATTATAGTATACTATATATTAGAAGCTATATAAGACTATAAAATATTTAAATATCTAAAGTTTACTTTAAGTAATATGTTCTTAGATATAAGCTTTATATAGAATTAAAACTACTAGCCCCGTTAATTATTTTAATTAATATTATAACTTAATAACTTTTTTTTAATACCTATAATTTAGAATTTTAATTAATATTTAACTATTATATAAGTCTATTATATTAAATTTTTATTTTTATATTTATATATTGATCGAATAAATAGTGTAACTATAGTGGCTTAGGGCGACTAAAAGGAGTTTTAAAAAAGGAGGAGTATGTGTATACCTTTATTATATTTTTATTTATATAATATTTTACTATATTTTCTTAACTAATACTATTATATTAATTTTTTTATAAATTTATATTTTATAAAATAAGCTTATTATATCTACTATTTTATACTTCTTTTTAATTATTACTATAGTTATTTATAAAATAAAATCTAAAATTTAAAAAGATTTTTTTTTATATATATACTACGTATCCTTTTACTACTATATATCTCTTTTATTACTAGCTATTTTTATTTTTAACTCTAGCTTTCCTGTTAAAATCTATATTAAAGTATAAAAAACTTTATATAATTGCTAGGATCTAGCGCGCGACTTATTAGGTATCTATTACACTGTATTTTAAAAGTAGCTACAGGTCCTAAGCCCCGTCCTTCCATGCGTGGTAAGAGACAGCCCTGGTGATTAAAGTGGTCACCTGGAGTTGCCAGGGATTGCCCATGGGCATGAAGCGGTGAATAGTGGATTTTAGCGGGCCAATACTGGATACATCGCACCAATAAGCAGGTTCAGCCTCAAGCACTGGAATTGTTTTCAACGAGGCCCCAGCACGCCTGCTTCGGCCGTATCCCATGCTTTCAATGCTTCCTTTCGGGCACCGAGGCCCCTGTCCTTGCCTTAGCGGCTAAATACCTATATAGCTGTGCCACATGTCTCACACTAATAATAATTCTCCTATAATAATTTATATAGTAATTTTATTATCTATACCTAATACGCTAATTATAAATTATAATAAGTTACTTTTTAAAATATTTTACCCCCTTTAGAAATTAAAGTATACTTTTTTTTTATTAATACTTTATAATAGAACGGGTTTTATAAATTCTTTATAAAGTGTCTTTTATAATTTTTTTTAAAGAGCTCTTTAATTTTAAATAGTTTATTTTTAATATATTATACTAAAAGTTTTATTAAAGTTAATTATTCATTATAAAAAAAGGGTCATTACTTACCTGCGTTAAATTCTAATCTTAAATTGTAGTATAGTAACTAAATTAGTATAAAAAGTTTAATTTTTAGCTTAAAATAGCTTTTAAAGTCTTTTTTAGCTTTATATATATACTTATAGAGATCCTTTTTAATTTACTACTTTTTACTCTTTTTAAGGAGCCCTAAGTTAAATAAAATATTAGTATAGAGCTTACGGAGTTATTTAATAGATTATTTTTTAAGTAAAATAATAGTATAGCTATATTTAGAGTAGTTATTATTATTAAATATAATAATTACGGAAATAGAGACAGAGGATATATAAATAAGTATATAATAAATAGGTAAAGAATCTATATATATAGTAAAATAGTCTTATTAACTATAATTTATACTTTTAAGTAATAACCTTAATACTATTTTATTAAATCTATTAACTTTTACTAGTACGGTTACCTCGCGCACGTGTATCATCATCGCCTAGAGAGGATGTCTCACACTGGCTTATGTGCCTCGTCTAAGTATGCGATGACCGACAACATTGGCCAAGCCGAGGCTTTTTCAGAACCTACCGTCTCGCCTGTATTAGGCCAGTCGCGGATGCAGATCCTGCAACCCTGAAGTCCGGTGACTGTATCCATTTTCCCGCGCGTTCCTCCAAGTTAAACTCAACTCAACAACCTCTCCATCTTTTGTTTCTGCTATAATTTGTTATTTGTCTCTTCACCATAGGCACGACCATGGATGCCAGGCTGCCCGGAAGATCGAGGCCCTGCCCTCGTCCGGAAGAGGTACTCAACATAATCAATAATCACTGCGGTAACCATGGCCATAGTATGAGCTTCAGCTCGTTCAGCCCTTCATTGTACGATACAGCGTGGTTGTCCCTGGTGCCTACGGAAAGCGACCAGCATGCTCGTCTTTTCCCACAATGCCTGGAAATGGTGCTACGGGCTCAGCAGACTGACGGCACATGGCCATCCTACGCGTCTACAACCGACGGTATTCTAGTTTCCCTGGCCGCTCTACTCTCAGTTGCCACGTATAGGGATCGAATTCCTTCATCCTCCGAGGAGCACCGCACCTTTACGCAATGCATCCAACGGGGTACACATGGAGTGCGGAAGCTTCTGTACTCTTGGGACGTGGGAAATGCAGTACATGTGGGGTTCGAGTTGCTCATCACTGCTCTAATACGCCAATTGGAGAACCTTGCTATCCAGGTGGAGTTCCCCGGGCGAGCCAAACTTATGCAACTGTATCAGGAGAAAGTCAGCAAGTTCTCTGTAGAGTTCCTATATGGATCAAAAGGAACCACACTCCTGCATTCGATCGAGGCGTTCGTCGGTATCATTGAGTTTCAAAGGATCTCCCACCACTGTTCGGACGAGTTGGGTATTTTTGGGTCTCCGGCCGCTACAGCGGCTTACCTTATCCACTCACCTGAATGGGACAAACGAGCAGAAAGATACCTGCGCAGGACTGTTGCGGCTTATGGAGGCACTGGGAATGTGCCCAGTGCTTTTCCTACACCACTATTTGAGGTATCTTGGGTAAGTCTGTCCCCTTCACTGGGTGGATCGTACAAATGACCACTAACACGAAAAGGCTATCTCATTTATGCTCGCGCCTGTCGTTGAAGCATCTTCTCTTAGCAGTGTTAATCTAGGCCCGGTCATAGCGATATTTATAGAGGTCATGAAGCAGCAGGGTGGCCTTGTCGGGTTCGCTCCTAGGATACTCGAGGATGCGGATGATACCGCCCGCAACCTGCTGATGCTCATGCGACTCCGGCGTCTCGGCTATACAGCCACTGTAAACATTGCGCCACTAATCAGCAAGTTCGAAGCAGCGGAATGCTTCAAGACCTACGAGTTGGAGAGAAATCCGAGTTTCAGCGCCAATTGCAACGTCGTATTAGTGCTACTAGAGACCGAGCACGGGCCTAATGGTCTATACGCCTCGCAGATCGAAAAGGCTTTAACATTTCTCCTGGGTGTAGCTGAATCCGGAGACCGAGACATCGCTGATAAATGGAATATCTCGTCTGAGTACTCATTCATGTTGCTGCTCGAGGTAATTGTCCTGGCCCTTAAACAGTACGATGCCGGACGCTTGCAAGCAATCTCGCAGGATATCTTCACCAATCGCATACCCAAAGTTCTTTGCAGAACTATCAGCCAAATTTTAGCTGCCCAAAAGCGCGACGGATCGTGGGGTAATTCCTTGGAGGTGACAAGTTACAGCATTCTGGGCTTATTACACGCCTTACGTCTTCCGTGGGGTTCGTCCATCTGCAGATACCTAACAGATCGTGTCTCGCAAGCGAAAAGTTTCTTGGTGGCAGAGTATCCGGGAGCAACGAAGCAGGACTACCTTTGGGTTGAGAAAACTACGTTTCAGTCGTCGTTGCTTAGAATGGCGTATTGCTCCACGGCCCTTCATACGACAGTCGCCTTGGAGAAGTGGTCGGATTGGATGATTGAGAAACTCACGTACGGCGGTAGTCAGTCCGCCATGAAGAAGCTTTTCGCCACCCTGCCTCTTCTTGAGAAGGTTCCTGCACCAGTCCTAGATCTGGCTCTGGTGGAAGCAAAGTACCATGTTAGCAGCCTAGCTACTGGAAGGCATTCAATCCTGCCTCAAAGTGACCTATCTTCGAGCAAGGACAAGTACCTGGGATACATTCCAGTCATTTGGCTACTAGGAAACCAGATAAACAACCAATCCCTATCGGCCGGTATCATCGATGAAATGTTAAGGCTCTCGCAACTCACATTCCAAATGGACGAGTATATGGAAACAAGCATTGCCGAGCTTTCTCAGGAACAAACCAGCATCCTTGAGCCTTGGATACGGAGCGAATGCAGTAGCACGCAAGCCGCGGAATGTCGGATTAAGACGGGGTATTTTGAGACTTTTCAAAGTGACCGCGGTAACCAGTTACAGATCAAGGATTTTCAAGAAGCCGGCGACGGTTCCCGTCTTCTATGCAGAACCGGCCAGCTATCTCCGATCCAAACTACTGTACGAAAGTTCATTCGATATATCCTTTGCCACGAAGCCGTTCTACGCTCATCTCCACTCATCCAACAAATTTTGGCCACCGAGCTCTCCGAATATCTACTCGCTCATATGCAGCAAAACACTGACAACCTGTGGCTTAAAATCCACAAACGTGACAACGCCCAAGCCGGTCCTCGATCCAGACCCAGCTATTTCAGTTGGGCACGCAGTACAGGAGCTGATCATACGAGCTGTCCCTTCGCTTTCCGGTTCTTTATGTGCCTTATCAGCCAGTCCGACCGAGTGCGCTCTTGTTTTGAGAGCGCGCAGGCGCAATATTTGTCATCGAGTGTCTCACGCCATCTTGCCACCATGTGCCGGCAGTACAATGACTATGGATCTATAATGCGGGACGCAGACGAGAACAACCTTAACAGTGTGGACTTTGCGGAATTTGAAGCATGTACCTACAAAAGAGAGTCTGTGAAGCCGGAGCTAGTTCACGAGGGACCACCTAGCGGTGAGGAGTTGTTATGGACCGGCGGGCTTCGCCCAGCGAGGCAGAGTCTTATGGCTATTGCGGAGTTTGAGCGCAAGCTCATGGAGCTGTCGTTTCGAGCCTTGAGGGAGGTCGTCTCTTCGCCCGAAGCAATCAGAAGTTTGCGCGTCCTGATCGATGTGACGGATTTATTTGGACAGTTGTATGTGGCACAGGACATAGGCATCCGCAAGCGAAAGGCAGGAAATATGGATGGTACGGAAGGCTGAGGCGATAATGACTTGATCTGTTTCTGAATGAATCGGAGTGTCCATGAGCTCCCGTGTTTCTGTTACTACTAAATTAAATACCTTTACTAATACTTACACTCCACACCTTAATATGCATAATACTTTAAGCTAACTTTTATATATGTAGCTAACTCACAATAAAATTTCTGTGTAGCAAGTGAAAAAAAAAAACGCCTCTGATTCGTTATTGTTCCGAGTTCGCTGCTTAAGCTTTACTGGACGCGTATCGACCGAGCTGCACCGAGTTCAGCTGTAGGCAGACTTCTAGGCTCAGCCACAGTGGGCGTTTCGCGCTCGCCCACGCCGATACACCTAGGATTGCAATTTCCACTATCCATACGGTGAAACACCGCAACAAACCGAATACCGTAGACGCTTAGCTGAGATGACGATGCAGAATCAATTCTCGTTGTCTGCTGAGCTTACGAGGCTGGTCCCATTAGCCTTGGAGGTTGCGGGGAAGACGTACGAGGCAGCAATGAGCCTTGCTAGAGACCTGCAAGTATGTTGTATTTCAGCCAACGTGAAGATGGCACGAATGACTAATATGTTGCAGAACTCAGGTTCTGATATCGTAGTGGAAGAAGACCTCGCGCAGATATTTGGCCGCTCTCTCATCCAGCACGGGATCGCGTCTTCGTTCAGAAATGTTATGTCCCAGTCGAATGGCCTAGAACCGTGGCATGATGGGATTGGTCTATTCCAGGGCGCGGGTCCAACAGTCAACAGAGCTTTGACAGAGCCGCACTATCTCTCTACCGTAATACAACGCAAGTATTTTCGAGGACATAGTAAATACCATATTGGATGATAGCGCTAATAGTCCGCAGTTTCTTTTCTTGTCGCTACGCATGAGCGCAATAGTCTAGCAGCTGCCATTACCAGGTATTGTGAGAAAGTTGTCGAAGACGCACCGCCTGAGAGGCCTCCAGATAGGGCTCCACCCAATATGGGAAGTGTTCGCGGATTGCTCCAAGCGTGTGAAGACCAAACCGAGAAGTTCAGCTGGCGAAACCAATTGCTCGCGGTGGCGACATCACTGGGCCTTGCAGACGACGCTATTTATGAGACCATACCACAAACGATACTCCATGGACTCATTCCGATGCTGCCTCTCGCGCAGAAATTCCCTAAAGACAGGTATATTTTCATTGAGACCCCGCGAGCTGCTTGCAACATGGTAGCCTGGGCTTACCTGCTGCTCGGCCTGCCGGTACTAACACGTCTCTGGAAAGATGGAAAGGCTAGGGAAGTGCTCTTTCCACCGACCGAGACCAAAGGAGGCGAATGCGTCTTCATCGATGTCCGCTCGCACTACGCAGCGGACGACCCGATGAGCGAACCGGTGCTCAGGGAGCCTTCCATCACACTTCTCGCCACGTCGACCAGAGAGCAATTGTTCAGCTTGAAAGCCGATCCGGACGAAGATGTCATAGATGCAACATTCAAGGGACCTGCTAGGGGACTTGCACACCGCATCCTGGATAAAGCCGTCCCGAAACACGCAGGCAGAGATCGCGTGATGAAAGAAATGACAGCTATAGCTTGCAGCTTTAGTCTCTGCATCGCCGACAATCTACATATGGCACCACCGGCAGTACAATCTGACGCCGAGGAACACCTACCGGAGCGCTCTGATGCGGGCGTCTATGGTGAAAGCCAAGACATGCCGGAACCGCTTCGATACCCGGTTGAAAAGGAGAGTATATTCGAAGCCACACGTTTCTTGTTCGATCTCAATGCAAAGCAGTTATCTACTAAGCTCATTGAAGAATATGCTTCTGTTGAATATGCTGGTAAAGCCTTCTATGACATTGAAGACGCTCCGCAATGCATTGACGCAATCCTGAAGGACTGGGGCCCGGACGGACAGTGGAAGGTAGCTGATACGGCATGGCCGCATCTACGCCTTATCGCGATGCACCTGAGCCTGCTCGTGCTAGCATTTGCCCATGTCACTGACCTCAATGCATGCGCCGACATGCCTATTTGCGAACTAAGCAATCTGGTGGCACGATCTGATCTGAGCATGGCGGTCTCTGCGTGGAATGGAACGGCGCCGATCACCGCCAAGAAGGATGTCTGGCTGCAAATCGTGGCACTCATGATGGTTGGACAGACGGGTAAAAATCCGAATTTGGAGCAGACTGCACTGCTCAGCGATCGTGGTTGGAGTGTCTGCGTGAACACATTTGGCGATGCTGATCCAAGCTATATCGGTGAGTCAAATCGTGGCCGGCATTTTATGTAGGGCATGGTAAACATGGATCATGGAGCTGACCTGTCTCGCCAGAGCATGGCAAGATCTCAGTCAAGCGTGGTGTTCCCTGGCGCAACGGCATCTGGAGGCACCGCGTTCTAGATGGTCCGCGCGGTACTCGTGAGTTCGGAATATGGAAGCTGGTGGGTTCAGCCGGCGATACCGTCTCTCTGTCTTGCGCCACGACAGTCACCGCCGGTAAGCCACAGGTTGGCGAGCGCGACGACTGTCTAGTAGTCACTTTGCGCTACTATTCGGAGATAGCGGAAGTTTCCGGCAGCACTCGTCCTGTAGCGACGCAAGACTCGTCTGCGCCAGCATTCAAGATCCGCCGTACTGGATATAACGAACTTTGGTCGGCGTTGTGGATGTCGGTCAACACGAAGCCATGTCCCCACCCCGCTGTTCCAGGGCAGAAACTCAAGCTCCAGCCAGGTTGGAGTGCTCTCGGAGGCTTTTGCGATAATGAATGTTTGGAAGACTTGGGCAACTTCAGGGTTTGCTTGACCGCTGGGAGCCCGCCGGCAAGATGGCGAGCTTTGATTAGCATCCTAGAGCATAGGAACATGTACACTAGAGTCATGATTAGAGGCCTGGATTGCTGTTTCGCGTGTGCAGTGGCGCAGACGGGTAAGCAAGAAGGTGTGTGGTACCTTATTTTATGAGAACATTTCGTCGCAAGGGTAAAGGAGGATCATATTACGTGGACATACGGAAGCATAGTCAAAATCTAACAATATGAAGTATCAAACCCAATTAGATGAATTTGACATTCAAAGGAAGGAGGGCGTAGTAGACGGAGGAAGCCTTGCATTGTGTCGCCACTGGGCCTATATTAGATGTATTTTGGACGGGGAACGTTGTTAACGGTCAGCACCCATCTGCGCGACGCTGCTTCAACCATTCTGGTGCTACTGAGGACCTCATTAGGCTGGGAAACATGAACCTGGCTGCTACGAGACCGGTTCCCCGTAGGCTGGGTCCACTGCTGCTTCAACAACCTATATAAAAAAGAACCCCCCAGTACCATGGTTGCCATCACTTCAACAACATATAGCCGGTTCCACCAAGGGTTCAATAATACTCTAGACAATAAATTTTTTTTATTAAATCTCAACGATATTCAAATAATGAATTAGCTAAAGCTAATTAATCATGTTAATCTACTGCTATTATATTACTACAGTAACTGTATATCTGGGAACTTTTAACTTTATTTTTAGAGGTTTTCTATCGCTGCTTTTAGAGTTACTTATACCTAAAATACTAAGTCTAATTTTTATAATATTATTAGCTTTTATTAGCTAAGTTCCTATACTATTTTATACTATTTTGTTTTATCCTTTCTAGATTCTAATAACTAAATAAGCCCTAAAATAGACCTATATCTATTTTATTAATATATTATTATTATAAAGGCATGCACATACTCCTCCTTTATATAATTATTAAAAGTAAGTCAAAAAGGATATAGGCTAGCCTAAAAGTAAAGTAATATTATAAGAATATATATACTTTTACTATATACACGGGTATAAGAAGGCGTATAAAAGGGAAGATAATAAAAGCGTAAGCTACTAGTTATACTATAACTAGTAGTAGTATGTACGCTCCTACTAAAAAAAGTTCTAATAAAAGAGGAAACAAAGTTTAGTAAAAATACTATATTAAAAGTATACTATAAAGTAGGTTATAGCTACTTTATATAATACTTCTTTTACGATAGTCCTTACTATCGTAAGTTACTTTATTATTATAGTAGCTAAAAATTAGTAGCTAATATATACTATAGTATATTATATATAGTAGACTAAGTCTATTAAAACTTATATAGTTCTAAATAATTTATATAAAAATTTACTTTATATATAAGTTAATATTATAACTATAAAAGAAAAAACCGTAACTAATATCTAGCAGAAAATTACTTAGTAGTTAAGTACTCTATAACTAAGTAAGTATAATCTAATTATTTGTAGAGTTAAATATACCGTTAAAACTAAGCGTATTAGGAATATTATTTACGTAGAAATTAAAAAAGCAATTTAAATACTATTACTCTAAAAAATAGCAGAACTAAATTTAAAAACTAAAAAAAATAGATATATTTTAATAGTAAATTTAATTAAGTAAAGTCTTTACGATACTACTAATTAGTACTAAAATAATAAGTAGGTAAAGGATAACAAAAACTAAAAACTGCAGATAATAACTAATAAAAAAAATATTACTAATATTTAGGAGGTTATATAGGCCGTAGAAATATAGGTATAAAGTTATCTTAAATGCTTATCCTAAGCGCTAAGCGCGGAGCGCTTAGAGTAAAAAGTAAAAAATAAAAAATAACTAAAGGGGCAGCTATATAGGGTTAGTATATTTAGGGATATAAAAGCTTATAAAATATAAAAAGTAATAAGTATAAATAATAGCGCTTAGGGTATCGCGTCGGTTAGTAGGCGTAGTTAATTATATTTTTATAATTTTAAAAGTAACTATTAAATAGCTGCTAGAGCTAAACTTCTAATAGTTATATAACTAACTTACTAATAGAAGGGACAGTTTAATAAAAAGGATAATAATAACTAAATAAATAAGTACCGACTATCCTCCTTTTTAAAACCCCTTTTAGTTGCCCCAAGCCACTATAGCCACACTATTTATTCGATTAATATATAAATATATAAAAATATAATATATTATTAATACTTTTTTTACTATACCTATTTTACTAAAATATTACTTTATCTATACTTAAAGAAACCTAACGTGTCTATTTACCCGCCCTTTATAAATCTACTATCTTTACTTATACTCTATTAAACTATATAGCTCCCCTTTTTTACCCTTATTTAATATAAGCTTTTATTATATTTAGTAGCCTATTTTATATAGTCTATTATTAGTTTATTCTATTAATTTATAATTAATATTACTTTAGTAGCTGTTAAGCGCCTTTCTATTTTTTTTTTAGCCTACTAGTATACGTATAACTATTTATAATTAAAGAAACGTATAGATATATATCTATTTAATAGCGTAGACTAACTAAATTAAAATACTAGACTATTTAGTAATAGAAACTATAATCTAAATCTAAATTTTTAGTTAAGTATTATTAAAAGCTCCGCAAAGATCTTAGAAGGATAAAAATAATAAAAAATAACTATATACTATTAATAATAAATAACGTAAATAAAATCTCGGATAGATAAATAAAATAAAAAATTTTATACTTTAGGTTATAGCTTATAATATTAAGTCTCTCTAAATACTACTAAAATATTAAAATAGACTTAATTTTACTAATTAAAAGAGTTTGAAAATAAAATATTATTCTTTTTCTTTAGTAGAATTTAGATAACTTTTATTTTTAAACAAGAATAAATATTTATTAAAAATTTAAATATTAGTAGTAGCTTTATCAGAAATATACTAATTAAAATTAGTTAAATATATAGAGAGAAGAGATTAATAATATATAATTAACTATCCTAAATATTTAAAAACTTACTAACTATTATAGTATATTAATAGGCCTTTAATAAAGGAGTATAATCTTAATATATCTATAAATAAAAAGCCGGTTATAAATAGAGATAATGTTTTTATTATTTTTTATTATTACTAAGTTTAAGACATTTTAATATTTCTAGACGCGTAATAGATACTTTAACTTATATTTTTAATACTTATTTATATATATATATAGTATCTCAACTAAGGGCGCTAATTTATAAAAAAAAAATATAAAAGTAGTAAATAAATACGCTTTTAAAAATTATAAAAATAGTAATATACACGGAGATAATAGTAATAATAATAGTAATAATAATAAAAATAAAAATAATAATAATAATAATAGTACTGCCTCTAATACTAATAAAAAACCTTTAAATCTAAATAAAATTATTAAGGCTTTATACTATAAGTATATTACGCTTATTCTTCTCCTAAATCTAGAGAGTAAAAAAAATCTACTTACTATAAAGATAAATCTGCAATTTATAAAGAAATATAAGTAGAATTTTAAATAATAACTATTATATAAGCGAATCCTTTCTATAGCTACTAATAAAAATATAAGAAAATCTATTATCTTTATAAAATTAATTATTTTATTTTTAATTTAGTAATATATATAATTATTTTTAAAATTTTTACTAACGCTTTTTAGCTAGAATTTACGTCTATAAAATAAATATTCTAACTTTAGCTTAATCTAGTACAAGGAAGTATATGCCTAAAATAAAAAAAAATTATAAAAAGAAAAGCTAATATTTTAGTAAGCAGTCTCTACTCTAGATAAAATTTAAATTTTAAATAAAAAAATTTTTTATTATTATACTTTCTTCTACTATATCTAGTAATTAGGTTTTATAGCCGGTATAATAAAAATTTTTAATTTTTATAATATTTAGTATAAATTTAGCGAAGTAGTTAATACTATTATAACTTAAGTCTATTTATAATAGGTAATAGGTTATTAAAATACTAGAATCTTTTAAATTTATATTAATAAGCGTATTTAATATAATATATAGACTACTTTTTTTAGGCGCCTTTTTACAGACGCTCTTTTTAAATTTATAACTTATATAAGTTATAATATTAATCTATAAGCTTTTACCTAGTTTATTAATTTAAAGATTAATTTACTTAAAATATAGTTACTAATTATAGAGTTTTAAGAATAGTATAATAGTCTTTCTAAAAAAGTATAATAAATATATAAAACCCTTAAAAGAGTAAAAGTAATAAAAAGTAAAATCTATAATTTGTATAAGTAGGCTAATTTAGACTTAGAATATACTAAAAAAAAAAATAAAAAAAATAGCTACTTAAATTACGGGCTAAGTTTTTTAATATAATTAAGACTAAAAATATAAAAAAATAGCTTAGTCTATCTGCTTTTAATCTAAATAAGGTAAAATAGAAACTAAAACTAGTTAAATATAGCTTAGAATAAAAACGCGCTACCTAATTATTATATAAATATTTTTTAAATCTTATACTATAAGAAAAGCTTAAATACTAAATTAATATAATTAAGGCTTTAATTAATCTCTATCGCGTTTTAAGTACTTTAGTAAAATATAAAATAGTATAGGATTATAATTAAAATATATTACTAATACTAAAATCTACGCCGGAACCTACTCTATAGCCTATTATTAAACTAAAACTAGCCCTTATTATAATTATAAATAAATAATATATTTTTTATATTTATAAAATAAAATAATTTTAAAACTTCTACTAATTTTAAAAAGTAAAGGAATATATTAAAAAGCAGTATCTTAAGTAGTTTAAACTAAATAATTTAATTTTTTACTTAGATAAGTATTATAGGCGATTAGGTATAGTACTTTTTAGTTATCTATATTTTAAAAACTATATAATTATAGTATATTGAATTTTACTATTACTATATTTTTTATAATAATTATATTCTATCTTTAATATTAAATTTTAGAGTATAGGTTTTACTATTTATTATTTTTATAAGAAATAGGATTATTATAAGCAGTATAGTATAATTTACTATTAGTAATAATATATTAGGTAGATAGATATTAAAATAAATTACTAATCTTACTAAAGTAATTTATAAAATTATAATATATATTTTAGGCTATATAACTTTTAGGTTAAGTAACCTGTGTTAAGGCCTTTAGCTTAATAATTTTAAAACTTATTATTTATATATTAAAGCTGCTATAGTAAACTATTAAGTAATATAGTATAATTTTGTATATCTTTATTAAAACTAAAAGTATTATAGCAATACTTAAAAATTTAAAAGTTTTTTTTATTACTTAATATAATATATATAATTTTTTATTTTTTATATCTGGTATTTCTTATACGTTAAGAAAGGTAGATAATATATCTTTTAATAATAAAATATGCGTTTTATAGACCCCGCCTACTAGATATAAAATATTAAATAATAGTATTATTATCTATTTAAATAAGTAAAGGGTGTCTCTTTTTCAGTATTTTTTATAATATTAAAAAAATACTACTTAATTATCGCTTCTATTATATTTATATAATAATTTTAGTAAGAAGTTATAGATAAGTTAATTATAGTAAGATGATAGTAAGAAAAGTAATTTAACTACTTAAAAATATATTATAAAAGGGACTATTAAGATATAAATATTAGTAAAACTAGTTTTATTTTAAATATAGCTATAATATAATTCTACTCTATTTATAAATAAAAGTCTTATTACTTTATTTTACGTAATTAGTTAGACCTAATTAACATAAGTACGTAATTTACTATAGTATAAAAAGGTATTTTATAATAAATATTATAATTATATATTTAAGATACGTAAATCTATACTAAAGATAAATATATATATTTTTATATTAAGGAGTATATTTATCTATAATCTATTTAGGAAAATATTATTTAGAATATTTATATATACTTTTTAAATATACTAAGACTTTTATAATATCGTAAAAATAAAGTATACTTAAGAATACTCTATAAAAGGGCTAGATATTAGTAAATATATTATATAAGGTTATCCTATTAGGTTAAAAAGGAATAATTAATAAAAATAAAACTAATTATAATCCTAAAAATAGTTCTAAATAATAACTTATAAAAAATTAGGAAAATAATAAATTAGTAAACGAAGTATTATATTTTAATTTAATTATACTACTAATACCTAAATATAGTAATAGGGCCTTAAATATATCTAAAAATAGTAATAGGACTATAAATACTATTTTTTTATATAATTATCTAAAGCGGCCTTTCGCCCGCCCTCTATAAAAAAAATTATATTTTTTTTTTAAATTAAAAAAGACTAAAAGTATAACCCGAAGCGAAAATCTTTAGTATAAAAATAGTTTTTTTTATTTTTATAATTTATATTACCTAAAGATTTTTAATTTATTTATTTTAAAAGAATAAATATTACGATTATAATTACTTTTTATAAAATAAAAAATTTATTTTAGGCTTTTTTTATTTAGCTAAAGAAACTTACTAGACGTATATAAAAGTGTAGAAATATTTAATATAATTTTTTATAAAAATTTAATCTCCCTTTTTTTTTTTTATATTTATACTCTTCCTATAGGCTTTAGAAAAAAAATTATTTATAGTATTTAATTTTTTTACTTATATTACTTAAGTAAAATATTATATAATAGCTTTTAGGTTTCTTTAGCTTACCTAAAAAGTAAAAATTTTTAAAATTAGTACTAACAAAGACTAGATTAGCGCCTAGTTCTTTTATTATTTTAATAAACTATTAATTTATTTTAAAAATCGTATAGTATAAAGCTTTAGGTAGTTTATTATTTTTTTATAGTTTAAGACTAAGGTCTAGAGTTATATTAGCAGCTAAAACTAGTAGAGTATATTAAAATACTTAGTTAATAAGTTTTTATAGTAGTTTAACTAGTTTAGATATATTATATATTATCTTTTATATTTTTAAGTTACTATTCTTTTTAAAGATATTTTAAGAGGCTTTAAATTAAGAAATCTGTACTATAAATATTTAGTACCCGAAAATAGTCTATTAGAGAGTAAATAATTAGATTTCTAAATAGGCCCCTAATTAGTTTAATTTAGTAATTATACTAAACTACTTTAAGTGCCTTTATATTAGCTTATTTAAGTAAAGAGGTTACTTATTAGTTACTATTATAGTCGTATATAAATTTAGTTTCTAAATTTTATACGCTGTTAACTTTCTTTCGCTAGTATTTTAATATATATTATACTTACTTTAAACTAGCTTTAATAAACGTCTTATATATTCTAAAAACGTTCCTTTTTATATACTAAGATACTATTAATATATAAACTACTATATAATATAACTTCGTAAGGATTTATATTTTTAGTCTAGTAGTTAATTTTTAATAGATACCCTCTATATTAAAATAAATAAAAGGATTTTTAACTTTTCGCAGTTTAATTTCTATATATATATTAATATTAGCTATAGTTTCTGTATAAGTTATATACTATAGCTATTTATAAATAGCTAAGATTTTTTTTTATTTGAAAATTATATTTATATTATTATCTATATATTTATATTACTAAAATAGTTCCTAGCGGGTACTAAAATAGGCCTTATAGTAGTATAGAGATCTATTATATATTTTTAATAGTAAATTCTTTTAGTCTCTATTATACGGCTATATTTAAAAAAAATTAGTAAGTTTAAATATAAAAATATTTTAATATTTTATTGTAAACTTTTCCGGAGCTATATAATATTAATTAAAAATATACTTTTTTACTATTTTTACTTTTTTAATAGCTATTATTTTTACTTTTATAATACTTATTGTGTCTATACATCTAGGCCTAATTTTAGTTTTTAGTTTAACAGCTAGTTAAGATTTTAATAAAAGTAGTAACTATACTAGTACTAATAATATTTTAATTTTATACTTTTATCTACCTAACCGTAAAAAATTTATTAAAAAAATAAACTTAGTTATTGCTTTAGAAAATTTTTTAGAGACTCTAGTTATATTTAATATTAACTTTTTTACTTAATTAAATAAAAATAAATTTAACTATACTATAATAAGTTTAATTATTTTATAGAGTTTTAATAATACGCGTAGTATAAACTATTTTATAGTTTTTGCCCTAACTATTTTTAATTAATAAAAGTAATTTACTAATTTATTAAAATAAAATTTATTTTACGATAGTTAGTTTACTATATATACTTATTATATAAAGAGGTTATTTATTTATTTAAAGCGTATAGATAAACTATAGTAAATTTAAAAAAAATTTTTACTTTAGTTTTTAATATAAATAGTCGCACTTTTTAGATATATAGTTATTAAATAAATTTAATAATACTTTTACTATATTAGTATATTTTAATTTATAATAATACTAAATACTAAGCTTATAGATATAGTGTTATTAATAAAAAGAAATAGATTATAATAAAATATACTAGTACTTTTTAAACTTAGTAGCTAGGCGTAATAAACTATACTACTTAATTTTTTTATAAAACTTATTCTTTACTAATATTAAATATTCTATTTTAAGTAAAATTTTAGGTACTAGAACTAGTTTTAGGTATTAGTATTAATACTAATAGTTTAAAATAGGTTTTAATAAACCTAGCGCTTTTATTTTACTATAAGTATTAAAGGGCTAACGTTAAATTATTTTAGTATTAAAATATCTATTAGGTATTAAAAATTATTTATACTAAAATATATATTTTTAAAGTAATTCTAAAGTACTTTATATTAAAACTTACTTATCTATTTCTTACTATTTTTTTTATATAATTATTTTATACGGGCTTTATTACTTTAATTTTTAGTTTATAGCTCTTAGTTTATTATTTTTTTTATATTTTTTTATATTTCTATATAATTTTATATACTAAATAGCTACTCTATTTTATTTTTTAATTTTACCTACCTTTTATATATGTCTTATTTTTATAGTAATAATTAAGATTAAATTATTATATATTAGAGAGTTATAAGGGTTTATATCTAACTAGCTACTTTTTATTACTTAAATAAAATTTACTAGTGTCTTTATAATTAAGAGTAAATAAATTTTAGTCTTAGTAGTATTAGCGCTTTTTATAATTAAAAGTAAAGAATATCTACTATACTCTCTAAGATTAGAGGCTAAAAAGGGTATATAGTAGACGTATAGCTATAATATTTTTTATTTTAATATAATAAAATATAAATATTAGTACTATAGTTACTATATAGTTTATTACTTTTATTTAAAAAGCTCTTTTTCTATTTTTAAAACTTTTTATTAGTTACCTATTTTAAGCTTTTTTATACTTTGTATAATATAGTAGTAGTATTAATAATTTAATATTACTATTAGTGAGCTAGTATATATTTATATATAATAGAAATAATAATTAGTTAAAATAGGCCTTAGTTTACTTTTATATTATACAATATAAAATTTAATATTTTATATATAGTTTTTTATTTTACTAAGATTCCTAATTCTTATTGCCTTTAAAAATAAAATTATAATTATATTTTTAGAATCTAACTATACTTATATATAAGTTTACTTTTAGTATAGCGGCTAATATTATTTATTTTATATTTATTAGTTAAAACGCGTGGCCTTTATAGTATTAATAATAAATTTTTATACAAAAAATAAAACTATAGCTAAACTTAATTAACTTAAATCTTTTAATATTTAAGTTAAAATAATTAGTAAGAAAACGTTTCTGTAAAGGTCTATTTTAATTTAATATTAATATATTTTAATTATACTAACTCTATTTAAATTATTATTAAAAATATTTAAAATTAAATAGTAAAATAAAAAGTAAATTTCTATGTTTTATTATTTAGCTTAAAGTATCCTAACTAAATTTTTAAGTAACTTTTTTTACGCTTAAACTTACTTTTTTATTTAGTTTTTAAATTATATACTAAATAAGTAGAATTAGTTATTAATTTAGTCTATAACTTAAAGCTTATTTTAAAAATAACTAAAAATTTAATACTATTTTTTTTTAATTTTAGAATTAAAGGTATAGTATTTATCCCGTCTACTATAATATTTTTAAAATATATTTTAAAGTTTAACTTATAAAAGTTTATATTATATATTTATATACTTTTTTTATATTTTTTTATATACTTTATTACTTATCGCTTTACCTCTTCTACTATTAATAGCTTAGAGGGATTAACTAAAAGACTATATTTAGTTTTTTAAGTCTCTCTCTTATAAATTTTAAATTTTATATAAACTTTTTAGGCGTCTATTTATTAGTTAAAATAAAGAGTAATAGAATTAGTGATATTTATTACTAAAAAATTAATATTATTTAGTAAAGTATAGGTTTACTTACCTAATTTTATTTAATTCTTTTTTATTTATTTTTAAGTTATAGGTTCTATAACTTTCTTTAAGTTAATTTAAATAGTTTATTTATAGTTATTTTCTCTTTATAGAGTACCTATACTTTTTAGGGACTTAGGTTTTTTTTTATATTATTTTTTTTATTAGGCTTTAATAAACTAGCGAATATCTCTTTATTAAATTACATTTTTATAGGGGATTCTAACCTTATATTTACTTATATTTTTTAAGTATTATCTACGTTAAATACTTTTTATTTAGTTTATTAATATTTATTCTTTTTAGCTTACTACTAGTTTTCTTACTCTACTAGCTAAAATCTTTTTTTTTTAGCCTATTTATTTTACTTAGTTTCTTTTTACCTTTCCCTTTTTTATTTTATTATGTAAACTAGCTATTACTGCTTAGAGATTTTTTTTTTTTAGTTTCTTTTTTTACTTTACTAGTTAAAGAAACCATTATAGCTTAGCCTGCCTTTATTTAAATAATTAAACTAATTATTTTTCTTTAGTCTACCTCTATTTAGCTAGCTAAACTAAATATTCTTTTTTAGCCTACCTCTATTTAGATAACTAAACTAGCTATTTTTTTTTAGTTTACTTTTATTTAGCTAGCTAAGCTAGCTATTTTTCTTTAGTTTACCTTTATTTAGTTAGCTAAACTAAATCTTTTTTTTTTTAGCCTATTTTTATTTAAATAGCTAAGCTAGCTGTTTTTTCTTAGTCTATTTTTATATAAATAGCTAAGCTAGCTATTTTTTTTTTGTCTACCTTTATTTAGCTAGTTAAGCTAAATATTCTTTTTTAGTCTATCTCTATTTAGATAATTAAGCTAGCTATTATTCCTTAGTTTACTTTTATTTAGCTAGCTAAGTCTACTTTTATTTAAATAACTAAGCTAGCTATTTTTCTTTAGCCTACCTTTACTTAAATAACTAAGCTAATTATTTTTTCTCGGCCCGCCTCTATTTAAATAGTTAAATTAGTTATTTTTTTTTAGTCTACCTCTATTTAGATAACTAAGCTAAATATTTTTTTTTAGTTTACCTCTATTTAGCTAGTTAAATTAACTATTTTTTTTAGTCTACCTCTATTTAAATAGCTAAGCTAAATATTTTTTTTTAGTCTACCTCTACTTTTTTTTTTCTACTTAGTTTATCTCTACCTCTTTTTTTTTATTTTACTAGCTAAGTAAATTACTACTATTTAGTAAATTTCTATATATTTTCTTTAGCTTTTATATTAACTATTTTCTTTTTAAAAGTTTATATTTATTTATAAATTATACTATAATTAATAATATAGTTTAGTTTATTTAAAAAAGTAAAGTATATAGATCTGTAAATAAACAAAGACGTTATTTTAAAATATTATTATTTATTAATACCGTATAACTTATTTAAAAATAATAATAATTTATTCTATTTATAGTTTTTTAGTTTTAGAATTCTATATCTTTTAAATAGCTTTTTATTATTATTAATTTTATATATTTTTTTTATATTTTTTTTATTAGTACTTTAGCTATAAAAAAAAATTTAACTATTTACTCTATATAGTTTTTAAAGGCGGTAGAATTATACTTAAAATAGTTTAGTTTTTAAGCCTCTAGTAGGGCTTTATAAATAATCTACCTATTAGTAAATCTCTAAATTAAGTTAAGGATTAGTATAAACTTAAATCCTAATTAATATATATAAGCAGTAATCTTATATAAGGTTATTTTATTAGACTTTTATTTTAGTTTTATTTTAAAGTAGTGTATAGTAATAATCTATATTTATTAAACTATAAAATTGTTTTTATTTAATAAATCCTTTAGCCTAAGTATAAATCTAGACTTAGATTTTTAAATTATATATTAGTTAACTCTCTAATTTCTATCCTTAAATACTCTTAGAAGGGTAAAGAATATAAAATTTTTTAGTAATAATTTTATAAATAATTTTACGTACTTAACTAGGCCTTAAAAGTAATTTATATATTTAAAGTAATTATAGAAAGAAGAAATTAAGTAGTTTAAAAAAATAGATAGTACTTTTATCTATATATTTTTATACTTTTATTTATTAAAAATAGTAAAAATTTTACCGCCGCGTAATTAGTAGTATAATTATTTTTTATTAGTCTTATATATATTTAGGGTAGTAAGCTTTAAAGCTTATATATTAGTTTTATTTAGCTTTTATCTTATTTATATATTAGGGAGAATCTTATTTTAAACTTCCTTAATATACCTAAGGTAGTATAGATTCTCTTAGTAAATATAGTTAGTAATTAAAAGTATTTAGTAAAAATCCTTACCTTATAGTATTTTATAGGAAAAATTTTATATAATATACTTAATTATATATTCTATTTTAATGCTGGAATGTCTAACTAAAGATTAAATATATATATAAACTCTTTATAATAGAGAATCTGCTTTAAGTTTTTTACTTTATATTTAACTATTATATATAAACGAGTCTACTACTAATTTTTAAAGTATAGATTTTTAGATATTTAGTATTTTTAAATTTTATAGTATATTTTACTATTACTTAATTATTTTTTAAAAGAATACTTTTTCATAAGTATAGTTTTTAAGTTATTAATAAGATCTAGCTAAAAGTATAAGAATCTATTTTTATATAGGAAAGGGTCTTTATTTATAAAAGATAGATCTATAATCTAGTAGCTATCTAAATAGATATTTATAGTTACTTTAATTTAGTATTATCTATAGAGATATTTTAATTAAAAACTAATCCAAAAATTTAACTTTAGGTAGTTATATAAATTTAGTAATTACTTAATAAAAATTTCTAAAACGATAATAATATTTTTAAGCTAACGCTAATTAATAATAGTAGGAATATAATTTTAAAATTATAAAATATTTTATTAATTTTTTACTTTTAATAGCTCCGTAAGTTTGTTAGTATAATTATTATTTATATTTTTTATATTTTTAAAGTTATACGGGAAATATAATATTTTTATTTTTATTTAAGAAGTATTTTTAAGTTTTAAAATTTTCATTACCGTATTTCTCTATTTTTATTTAATAAATTATATCCGGGGTATACTAAAATAATAGTTAAGAATATACAATAGTAGTATAAAAGTAAATAATATTATTTTTTTTATAGTTTATAGTACTAAATTTATTACTATAATTATATACTTAAATATTTTAAAAACTAATTATAGATCTGGCTATATATATTACTTTTCTTTTAAAAAATTATTAAAGGAGGTATTTATTTATATATATTTTTCTTTTAACTAAAAATAATTATAAACCTATTTCTCTATTATACGCCGTATAAAATAGGTTTTTTATAAAATAAACGCTATACTTAAATTAATTTTAATATATTAAGTATATTTAAGTAATAAATTACAAATATAAATAGTATTAATAGTAAAAATATAATTTTAAATTATAATAGAATAAAAGCTTTAAGAAGAAAAAGACTTAATACTTTAGATAAAGAAACTACAGATTTTAAAATAGGCTTAAAGGGCCTTATACTTATTAAAGCTGCCAAATCTGGCGTTAGAGTATATAAATATATAAAAACAAAATCTAGATCTTTTTAGAAAAACTATAAAAAATATTAGAATTTTTAGTTTAGTATTAAAGACTAAATTACTATAGCTAAATATAGAGAGGCCTAATCTAATACTATTATAATAAAAAATTTGTTAAATAATCTACTATTAAAGCTTATTTTAGTAAAAAGGTTTAAAGGACTAAGTTTAGAGGAAAACGTTTACAAATTATAGTAAGTATAGTATATTAATAATATATTTATTTTAAAAGTATTCAGGTTCTAGTAAATTTTTTATATTATCTTTAAATATATAGTCTATTCTATTTCTTATATTACTAGTAACCTACGCCTTAATAAAATTTAACTAACTATAATACTTAAATAAGTATTATTTAGAAGTAATTTCTTAAACTAAGTTATTAACTAACTACGGTAGATACTTACCGGGTTTACTTACTTATTTAAATATTCTTATTTATCTATATAGAGACGTAAAAATTAGTTAATAAATATTTAGTATTTTAAATTTTTGTACTAATACAGCGTATAGTAGGCCTAAAAAATTATTATATTTTAATATCTAATAGCGCTTTTTAGTATATAGAAGCGCTAAGCTCTATTATTATAAAACTAATAAATAGATACGTTAAAGAGGATAAAACTATTAATATTAATAATTTATATTATTAGTCTTCTAGCTTTAATATTATAAGTTTTTTTTTTAAAACTACTTTTACTATTTTAATATTTAAATTAATTAAGGTACGTTAAAGATTAACTTCCTATACTATAGTCTAATATTTTCTAGTATCTATTATTATAGCTTTCTTAGTAAAAAAAATATACTTATAGGGGTAGTATTCTTTATTACTATTAGAACGCGTATAGGTTATAAGTATTTACTAAGATAAATTAATTTTTTTAGATATTTACTATTTCGCGAATATATTTTAAAACTAAATTAACTATTTTAGTAGCTACTATAGTTATAATATACTATACTATTATAGGGTTACGTAATAAGTATATATTTAAATTAAATCTACTTACTATAATTCTAAATTAAAAAGATTATAGATATAAAACTATCTTTTACTTTTTTTATTATATCTAGCCTTAACCTAATAGATTAATACTTTTATTATAGTAACTTTTATTAAGTATTATTAATTACTCTACTAAATTAATTTTATATATAAACCTTAATATATATATACCTAATTTTAGTAATATTACCAAAGTTTTGTTTTAGGGCGTTTTATAGACTAGTTTTAGAATTTTTACTATATTTTTAATTATAGCCCCCTACTTTATTTAGTTCTAACTCTTTTTTATAATAATATTTACCTATTTTTTATATACAAATTAGATCTATACTACGCTCTTTTATAGTCTTACTTATATATTTTCTTATACTCTCTCTAATAGTTATTTATACTATTATAAAAATTATATAGCTGTATACTATTACTATAGGTAGTATATTACTTATTTTAATATTTATTGACCTCTGTTTTTATATAAAAGTACTTTTAAGGGCCGTTTCCCTTCTAGTATTTAAATACTTTATTTATCTATAGACAATTTACTGCTATTAATACTTTAGTTTTTAGAATTAAGTTAATATTATTTTTTAGTTATTTTACATTATAGTAAATACGTTTTATATAAACTTTAAGGTTTTAAATATTTTAATAGCTAGGTTATAAGCTGTAAATTTTATATTAATTAATATAGTTATAAATTTTACTAGATTTTACTTAAGCTTTTTTATAGATATCCTTAGAGTTTTTTTAAATATTTATTAATAAATTTATTACTCTAGCGAGATTATATTAGTTATATTTTTACTCTTTTATATTCTTATAATAATAGAAAGCCGAAATACTTTTCTATTATAAATAGTAAAGAATCTATAGAGTTTTATTATAAGCTATTTTTTTATTTTAAAATTTATTACTAAGTTACTAACCGTGTCTAATATTATATAGGGAGGATATTTACTACTACTTTTTTTTTTACTTTCTAACCCTTTCCTTTATAGCTTTTTATATAAAATATTAATTTATATTTACTAAATATTAGTAATTATTTCTACGTATTTTATTTAGTAATACTTAAAATTAAAACTACTTATTTTATAAATTTATACTTATTTATTTATAGTAGTATTTTTTTTAATATATCTTTTTTAAGGGTTTTTTATATATTAATCTTAAGTCTATATTATTTACTTTAAAGATACTATTAAGGTTAAATTAGCCCTATCTTAACTACTTAAAGTTAAAGTAGAGTAGTATATTAATTTTTAGATTTTATTATTAAGCTTTTAGTTTATTTTTTAAAGTTACTTTTTTACTATAGCGTCTTAGTTAAATAGAGAGCAGGTTTTTTTAAACCTATTTATTAAGTCTTAGGAAGATATAACCTAAAAATTATTATATTACCTTATATTTAGCAGCGATAGTTTATAGTTTTATTTTTATAATTTACTTTTATATTTAGCTCTATTTAGCGGGCTATATATAATTAATATACTTATAAGTAATTATAAAACTATTTTTATAGTAATAAGTAGTTCTAGTATAATTATATAGTTACTATACCTAAAATAGCTAATATATAAATATAATACTTATAAGTCCTGTACTTATTAAGTATATCTAGTATAGTAATTAGAAACTAAAAGTAAAATTCTAATTATAAGTCGCTAAGTAAAAATTAATAGAACTTAAAAACCAGTATCGCGGTATAATCTATAATTAATAAAGTTTTATTAAATAATATTTTTTACGTAACTATTTTAATTCTAATATTATTATTATAATATTAGAATACTAATATAGAGCAGATTCGTAATATTTTAATATATATAAAATTAAAAGGGACGTATTTAGTAAAAATAAAAAGAAAAAATATAGTAGGTTAAAATATTAGTTTAGACTATAGCTTTACAGACCCTAAAAAGGATATAAAAACAATAGATATAATATAATTTTCTTAACTTATTAACGTATATAATAGGTCTATAGATTTTAAAATAATACTTTAAAAAGAGATAGATATAAAACTATAAAAAGTAAAAGAGTAAAGAGAAATCCTAGTAATAGGTAAAATCTTATATATTATATCCTTTTATACTACTAATTATTTATAGTATTAAAAATTAATAAATTATAAAACTAACTACGGGATTTTATATATACCTATTTAAATAACTAAATAAGGCTTTTTAAATTAAAATATTAACCGGCGTAACTATAATACCTATTAAAAAAAAAAGGTATTAAACGTAAGTATAAAGTAATTTTAAAAATATATTATTTTAGTATATATAGCGTATTTTATCTATATTAATAAAAATTCTTCTCTTAAGAAAATTAGAAGGCTACTAAGCATATAAAGCTAAGGTAAAAAAGATAAAAAAAGGGTATATATACTAAAAGTAGTACTATTAATATAGTAATATAAAATTTTAGTAAAGATAGCTACTCTAATAGTTAATCTATAAGTTAGTTATAGTTAGTAGGTTAGCTAGTATTTAAGAAAGTTTATAGTAAATAGTTAGTATATATTATAAATAATATTTTAAAATATAGTAATATAATTTATTTTTACTAATTAAAAATAATTTTTATAGTCTTAGTTCTACTTTAATAAAGTTATAACTCTATTATAAGTATTTAAAATTTAAAATTTACTAAACTTACTAATTATACGCTTAAGAATACTAAAATACTTAATTTAACTTTTATATTTAGAATAATATTAGCTTAGGATAGAAACTACTTAAGTTATATTAAAAAATTAAGGGGTATATATTAGCTCTATAGAAAATATATAGAGATAGTTATAGTCTTTTATACCTATTCTAACTATATAAAGTTATAAATCTTTTTAATACTAAATAATTATTTTTAACTTTATAATTAAGCGCGGACTAATTTAAATATTTAGTATAAATTATTTTTAACTCTTCTAAGTCTCTGCAGGCGTATACTATAGTAGTAATAACTTTAATATATATTTTAGGTTTAATTTTAATATAGAATAATTTAATACTTTAAAAATTATAACTAAAAATTATTTTTAATATATACGACTTTTTTAGTAAATACGAATATTTAATAACTAAGCTAATAATTTTTAGGGGGTTTATTTTAGGAATCCTTAATATTATTAGACGATTAAAAATTATATTTTTATTTAATTTAGGCTCCTAAGGTTTAATAGTTTTTAAAATATTCTTTTAAAAATTTACTAAAGGTACGTTATACTAGTTTAGTATATACTTTACTATATAGAGAAAAACGATACTTATATAGAAGCTCGCTAGCCTATATAAGTATATAGATAACTTACTAAAAAAATTAAATAAGCTTAATAAATATATAAAGATTAAAATAAGTTTATACGACCCCTAAGGTAATAGTATAAATATAAGCTTAATATTTAAAATTATTTAAGAAATATATATAATAATAATTATATAGAACGTGTAGGCCGGCTTTAGTAAAAAGTACTAATTAGAGTAATAGATTATTATATATTTTTACTAAGTTTTAAAAGTAACCCCTTTAATAAAACTAAAGTTTAGTAGTCTTAGTATTTAGATATTCTAAAACTAAGACTATAAATTTCGGACTTTACCCGAAGTCTATAATAAAATATAAATATTTTTATTAAAAGTTACTCTTATAACTTAACTATAGTAAACTTCTTATAATATATATTAATTCTAATATTATAACTAAAAACTAGGAGTTTTATAGAGCTAAAACACTATTATAATAAATAGAGTAGGCCCTCTTTTAAGTAAATTCTAAACTAATAAAGACTATAGTGTAAATAGAACTATTATATAGTATTAAATTATATTTAAATTATAATTAAATTAACTTATTTTTATTTTAGAATTATAAAACTATTTTAGCGTATAGTTAAGGGTAAGTAAAAAATAGTATACTAGCTTATATAAACTATAGGAGAGGAAGAGGACTATTTACTAAATATATAATTTTAAAAGAATATCTAAAAGAATTTTATTTTAATTATTATTATAGTGCTAAAGAAGCGCACTATAGTCTTTAAACTAGTAAATAAAAGTAAATAGTTAAAAGTAGTACAGGTATTAAGAATCTAAGTAATAGCTTAAATAGTTTTAGGTAATTTAACGCCCTAAAAAAGCGCTTTAGATAAATTAAATATTTTATATTACTTAAACTATTAGACGAATTAGCGAGTAAATTTTATATAAATAAGTAAATATATCCCTAGTTATATTTAATAGTTCTAAAGCTTAAATAGAAGATTTAAAAAAAATAAAAAAAAGGTAATACGTGTATAAAAGCTTACTAGCCTATATAGTTGTATAGGTAACTTACTTAAAAAAGAAGTAAATAAACTAAATAAATATATAAAGATAGGAATAAAACTATATAATTTTTAAAATAATAGTAAATTATTTTTAAACTATAATATAATCATTATTAAGTAGATTTATATAACTTAATATATATATATATAAAATCCCGGAATACCTCTCTAGGGTGATAAATTTAACTAAAACAATTTTTTAAGGTAATAAATCTAACTAGAATACTTCTCTAAAAAGAAAAATCTAACTAAAATAATTTTTCTAGATTACTTCTCTAGAAACGTTTTTTTAGGGCGATAAATTTAACTAAAATAATTTTTTTAAAACACTTCTCTAAGAATATCTTTTTAGAGTAATAAATTTTACTAAAATACTTTTTTAGGGTAATAAATTTAACTAGAATACTTTTTTAGGGCGATAAATTTAATTAGGATAATTTTTTTAAAATATTTTTTTAGGAACGTCTCTCCGGAGTAATAAATCTAATTAAAATACTTTTTTAAAAAAAAAATTTAACTAAATATTTTTATAGGTAGAAATATCCTAGTACAGGTTTAAATATAATTTTAAGTAAAAAAAGTTATAGTTACTAAAAGGATAATAGATAAAACTATCTTATAATATTTTTTATAGTTTAATTAAAATAATATATATATATAGACTTAGCCTCTAGCACTTATTATTAATTAATATAGTTCTTTAATTTTATAATTTTAAAAATCGATTTATAGTTATATATAATTAAGCTTTTTATAATTAGGAAGATCTTATTTAGTAATTTTTAAAATAGTCTTAAAATAAACTATTATAAAAGTAAACTTTTTCGACACATTGAGTATGAAGGCATGCACATACTCCTCCTTTTTCGAAACCCCTTTTGGTCGCCTACACAGCCACCACAGCCACACCCTTTTGTTCGATTAATATACAAATATAAAAATATATATAAAAGTAGTTATTTAAGCGCCAGAACTATTTATAATATAATTTTAATTATAAAATTATTAAAGAGATATATATTTATAAAGAATAATTTCTTTTAATTTTATTATTATATTAACTATTACTAACTCTATTAATTTAGATAATAGTTTACTATTAATTATTATACTTACGCGCTAAATCTTAGGCGAAGAAGTAAATACCTAAATTTTTTTAAATACCTATAGTATTATTATATATCTATAAAAGTATTCTAAAACTGTTACCTTTAATACCTAAAATAGTATATAAAACTTATACTTCTTTAGCGCATAAGTTTTATTTAACTCTAGATATAATACCTTTTTTATTTATATTATTATTAGTATTTAAACTAATATTACCGCAGTCTATAGCTAAAAATAGTCTAATATTTTTTATTTCTAATAGGTAGCTATTATAAATTACCTAAAGTAGTAGTACTATATAGCTATTACTTTTTTACTTAAACTAATCTTTTATAATTACCTAGCTTCTTTAAATAAAAATTTAATTATATAATATTATACGGAAAATACTCTATATAACTAAAAATTATTATTTTAAGGTAGTTTAGAACCGTAATCGCCTAGTAGTTAATATATATAGCTAGACTATAGTATATAATAATTTAGTTTCTACTTTTTAGAAATACTTAAAAGAGTACTCTTAACTATTAGTTAAGAATATTTTATTAAAAATATAGCTGTAATATATTTATATTTAAATTAGTTATTAAATTAATAAAAGTATTAATTATTAATTTACTATAAAAGTTAAATTTTCTGCTTAATAAGTTTGCGCTAAAGAATAAATAAATAAAATTTTTTTAAAATAAACTCTTACGCTAATTTAATTAAAAAAACTAAATTAAGTATATAAATATAAACTCTAACCCTAATACCTCTATAATAAATATAATAGTAGTATAACTTAAACTAAAAGACTTACTATTATTTTCTTCTTTTAAGTGTTAAATATAACTTAGATATAAAATAAAACCTTATTATATTTATAATAAATACTAAGTTTATAAAGCTACTAAAAAGACTATTTTATTAGGATTTATATTCTTTTTTCTATAATAATAAGAAACCTTAATACTACTACTAAAATTACTTAAATTTATATTTTTATTTTAGTAATAGGCTATTTTTTATTATATATACTTTTTAAAGAAGCTATTTTCTATTTTCTCTTTTAAGCTAATATAGATCTTTAAATTTAATATATATATTTTTAAACTTTAGAACCTCCCTAAGCGCCTAAAAAAAGTAAAAAAACTTAATTTTTTATTTTTTATTTATTAATATTACTACTGTAAATATTATTATAAAGTATTTTAGCTATATTCTTTATTTAGTATAAAGTATATAGATAAAGTTTAGTAAAATTAAGTATTTAGTATAATTTAAGCGCAGGAGGGGCTAGGGAGTAGAAAATATATAAATATAGCTAAAAAGTAAAAAAGGCATTAAATAATTATTAGTAAAAGTAGCTATTTAAGTATTATTCTACCTCTATAATATCTCTATTTAAGAATATCTATATTAGATAGAAGTACTAGTTTATATAGTAAATAAAAAAGTAAATATTAAAAGTAAATAAATACGTATAGTTCTATATATATATTTTTATTATTTTAAAGATAAAACTAGGGTTTTTTATATAAACTAGACTAAAGGTTATTTAAGATATAAGTAGAAGACTAGTAGTATCTAAAAATAAAAATAATTTAGTAGGTACCTTAGCCTTTTTACCTATAGTATTGTTATATTATTTTTTTTAAAATTATTATTACTATCTATATTTATAAGCGGAGCTTAAGCAGTATTTATAAATTTTTAGTATAGAATCTTATTAATATATTAAATTTTTATATTATTTTATTACAAACTAATATCTCTATAATATTTTTTAACTTTATTTAAGTAACTTTCTTCCCTTTTATTATTAAACTTTATGTATAATATTTTATTTTTATATAAAAACTCTTAGGCAAATTAATAGAATTATTTTAGTTATTTTAATTATTTTAGTTATCCCTACGGCGTCGCTCTATACTTTTTATAGATTTTTTAAAATTTAGGTATAGTAAACTCTTTTTTATAATAAACTTTTTACTTCTTAATATTAAAGCACTTATTAGGTATTTTAAATATTTTTATAAAGTAGATACGGATAGGCCGTGTTAGTATATTTAGTAATATTATCTTCTAACTAGTATTCTTATTAGTATAAAATTATTTAATATTATTCTTTTTTTTAATTATTATATAATAGGGTACTAGCTTAACTAAATAAGACCTAGAAACCTAATTAAAATATTTAAAAATAAATTTTTCTCCTTATACGAGAAGATTATAAAATATATAGTTTAAAAAAAGATTTATTTTTTATATACTATTTAGATTTATTAAAATAGAATAGAGGTATAGTATAGTCTAGATCTAAGGGCCCCTAAATAAAATAAACTAAAAGAATTTATAAACTCTTAAGTACCGTAAAATTACTTAAAATAAAAAATAAAAGAAGATAAGTTTAATAAGTTTATTAGGTAAAGGGATTCTATATACTAATTATTTATTTTTTACTTATTTAATCTAAGGTTTAATTAATTAAGAATTTATTTTAAGGGGTCTCTTTAGTTAGCCTATATAAGATAATAATATAAAAGGAGGTATTATAGATAGTGTTAATTAAGAATAAAAAAAGATAGATTATAATAAATAGAAAAAAGCTTTTTAAACTTATATCTATAATTTCTAGCTAAGAAATAGAGGTTATAAGTAAGTTCTTTTAAACCCTCTATATTACAATATAAAAGTTAATAGTATTATTAAATTAAAATAGGGTAGTATTTATTTATTAATAGTTTTAATTTTAAAGTTAGTAAAATTTATTTATACTTTTAGATTAAATCTATAAGCTTTACTATATACGCTTAAGTAATACTAATACTATAATTTAATTAGTTTATAATAGTGTATATCGCGGCCTAATAGTATATAATACTATTTATTAATACTAATAACTTATTTATACTTTAAAGCTAGAGTCTAATTAATTTCTTCTCTAATAATAACGGCGCGTATTTTATAATAAGATAAGTTATATAAAGTTAAATACTAACTTTTATAGTATTACTACTACTAAAAAATAGGATATAGCTATAAAGCTTACTATTTAGACTAGGGGTTTATGTCTACTTTATATAGTAGAGAAAAGGAGAGAGGCGTAAAATAGGTAAATATATATTTAAAGATTTAGAATTAATATTTTTTAATAAAAACTTTATTTATAGTAAAGGCGTAGATAAAGTAGATTATTATATATTATAGACTTTATACTAAAAATAGCTTTTATCTAAACTAAACTAAATAGTAAAATATAGCTATTAAGTCTAAAAGCTATAATAAAAATATAACTATAGTTTATAAATATACTTTAGTAAGAGGTATAAGCTTTAGTAGCTTTTATTTTAGAAAATAAAAAGGTTTAAGTTTATTTTATATAGTAATAGCGCGGATAGATAGTTTATATAAAAAAGTAAATAGGCGGCGTAGGTCTATATAATTTTTTTTTTAAAAAATAAGCTTCCGTCTACTGCAGAAATGTAAATAAAGAAATAATTATAAGTTTTATATTATATTTTTTTAGCTAGTAGAAGATATAAAAAAAGTATATATTAAAAACTAATATACTATAACGCTAAGAGTATTAAGATTTATCTTATTTCTTATTAGCTAAGTTAAAAGGAAAAATATAAAGGAGTTTTATATCTTAAGTAAACTTTAGACTATTTAATTTTTTTATAAAACTCTTTTATACCTTTTTTACTAGAACACGACTACTTACTATACTTTTTTATTAATATATTTAGTAATACTTCTACTTACTTTATTTTATTTTATATTTTTTATAATATTATAGTTGTAGCTCTTTTAGTTATTTATTTTACTTTTTTATTTACTTTCTTATTTAGGTTTTAGCCTATTTTTATTATTACTTTCTTATTTTCTTTAACTTTATTATTATTTTAAAAAATCTACTTACACGACTATAAAGTAAATAAATTTTTTATTATTTTTATTATACCTAGTATATTTATTATTTTAAATAGAGCTAGATACTAATATACTAATATTACTTTTACCGCTTAAATTACTAGTAAATTTTACACTTTTTAATAGAACTAAGCTTATAATACCTTTTAAACTATTTATTAAATAGGATCCTATAAAAAGGGTAAGTAGTATATTTTATAATATAGGTAATAGTTAATATTTTATTTAAACTAAAATTATATTACCGGAGTAGTTACTTCTAAAATATTAAAAACTTTTAAAAAGTAGTACTTAGGTAGGTAAATAGTAATAAAAGATTTTATAGTAAATAAAAGTAAGTTAAGCTATTTATTAATTACTTAAGTAATTAGTAACTAATAAACTTACTCTAATAAGTTTTATTTTAAAAAATCCGTTACCTAAAGTCTAGTTTATATTATATAAAGAGAGGTAAAGTATAGCGTCGAGACACTAGTCTAAAAAAGGTATAGACTAAAAAAAGTTATTCCCCTAAATATAGTTAAAAAAAATAAGCGTATATAAAAAAGGATTACAAAAAATATTATTTTTTTTAGGTTAGTAGGGCACTTAAATTTATAGTTTTAGCGTATAGCTTAGCGTATAACTTAGTATATAGCTTAGCGTATAGCTTAGCGTATTAAAGTTCGGTACTTTAGTATAGGGTTACTATTACCTCTACTTTTTTTTCTTTAGGCTAGACTACTATAGTGCTGCTATACTATAATACGCTTACTCTACCGTATTATTAAAGTTATTATTAAAGTTATAAAATAGAATCTAAGCAGCGTTTATTTATACCTACTAGTATAGTACGTCTAGATATAGTATATTAAAAACCGTATACTAGCTATATTACAAATTACTAAGCTACAACACCTTATATTAAGGTTATATAAGGAGAAAATAGTAAGAGAATAAAAAATAGACTTCGTGCTTAAGTTAATAAATAGCGGGTAGTTATAGAAGGTACTTAACGTAATAGTAGTTACTAAATTATACTAAGTAATTTATTACTGCTAGCAGCAGCAGTAGGTAGTAAAGTATAAAATAGGTATAACGACTGCTGCGCGTTAAGGAGAGAAAAAAATAGATAGATATAAGTTTAGGTAGAGATTTAGGTTATATATACGCCTAAATATTAGTAGGCGTTTATATATTAACGGGTAAAGGATTCAGAGGACTATACTACGTATAGGTAAATAATAGCTCTTTAATACTATCTATATTACTTAAAAAAAGATTAACTTAACAGTCGGACATAAGGTAATAACTATTATTTATAATAGAGAGCTGTAAAGACGCTACCGTCTAGTTTATATAGTAATTATATTTTTACTAAATTAAATTAATAGACTAATTTTTTTTTTACTACTAGTTTAACTATTTTTTTTTCTGGTCTTATAATAGATAGATTTTAAATTTATATTAAAAATATTTAAATATAAATTTTTTTTATTAGTAATATAATTTATTTCTACTTTAAGTATTTTTAAAGTAATTAAAATATTATATTTATATTTTATTATATAACCCGCCCTAGTTCTATAGAAGTAAGTAAACTTAAAACTAAAATAAGTATTTTTACTACCCTATATAGTACGTAGAAGAGTAAACTCTAAACTTACTTTTTAATCTTAGTAGAGTCTACTAGAATTTATAATATTTTTATTTATAATATACCTACTAGCCGTAGCTTTTATGACCTTACTTAAGTACTAACTATTAAAAATTTAAAAGCTGCTTAGTATATAGACTATTCTAGCTAAAAATTTACTATTATTCTAGTTTTAAGAGATAAATAGCTAGCGTTCTTTATTAGTATTATATTTAATAGTTAACTATTCTAAGAATCTACTACCTAAGCATAGCTTATAGGCTGCGCCTTAGAAGGGGCTAAGCTAAACTTAGTATTTAGTACTATAGTTATTAAAGGGCTAAGTCTATTATAAAAGTTTTCTTACCTCTAAGGCTTATTTTTATTAACTTAGTCTAATATTCTATAGGTATTAATTTAAATAAATTTATTTAAATGCTATAGCTTTAAGCTATTTAGTTAAAACCTAATTTTATACGTAGCCTATATAGAAATAGTAAATTATATATAAATTAGCCTATAACTATATATAGATTACTACTCTAGTCTATTATATACGTTTAGAATATAAATTAAAGCTTTTTCTATTTTAGACTATATATTCTTTTTTATTCTTATAGCTCTTTTTTTTTATTTAGTATTTTATATAACATTACTTCTAATATTAAAATAATAAAATAATTATATTTAAAATACTACTTATAGAAAGGTTAATACGTCTAAAAAGCTAAGAAAAATAAATCTAGTTATATTTTAAATATATTAATTAAGGGCTTATTATAAATAGAGCGACTAAAGAAAAATTCAAGTATAAAAGAATATATTATAATTATTAATAGAGCCGGAATTTCTATTAATATAAGTAGTAAGTTTTAAAACTATTTATTTCTACTAAAAAAATATTTTAATTTAGTTATAGTAGATAACTTCTATAGTTTTTTAAAGACTAAAATATTAAACTAAAACCTATTTTACTTATTTACGTATTATATTCTTAAATAATCTATTTAGTTATATAACTAATTATTAACTATATTTAAATCTGCTTCGGCCTCTAGCTTTATATTACTTAACCTCCTTATAGAATTATAGGCTTAGTATAGTCGTATATAATAATAATATATTTAAAATATTAACTGCTGTAGTAATAGACTTCCTTCGCTATTTTAGAGGATAGTAATACTTTATAGTTAGAATAATATACTTAAATATAGTATATATTTTTAGTATACTTTTTATATTATAATAAAAATATTTTTTTAACAAGTAAAGAAGCGCTACTTAATTTATAAAAAAAAGTAGAAGTAGTAGAAACTAGAGAGTAAATAATAATGCTTTAGAAATATAGCTACGTTTTTAATTTATACTTTAGTAGGTAAAACTATTTTTAGGTAAGTTGTATAGATTAAAGGTATATAAAAATAATAAATAAATAACTAGATTAAAAATAATAATATTTATAAGTATAATAAACTAAGCCTAAACTACACTTCTAAGCGTTATATATACTTTTATACTAATAGTAGTAGTTTTTTTCTTTTAAACGCCTTTCTACTATATTTAACTATACTTAACATTAAACTAAAAAATAGTATAATCTTAGTCTAGCACCTTAGATAATTTATAAATAGGTATAAAAGGCTTTAGTAGTTTTCTTTCCCCTAGACTTAGTTTTTTTTAGCACTTATAGGGTAATAGGTTAAGCTTAGATACTAGAGGCTATAGTAGCTTTAGTGCTTTATAAAAAATTAGTTTATTAAAAAATATATTTATATTACTAATAAACGCGCTATATTTGGGTAATATTAGTAATAAATCTATTAGCTAGCTTAGAAATACGTAGGTATTTTAAGTAACTATAAATATATTTATAATAGAATTAGTAAATAGAGTTAATTTTAGCTAAGAATATATTAATATTACTAATAAAAAATAATTTAAAAATTTTACGCCTCTACTTAGTAGGCTTAACTTAGTATTATAGCTTTAGTGCGATAAGAAAGCTCTACTAGAAGTCTTTAAGTAGTAATATTAGGTATTTTTATATTAAAATTACTTAATACTCTTATTAGGTTATAGTCTTATATATTTAATTAGCTCGCTTTCTTAAATACGGCCCGAATTAATAAATAGATAAAATAGAAGGTAAATAGAGTTAGGTTAGTAAACTATTTTATATAATTTAGTCTTACGTAATAGCTCTATATATATATTTATAATTTAAGCTTATTAATAAAAGGTTTTCTACGCTAATACCCTTAAATATATTTAAGCTATAAAATTATATAACTATTATCTTATATCTATAACTAGTTTATAATACGCTTATCTAATAGAAAGTTAGTAAGCTATATTTATTTAAATATATAAAGGATACGTATAGAGTATTTTAATAATATAATTAAATTTTTTTTAACCTCTATTCTACCTTGCTAGTAAGATTAGATAGCTAATAATAAAAAAATAATTTAGTAGTTTATTTAAAATATATCTAGATATAATTATTTTAATTAGAAGGTTACTAGAAGTAACTAGTAAAAAGTTTAGTAGTTAATAAAATTATTTTTTTTATTTTTATAAACTATAGGTAAAAAAGTAAAGACTAAGACTAAAATTAATATAATATAGAATTATACTTGGTAGTAGTATACTAAAATCTTATTTTATATAATATACTATTAATATTCCTAAATATAGAGAATATAGTTATAGTAGTTTAAATTCTTTTTTAATATAACTAATAGCGTAATATATAAGAACGTAAAGTAAAAATTATTTACTAAGTCTAATTAGTATAAAAGTAGTACGTTAATATTACTCTTATACTAATTAGGCTTAGCGAGATTTTATAAAATCTTATATAATATATTTAGTATAACTTCTACTTTTAGTATTAAAGTAAATAGTATACTAGCTCTATTTACCTATATAATATTTTATTTATATAATAAACTAAAAGAAAAATTATTTAATAAAATTATTATTAATAAGATAAAAAATCTGTACGCTATATTTAGACGTAAAACTTATTTTTTTATAAATTAATTTTTTAATAAAAACTCTCCGCGAAGCTCTATAGTTATTTAATATTATAATAAATTCTAAGCTCTTAAATAAAAGAAAGCGTAGTCTAAATTTACTAAAACTATTAAGTAATACTATCTATAACTTTATATTATCTTATTTAGATAAAATAGTTTAAGAACTATTAGTAAATTATAAAAAATAATAGCTATTAAAGCCTATTAGCTTTTTTAAGTATTAAAATACTTAGCACTCTAATATTATAATTAATATTTATAGGTCCATTAACTAAATTAAAAAGAATAATAAAGTAAATAAGTTATTAAAGCGGGTATATTATTATATATTAACTAACTTATATAAGAAGGGGAGAAAAGTTAATAATATAATATTACGAATTTTAAATACCAAAATATTTCGGGTAATAAATAGAAATAAAATAATAGAGAATTTTTATAGAATTTTTAAAATTAGAAATAACTAAAAGTAAATTATTTAGTTTTATAAATAACTTTATAAAGAGGACTTTAGGAATATTTTAAATATTTTTTAATTACTTATAAAGAAATATACGTAAGTTTACTAAAAGAAAGTTATAAATAGTTTACTTAATACGTTAGTTAGAAATAAGTTAGTATAAATATATATAAATAAGCTATTATAAATATTAGTTCCTAAAGTAACTTATTTATCTAAGCTAAAAAGTACAGCCCTTTAGTTAATATAATCTTAAATATTTTAAAAAAAGGTATATTACCTTTTATTACTTTTTTTTAGTACTAAATCTACTAAAGAAACTAGCTTTTAGTTATTTAAAGTATATATTAGCCCTTAGTGTCTTTTTTTATTTTCTTTTAAAATAAGCCTTTAATTAAGGCTACCTAACTATTTAAAGAAAGTTTTTTATCTTCTAAGCGAACTAACAACCGGCTCTTTAATTCTTAAACTAATATATATAGGTTATATTACTAAATAATATTATATTAAACTACTAATTTATATTACCTAATTAGGCCTAGTTCGCCACGCTAAGCCTATTTAGGAATAGATTTTTATTTTATCTAATATTAGATAGTAATTTAGCCTAAAACACTTCTAAATATAACGGGTTTTACGTAGGAATTTTGGCTTTTTTATAGTTTTATATTAATTTCTTAGCAGTGCCCAGTACTTTTAAAAATTTTACTTTTTATTAGTAAAGTAGGCGCGTTTAAAGAATACTGTAATAGTAAAAAGAATAGAATGTCTAATATATAAGAAGGCCTTAAAAATTTAAAAAATTTTTAGTATTTTTATAGTATATACCTACTGTACTACGCCGCCCCCTTAGTGTCTATTATTATTAAAAATTAAAGAAACGCTACTTTATTTAACTCTACTATTTTAGGAGTAAATATCCTTATTTTTAAACTTAGCTTTTAGTTAAATTTTTTTTACGGTACAGAGGCTATAGTTATTTTACGTATTATAGAGATTTTTTTTATTTTTTAGTTACTTAGATATTTTATATAGTATACCTCCCCTTAGAGCTATTTATATAAATATAAGCTAACTAAAAGTAGTCTTTTATATTTTATTAAAAAGTGTTATACTACTACTATTTTATACTATAAGTAGTTATATTTTAAAACTTTTATTTAATTACGTAACCTATTTCTAATAATAAATAAATAAGTATAGTAAGTTCTTTAAAGTAATACTATATTATACTAGTTTTTATTAAAATATTATTAATCTTTTAAATATAAATCGGCTAAAGTATAGTATTAAATATTTTATATTACTTTTTATAATTATTATAGAATGCTCGACTTATATATATAAAAATAAAATAACTTATATTTTTTTTAAGAAGTCTAAGAGTTACTAAATTTACTAAATATTTAGGCTTTACTACTACGTCTTTTTACGTAATTTAATTATAAACTCCTTATAAGTTAATAATTAAAAATTTACTTATACTTACTAGTTTATTAATATACTTTACTAGATTTAGTTTTATAGAAAAACAGTTATTAAATATCTTTTATTATCTTTTACGCTGATATACGAAAACTAAACTAGAGCCTCTTTATTATAAAAATATAATAAAAACCCTATTAGTCGCCTCTAAATTAGAAGGGCTAAATATTAAAAAGTATTTTTTTATGATAGCTATTACTTTTAAATTTTTTTTAGAATAGACCTATTTACAAGCTAAGATTATATATAAATAAAATATTATATTCTATTTTAAAGAATATATATTTAACTTAAAGCGCGTAATATAAGAGTTGCTATAATACTAAAATCTAAACTTTTAAACTTTACCTTTTAGACGTTTATATATATTATAGGCTTATAACTAAATTTACTATTTTAACTTCTATAAAGTATAGGAGGCCCTATAATAAAATTTTCTAAGCTGTAATTTTTTAGAAGACGAAATATATTTTTTTTATAATTAATTATACTATAACGACTAAATATTAAGAGGTAAAGGTAAGTTTAATAAAATAAAAAAGTATTTTAAAGGTTATTTTAGTATAAATAGACTTTTTAAGTCTAAGTAGCTTTTAATTACTTTTTATTTTTTTAACCTCTATTATAACCTTAACTATATATAGTAGAGTAAGCTATTTTAGACTACTATATAAATAGTATATTTAAAAGAAAAATAAAAAATTACGTAATAAAAAATTAACTATATAAAATAATCTAACTAGTATTTAAAAGGCCTTTAAAAATTACTCCTCTCCTTTATAAAGGTTAAAATTAGATAAAACTACTTTAATAAAGCTAAAAAGCTAACTAAGAAGATTTTAAGTATATATAATAAGCTTACTAAGCTAAATATTAATAATAAAATTAGTTATATACGAGTACTAATTATATAGGCGCGTATCTCCCCTATATATAAAGTAAAAGAACGTTAAATAGCTATCTTTTATTAAAATAAGACTTATAATTCTAGTAAAGAGAAAGTTTTTATCTATAATATAATTTATTTTTTTATTTTATCGGCACGATTATAACTAGAAAAAGTAAAAAAAAATAAAATTTTTTTTTACTAAATAATTAAGGTTATTACTAGGAAAAAGCCTTAGTTTTTAATTTTTAGTATTAGTATATACTTATTTAATTCTATTGTCTCTAATTTATAGTTAAGTGTAGGGTAGTTATTACTAAAAATAGCTAGTTAATTTTAATAATATTTATAAATCTAATAATATAAGCTTTATATTAATAAATACTCCGGTTTTACTTTAGAGATTTTTATGTAAGATTTTACTAAAAATAAAGACAGCTTCTTTTAGCTAAGTAAATATTAATCTCTTTAAGCTTAGACTAACCCATCTATTAAACTTTTAATAAATACTTTTAAATTTTAGTCTTTAACTTTAATGTAAGTAAGTTAATAACTTAGAACTAACTTATAAATACTTAATACTTGTAGTATTTTTATATAGTTACGCCTACCTCTCGCCTTTTATATTAAAAAGTAGTTAAGTTTAACGAAGAACTAACTATATAATATATTAATAAGTTATTTAGCTTAAGGACTTAAAAGAGGCTAAATATATTAAAGTAACTATTTAAAAAGTTTAATAAAGGTAATTTTACTAATAATATATTAGTAGAAGTATTACAGCTATTTAGTAAAAACTATAAAATTTAAAATAAAAATATTATAAAATTAGGCGTATTCGCGAAACTAGATTAGCTAAATTAAGTTATTTAGCTCTTATCTACTAATAATAATAATAGGGGCTTATATAAAGTTTAGTAAAAACTAGTTTTAAGTATAGTATTTACTTTATAATACTACCTACTTTTATATTAAAATTACTATTAAAAATTGTTTTACTAGTAATACATTTACCTATTAATAAACCTATAATAGTAAAACCGTATATTAGATTACTTAGTTAGTTATTTATTATGATTTTTAAGAGTATAGAATTATAGTTAGCCTATTAAATTAAATTAAATAAAATAAGAATAAAATTTATAGCCTTATAAGTTTTTATTTAACTATATATTTAGTAGCCGTAAAAGCGTTTAAAAGTAAATATATATTTAAATTATAATATAAATTAGTACTAAAGTTTATTATAAATAGTATTAGCACTTTACGCCTTAATTTTATTTATAAATATATAAATGCTATTATAAAAGTATTTATAATTAGTTATATTAAAGAGGCTAATTTATATAGTAATTTTTTTTATACTAAGAAAATAAACGGAGTTATTTTATTAGTATATATAAACTTTTTTATTAATTATACTAAACTACTTAAGGTACTTACCTAAGTATAAAATAAGTTAAATTAGTCTCTAAAAAAATTACTTAATAATTATAAATTTTTTTTCTTTTTAAAATTAGGTATTATAATTAGTTAAGATCCCGATTAATTTTACGGCCTTAAATTATCTTTTAAAGAATTAGTTTAATTATAAAGTAATACGAGATAGCTATATATATTACTTTAAATAAATATAATTTATTAATAGGTTTATAATAAGATTTTATATAATTAAGTAAAGCTTATTAAAATAGTAAACTAAAATAAGATTTAAAAGTATAACCTTTTTTAGTTATTATAAATATAATATTACTAGACTTATTTATAGTTTATATTTAAGGCCTTTATAATAAAAAAAATTAGAGAATATAGATAGGATATAAATAAAATATTAATAGTTAATTTTTTTAAATAAGCGTACACTCTCGATCTATAGTAAATTTTAAAAAAAGCTAATCTTATTTTAGTATTATATACTACATACCTATACCCTATAACTTATCTATTTAGTTTATAATTATAAGAAGTTTTACATAAGTAATAGTATAAGTATATTTATACTACGGCGCCTAGCTTAATTATAGCTTAGTAAGGTCTTAAATACTAAAAAAAACTATCTTTTATTAAGTTACTAATAGTTTATAAGATATAGGGAATTTTATTTTAACTAAAGCTATTATTCTTTTTAAGCGCCTATAACTACTATTACTTCATTAGGCTTAAATTCTTTAGTCGCTAGCGCGAAAACTAGTTAAATATTTTAAATATTATTTTTTTTAGCTTACTACTCTTTATCCGTACTAATAGGTTATCGCTTATTAGTTACTAAATAGAAAAAAATTAATAGTATAATAATAGTATTACCTACGCGATAAGTATAAAAAAGTAATACTAATTAATATTTTCTAGTTTTTATATCTTAATATATTAGCTACTTATATTATTTATATAATTAGCTATAACCCTCTTCTTTACTATTAGTACTAATATACTAGTATTAAGTAACTAGCGTAAGCCTATCTATAGTAATATTTTATTTAATATTAACTAAATTTCTAAATTACTACTCTTACCCTATAGTAAAAAGGGGTAATTACTATTATTTATTTATTACTATATTAGAAAACTTTCTACTACTATTTACTATACTTATTATTAGCTATTATATTACTTATTAGTTATTAGGCTAGCTATAGTTATTAGGTTAGTTATAGTATTTATTACTATTATAGTATTTTTTATAGTCGTAATATTCTTTATAATTATTATAACTATTATAATTATTATATACGCTATAGTTATATACGTTATAATTATATAATAATACTAAAGGTTTTAGCACTTATAATTAGTAATTTAAGTAATCTTTAGTTACAGAGGAAGTATAACTAAAAAAGTAGTATAGCCCTATATATAGCTATATGTTAACGAAATTTATTACTATTCTAAAAAATTAAATTAGTTAACCTATTAGCTAGTCTAGCACCTACGAAGTAAAAATTAAACTAAACTAAACTAGTTTTTACTAGTTTATTATTTACTTATAATAATAGAATACTATTACCTAATTATAGATTAAAAGTTTTATTTTAAATAAAATAGACTTTAATATTAGTTATAATATATAAAAGCCCTAGCTAAAATATATTTTTTTAAAATATATTTATAGGGGATAAAGACCTCTAGTACTCTATAGGCGAGCTAATATTTATTTATAATTTTATAAATATAATATATTTTATATTTTTAGCTAGTAAAACTACTATTTTATAGTATCTGCCTTTCTTACTTCTTTAATTAGAGCCGAATAGGGCGATTCTTACTCTATTTATTTATATAACTAATTAGGACACGTAAATTAAAAAGTGTATAATTATACTATTTATATATCTACTATATACGGGTAGCGCGGTTTAATTAGTACTCTTTTAGCTTATTTTAAACTACTATTTAGTCTTTACTAGTACTAAGTTTAGAATACTAAACCTTTTTACTAACTAATTATTTTTTTTATTTAACTTTACGCTAATACTTTTATATTTATTTTTTTATTTTATTATTATATATTTAGCACTATACTACGTATTATACTTTTTTTTTATACTAATAGTTTTATAACCTAATTCTACTTCTACTAAAAATAATAGGCGCTAACTTATAACTAAACCTTAAAAAAAAAATTTTATTAAAAAGTCTATATAGCGTACTTAAAGTAGTATATAACTATACCTATTTTTTAGCCTATTTATACTAAATAAAATCGCTTATAAAAAGACTTTAAAACTAAAATTAATAAACTAAAAGATATATACTCTACAAACTAGATTAAAGACTTTTTTTTTTAATATAAGCTCTTTAAAGAGAATTTAAAAAAAGACTCTAATACTAACACTAATAAGCTAAAAGGTATACGCCCTTTAAAAGAACCTTAAAAAATTTTTTTTTAGTCCTAGCTTATCTAACTATTTTCTACTTTTATTATATAAAGACGTAGAAGCCTATACCTCTAAAATACTAATTATATTTAAAAAATACCTAACCCTACTTAGTAGGTAAAAATACTAAAATAACCTTAAGAAGAAAATAAAATTTTACCCTTTTATACTTTACTTAAGTCTATTTTAAAATAAGTATAAATTTTTATAGGTTTAGTTAGTAAACCAGTTAGATAAAAAATAATTAGTAAGACTTAAGTTAAATACTAAAGAAAGAATAAAACTTAGCTAATAAAAAAATGAGAGAAAATAATAAATTATTTTTAAGATATTTATTATATACTTATAAAAAAAAATTTTTGGTTTTTTTTTACTATAAGCGCTTAGACGCTAGCTTTATAAAAATAGTTCTAATACTAATAGTAAGAAACTAAAAACTATAAAAAAAAAGTATTTTATATAAATATTTATAGTATAAAGGTTACTTTTAAAAATAAAATAGTTTTATAAATAATTATAAAAAAGGTATTACTACTAAAAATAAAAAGCTATACTAAAGGTTTTTAAACGCGCTATAGTTACTACCTAAATATATATATTTTTTAGATAATAAAATATTTAAAAAGACTTATAAGAGAATTAAAAATAAGAATAAGACTAAGGTAGTCTATAATATTATATTACTTATTATCCCTTTAGCTAAGATACTAGTAGATAATAAAATAAAATATCTTAAAATTTTTAAAGAGACTACTAATATAAACTAAATTAATATTATTTTTTTTACAGATCTTATTTATAGTCTAATTTTAGTTTTAGATTTAAAAGAGAAGTATTTAACTAAAAGTAACTATAAAAGCTGTAGTCTTTTATTAATAATAATTTTAAAAACAGTTCTTATATTATAGTTATATATAATATATATTTTCTATTTTTTATTAGCGAAGTAAAATATAGAGTATTAGTATTTAATATTACTAATTAGTAAAATTTTTATAGTTAAACTATTATATTACGTAATTTAATAGATCTTTTTTAGCTTATAGGTTAAAAAAATAAGCTTTATTAAAAAATTAACGGCTTTTTAATCTCTTATAGTAATAAGTATATAAAAGTCTAAAGATATTATACTATTATTACTAAAAGAGACTTTATATTTTACTATTATCTAATTACTAAGTTTAATATTTTAAAAACAGAATAGAGAGACTATTAGTAAATAGTTTATAAAATTATTTAAAATATTTATAATTTATAGCTTTTTAAACACTTTTTAAGAATTTATTTTATTATTAATATACTCTATACTAACTTAAATTTTAAAGTCTCTAAATAACCTAAATTTAAAATTTAAAATTTAGAACTAGCCTTTTTACGTTTAAAATTATTTTAATAAGTTAAAAATTATAATTAAGCCGACGAAGGAGTAATACTAAATAGTTAGTTAAGTATTTAGCTAATTATTTTAATTACTATAAATAATATTGGGTCTAGTAACTCTAAAAAGAAAAAAATAAAGTAATAACTAATATTTATTATTTATATTAGACTCGGCTGTATTTTTTATAATAAATATTAAGTTATATATTAACTGCAAATTTAGCGTAGCTATATAAGTAATAATAGTTATTTAAAGTATATAACGTAAGTATTAGTACTCTTACTATTTATAATTAATAAAAAAAAAGTAAAACTATTAAATAAAGTAAATATTACTATATAGACTAACTTACCTATAGAGATTAGCTTAAGTGCTATATAATTAAGTAAGGAGTTTAGGGGTTATAGAACTAATATTAGGCTAGTTAAAGAATTTTATTTTTATAGGTTTTTATAATTAACGTAGAGTGTAATAGTTAAGAGTAAAAATTAGTTAACTTATAAAGGAGTTAAATTTTATTTTCTTTTAAATAGAGACGTTTTTACTTATTTTTATTATTTTTTTTAAGTGTATTACTAAGTGCTATACTATTTAATTGCTATTAAGGAGCAGTAGGAGAAATATTTAGAAGTATAAAAAAAGACTAGTATTTAAGTATTTATAGCAATTAAAGCGCTTTTAGATAATAAAGAACTATATTTATTTACGTATAATTTAGAATTATTCTTTTAAATAATTTTCTAAATATATATTTACTATAATAGATTATAAGAGAGGGTAGTACTATAATTTAAAAAGTAGAATTATATAGATACGGAAGAACTAGTTAAGTAAAAACTAAATATTATATTTAATAATATAATCTTTTATAAAACCGCCTAAAAATATTTTATAAAATATTTACTAGCTATTAATTATTTAGTAGGAGATAGAGAGATTTAAATCTAAAGCTATATTTTAAAATAAAAGAGATACTCTAAACGGTACAGTATAACTTAAAAAAATTAAAATAAATAGTTTAAGTACAATAAAGCGGAGATAATAATATCTAAATATATATTTATTTAGTCCCTCTATATAGAATAATCTAAAATTTATATATATTTTCTCTGTTTAGACTTATTACTTTACTTTTTACTATTTATAAGTAAAAAGGTAATATACTTTACTATTTTTTTATACCTACTTTTAATTTACGTTTACGTTATTTATAGCGCTCTTTATAGTCTTTTATCTATAGTACCTATTAGGTAGTTTTTATAGTTAGCTAATAAGAAAGTAATTTTAGTATATATAATTTTAGGCTATTTTTAAAGTATTTTTATTAGTGGCTAGTTTACTACGGCTTAGTATTAGTTAAGTAATAAGTTTATTTTTTAATATAATTCTAATATACGCTAACGCGTCTTTTTTTTATTTTAATAATAATAACTATATTATAGCGCTAATAATACTCTTATATATTTTTAAAATTACTAGTAATCCGTAATTCTAATATCTAATATTAAAAATTATTTAGCTTAATAAATATCTTATAATATGCTGTAAGTATAAAGAATATTAATATATTATTTATATATTAGATTACTAATTTTTTCCGCCGGCACTAATCTATTATAAAAAATAACTATAATTATACTACTATAAAAATTACTATGAGTATAGTCTCCCCTATACTTATATAGGATAAGACTAGCTATACTATTATAGTAAATAATAATTAGTAACTAAAAGTTATTTAATTTTACTACTTATTCTTAAATTTTAAACTTATAAACTAAGTATAATAAGCTTATAGAGAGTTTATTTTTAATTATAAGTCCTATAGTATATTAGCCCGTGTTTATATTTACTAAATAAATTTTATTTTAAGAGTTATCTTCTTTTAAGCCTAGTGTTAGCTACTTACCTTTAAAATAAAATAGTATTTACTTTAAACTATATAAGACTTTATAAAGTCTATTAACATATATCCCTATTATATTAAGTTTTTTATTAATTAAAAGACTAGATTTATCGCTTTAGTATAAAATAATACGCTAGCCTTAAAATAGTTACTAAATACTATTTATAAGTTATATATTTATTATTTTTAAATCCTTAATTAACTTTTTTAAGTTTTACTTAACCGCTTTTAACTAAAGCTAAATAAGATACACTAAAGACTATTATTACTCTTTTAGTTTAGCTATCTAATAGTACTTAACTATAATAATCTTTTAAAAATAAATATCTACGTAAATATAAAAACTAGTTATATTACTAGTATTATTAATTAGACTAATACTAAGATTACCCCAATTAGTATATTACTTAAAAATTTTAAAACTATTTTTAGTATTTAGACTTTATTATACTAGTTTTTTTATTTTAATTATAATTACTTTTAAATATAGTTCTAAAAGACTTTTTATAAAATTATTAAATATTTTTTAGATACTAATCGGCGTATAATTAAAGTTAGGAGAATATTTAGTCTATTCTAAACCTATAGGTTTAATTATTAGCTTAAGAAGGATATTACAGCACCTCTATAAGAGAAAAACTAAAAATTTATATATTTTAAAATATTTTATTTACGTTAGGCTAGTCTACTATTAGTTATTTTTAGTTTGCTATAGCCTTTACATTATATAAATAATTAGGTTAATTTTAAATACTTAATAAAAGGTAATTTAATATAAAATTTTTTTTTTAAAGTGTATTAACTATATTACTCCTAGTTTATATTGCTTTTTTTTTATCTACAGCTATATATATATTTATAAAAGGTATATAAATAAGATATAAAAAGGTAGTATAAAAAAATTTATATTTTTTTAATTTATTTTACTACTTTAGAGAAGTACTATAATTATATACTAGTAGTAAAAACTGCTAGAATAAAAGTAAGAGAAGTAATAGTAAAAAGAGTATAAACTAAAATAATTAGTAATTAACTATTAGGTAGATATAAAATCTATTTAATATTTTTTATAATTAGTAGCCGAGCTATCTAAGTATATTTTAAACTTTAATAATTTTTTAGTAGACTAATTTACTAACTAGCTCTTTTATAGCTATAATTAGTTTATTAATAAAAACTTAGTAGAACCCGTTAACCTTTTTAGCCTATATTTAGTCTAGTAGGGGCTTACTATTACTAGGCTAAAAGGGATTAGGCTATTTTATAGGAAGAAACTCTTTAGCGTTTATTATAAATTTTAGTAGAATAATAGTACTAAATTTATTTATTTTAATTTCTATAACATATTTATTGTGTTAGTTCCCTTTCGTAAAATAAATAATTTTAAGTATAAATATATTAGTTAGATTATTCTTTATAAAGTAACTAGTAAATTTTTACATAAATTTATTATTTATATTACCCGTAGATACTAGTAACGGCTCCTTATTTAATTTAAAAAGAATAAGCTAATTTTATTTAGAGATAAATTTAAAAATAACTCTATAGATATTATAGAGATTAAATAAGTTAATTAAAATTATTTTATTTTATTTACTAAATATAATTCTAAAGTTTAATTTAAGTTTTATTATATTATTTGCGATAGGATTATATTAATAAATTAAATAAAAGCTAAACCTTTTAAGCTAATTATAATAAGTAATAATCTCTACTAGTTCCTTAATATAATTTATTTTAATATATATTTTAGACTAAATGCGCCGAAGACTATTATACTTTTAATAATAGATATTAGGTTAGTATAAACTTATAGACTAAGGCTAAAAATAGGTAGTTAGATATATATATATATATAAATAAAAAGAGAGCTAAACTTACGTAGTAGTAGACTTTTTATATTATTTTTAGTAAAGGGCCGATTAAAACTAAAAATAGGTATATTAGTTATACTATTAGTAATAGCTATTATAGATAATTATTTACTCTAGTTAAAAATAGGTTAAAATAGGGATAGTAGCTTATAGCTTATTATATCTTATATTAAAAAGCGAAAAGATAGGGGATAAAAATATTACTAGCTAAAAAGGAAAATAGTCTACGCCTTTATATATTATTTCTATTTAAAAAATATAGTATTAGCTTCTTTATAAAGCGGGACTAAGGTAGTAATATTATTAAAAAATAAGTTTAGCTTTAATACGTTTACTCGCTAGTACCTATAATATATTTAATTAAATATTAATACGCGAGTAAATTTAATAAAATAAAATACTTTATTCTAAATAATATATATTAAAAGTTTATAGCTAGTTACTAGTTTAGACTAATTACTAAATACGTATTACTTAAAATAGGTTATTTAATATTTTAAGTTTAGTAATTTATTAACTAAAATTAAATTTTATATAAGTAGAAAGAAGTAGGGATTACTACTTCTAAAAAAGTAGTAGAGTATTAAGGTATAAATAAAATACGTTCGCCCTACTATACTAGACCTAAAAGTATTTTTAGATTAATAGAAGTTAAGTAATAGGCTAATAGTTTTTTAGTACTTACTTATTAAAAAAGTTTTTTTCTTAGTCTATATATAGCTATACCTAATTTATTTAGAACTTATACGTAATATAGTATTTATATTAATTTAGTTAGCGTATAAAGGTATAGTAATTAGTTTTACTTTAACTATAAAAATATATAACAATTTCGCGTTAATGTACGTAATATTATACTCTATTTAGGCTATTTAGTTATAGAATAGTAGCCTATATAAATAAATTAGTCTCTCTTATAACTTAAACTAAGTTAGAGGATCCTAGAATAAGTTTTTAAAATAGGCCTAAAATATAACTTTAGTAAAGTTAGGTAGATATAAAGTTAAATAATTAATAAATAAAAAATTATTTTTATTATAAATAAGTCTATTATCTATTTATTTCTTTATATTTATTTATAGGAGCTGTATCGACTTAGTGTATACTACGTCTTTACTTAATATAGAAGTAGATAAAAATTAAAAGAACTATAATTAGGGCCTATTAAATATAAGATTTTTTAAATATTATAGCTAGTAGAGTAATAACTTAATAGACGACTTATTAGATAGTAATAGTAATAATAGCAGAGTAATAACTATAAAATAATAATAAAATATTTATAGGTTATTATTTTAGGTAAAACTATAAATAAAACTATAAGCCGTATATAACGCGTTTAAAATAGTAAGCGTAGTAACTTTTTCTCCTTTTTATAAATACTCTATAACGTTTAGAAATTTTTCTAATATAATTAAAATAAAACTTATACTTTTTTTTTATTATATTTACTACGTTAACGTTTTAACGTCTAATAATTAAATTAGGTAATCCCTAGTATATAGTATAGGCTTTTACTAATAGTAATAACTAGCTAAATTATATTAAAAATTATTTTAATTTTTATCTTCGCGTAGTACGGTAGGCTGGCTTACTTAATAGGCTAGATTTTTTAGTTAATACCTTTAATTCTAATTTAATTCTAACTAATTTAATTCTAATACGCCTCTTTTTACTTAAGATAAATATAATTTTTAATTTTAATAATACCTATAAGGATATTAAAGTCTATTTTTAATTATATAGCAATATAGTAAACTTTATAATATAATAGTATAAGAGAGGTAAGACTTTTTTATTTAAGGTAGAGAACGGCGGCGGCGGCAGCGGTAATAGTAGTAGTAGTAATAATAATAGTAATGCCTTAATAATAATAAAAAAACTTCTTTAAAACGGTAAAGAAAGTAAAGCTTTAGTAAAAAAAGCTTATTAAGATAATTAAAATTATTTAAGTGCGGGGATATACGTACGTATAGAAGTAGAGTAGATAGTAGTAGTAAAAGAAGGGTACGCTATAGTACTATAAGGTAGTTATAAGAGCTTAAATCTAAAAAGCCTTATATAAAAGGATTAAGAGATTTTATAAAAAATATTATAGAGAGTATTATATTATATTTTAATACTTTAATTACTATCTATTTAAAAAAGGTTATAGGTTATTAGCGCTAGTAAAAGAGTTATTATAGTTACTACGTAAGAAGTTTATTAAGAGTTAATTAATTATATAATATAGTAGAAGTTTAAATAGCTAGTCTAGAGTTACGTAATATTACGGTAATAACTCTAGGGAAGGGGCTATTACCTATTTATAAGAAAGGCTATAAGTTAAAATTTTAGGCTAGCCTTTTCGCCGCGCTAAAAGGCTAAATTAAAGAATATAAGTTATTATACGCGTGTGCTAGTATACTATAATATAATATTATACTAAATAAGCTTATAATAGATAAAGCATAAAATAATCCGTTTTAAAAGAAATATATTATATAATTAAATTACTAATATACTAAACTTATTATTATTTTTAAAATATTTTTAAATAGAGCTAACTGTATTAGTTTAATCTACTAAATAATTTTAAAAAAAAAAAAAAACCCCCTCATAGTTTTAGAGGTTAATATTACTATTAAATATCTTACTATTAAGCGTTTTAGAGTTTATTTTTATAATTTTTTTTTTTTTTTTTTACTAATTTTCTCTACCTACGTATCTATACTAGTAATTATATAATTAAATAATTATTTATTTACTAGTAATAGTAATATAATTTTAGCTAAACTAAATTTTAGTTTTAGTACTTTTACTATAAATTTTTATATTAGTTATAGTAGTTTGTAGTCTTTTATTACTTTTTTTTTTTTAGTCTAATAAATATTATTTTTAAATTTATTGCCTCCGATAATATCTATTAACTTAAAATTATAAATAAAAAAGAATAGTTAAATAATTATATTTTTATTAGCTAATTAAAACTCTATTTTTATATTTACGCGGCCCGGACGTATAAATGTTATATTAAAATATTTAATATAATTAGTTATTATAATTAGTACTTAGTCCTCTAGTAACCCGATACCGTTAAGAATATTAAAAAAAGTAAATAAAAATATTATTTTAGAGTTAATTATTTATAAAAGAGAAATATTCTAATTAATAGTTTTATTACTATTTACAGTCTATTTTAAGCTAATAGTATTAATATTCTTAAGTAAGATTATATAATATTAAAGAAGCTTAGCGAAAAGTATTTTTAGACTATAATTATTAAGTATAGAAATATTAAAATTATAAATATTTAAATTAAATTACTTTGTAATAGAAAAGTTAAAGCTAAATTTTTTAGTTTCTAGTAGCCTATAAAATAAGTATTTTTATTAGTATAAAATACTATAAGTAAAGTACTATATATAAATTATTAGGTTTAGAAACTTTAAGAAGTTATTTATTAGTATTTTTTTTAACTCTTTATTAAGTACTATAATTAATATATCTTTTTTACTTTTAAATTTTAATAGTTTTTATTAGTCTCTTTAGTGCTTAAAAATATAGATTTTATATTTAACTAGTACTAAATAATACTAGCGGTATTTATTTAGGAGCTTTTTTAAAATAGTTAGATATTACCTAAAGTATAATATAGAGACTTTCTTTTAAGTAAAATTAAGCTTTTTATAGCTTTAATTACGTTTAAATATAAATAAGCAGCGTTTATACTAAAAGTAAAAGTAACTATTTTATAGGGAGTAGTATAGTAGTTTCTTATTTATATTATTTTTAATATAAGACTATAATTTAGATTTATTAATATACTTAAATAATTTAAGATTAACTATAGTAAGTAAAGCGCGCACTAATTATATAAATAATTATAAATATATTTAAAAAATAAGTATATTATACGCTTTATTATTATAGGGCACTTTAATTTTTAAAACTATAAATCTCTTAAAAGATAGTAAAAGTTTTTTAAGAATAGATTTACTAACTAAAAAAGGTTTTTAATAAATTACTTAAGTATTTTAAAGTATAATTTCTAACTAATAGAACTAAATTAAAAATATATAGTAGTTAACTATAGATACTTAGTATATTAGTAAGAAGTAGCTAAATAGTAGAAAGTATAGGCGTAAAACTAAAAAGTAATAAGTCTAAAAGGAGGATCTACTTAGATAGAAATAATTAAGTATAGAAAGGGCTAGTATTACTAAGTAAAACTATAATAAAGAGTACTTAAGTAAAGTAAAAGGTAGTAATATAGAATAAGTATTAGTAATTAATTATAATTTAGTAAATAAATTAATAGAAAAATTAAGGAATAAATAGTTATATTTAGTATATATAGTTCTTAAGGGGTAAATAGCCGTTTTTATACCGTTTAAGAATAAATAAATAAACCTTTTTACGGAACTAATACGTGCTAATTAATAAAATATCTAATAAACTTTATACTAATTATATTTTAGTAGTATACTATACGAGACTACGTATTTATATATAATTATAATAGTTATTATTAAGCTAACTACTTATAAGCTTAGTTTTATACCCCGTAAAAGCATAGTGTATTTTATAAAATAAAAATATATATTTAAATATTTACTTACTATATCTTTAAATTAAAATAAATAAATAGTGAAAATTCTGTATATAAGGCGTATTAGGTCTCTTTCTTATTACTTTATTAAATTAAATAGATTTTATTACTAAGAGTTATTTAGTTACTAAGGCTAGGTAATTATAATTTTTATTTAACGTCTGCTTAACTATCGTAACTATATTTAGAAAATTCGGATAAGAAATACTATTTTTATTTATAAAGTATATAAGAATATAATATAATATTTTAATACTTAATAGTTTTATATTAATTAAGTTATTTTAATAATAGTACTGTAGGAATTTATAAAGGACTTATACTATAAGATTTCTTATCTAATAATTTTAGTATTAGGTAGGATTTATTAGTAGATATACTTACGGATATATAGAAGTAGAAAGTTATATTTTAAATATATTAAATATAGTTTTATATTCTAAATATACTAAATAAGATTTTATATTTTAAATATTATTTTAGCTATCTTTATATTACTTCCTCTAAGATTATAAGAATAATATAACTTATAAAAGGGGAGGAGAAAATACTTAGTAAAGAAAGTAGAAAATTAAAATTTAATAATATATATATTTAGGTAACGCGCTATCGCGTAGTAATAAAAATTTTAAAATTTAAAAAAAAAGCTATGAGAGGACCCTAGCCTAATAATTATTTAATATAATTAAAACTAAGATATAATAAAAATATTTTTATTTTATATAAATTTCTTATATAACTTATCTAGCAGTATTATAGACTAAGTAACTTTTTTATTTTAAATAGACTTATCTCTAGTACTATTATATTATATATACTTAAAGCCTTTAATTAAGTTTAAGTCTTTATAATATAAGTATTTAGTTATCTTGCTTACTTTATTTAGTAAATTATTAAAAATAGATAGTAGAGATACGCTAAAGGACTTATAAATAAATATTTATACTTAACTAGGTAAATAGGAAGACTAATTATATAAACTATATTAAAGTATAGATAAAATAGGCAGTTTAGAGGAATAAGTTTATTAAAGTTTAAAAAGAAAATTTAAAGTCTTTTTATAGAGAATATTTATTAATAATTTTTAATATATTAATCTAGTTTTAATTAAGTATCTCTTTTAGTGTCTAGTCTTAGTATTATTACTACCTAACTTTCCCGTCGTTTAATCTATAATAATAAATAAGAGATGTTTTAATATAAAATACTAGACTTATTTTAAAATATTTTTAACTACTAATACTCTATATAAATATATTAGATTCTTTTAAGTCTATACTTATAAGTTTTAACTATATGTTTTAATTAATTTTAGTCCTAAATTTAGTATTTTATATATAAGCTATTAAAATATTTAGTATATATAAGTCTGTATAGAGAGAAAGATATTAATAACGGTAATAATAATAATAATATTAATAATAATAGTAATAAAAATCTAGCCAGTAATCTAAAAAAGGAGTATAATAATTTTAAAGAGAATAACTTATAATATCCGCTATAAGAGTATAAGCGGCTTAAGAAATTTGCAATATTAAAAGAACTGTAATAATATTATATAACTTATATTAATCTATTCTTTATATTAATATAATAATTATTGCTAACTAGGTTTATACTATAAATATTTTATATTATAAGATTTATTTATATTATAGCTACAAGAAGGGCTAAGGAAACCTAAGTAAATTTATTTTATAATAATAAAAGGTATATTATAAAAAAGTTAATAGAGTACTAAATAAGGCTAGAAAATTAAAATTTTATAAAAAGTAAATATTAAATATAGTAGACTTATATATAATTTATTATTATAAATATTATAAAATAAAAAAAAGTAATATTAGTAAAGTCTAAATAAATTTAGTTAATTAGTTAGTTAACTATACTACTAATGGTATACTATCTAATTTTATACTATTTCTAACTTACCTAACAGCTTAAATAGGAGTAAAAACTATAATACCTATAAAATATATTTTAAGCGATATATAGTTCGTATTATTTTTTTAAATTAAAAAAATAGTTTTAGGGAGTACTATAATACTCCCTAATAGGCTAATTATAGTATTAGTAACTAACGCTATTAATATATTATATAATATATATAGATCCCCGAATTCCTTAAAAGTATTATTTATTAGTATTTAAAAGCTATATATATTTTCCTATTTAGAAATAGATAAGTGAAAGGCGCCGGTTATATATTTAGATATAATATTTAGCTTAAAGAGGCTAGCTATATATTTAGGGATAATATTTAGATTAAAAATACTAGCTATATATTTAAATATAGTTTTTAGATTAAAGATACTACTTATATATTTAAATATAGTTATTAGTTAAATACTATACTATAGTAAAAGCTTTATTTTAGCTTTAGGCGCTAGTAGATAGGTAGCTAAAAAATAAATCTAATACGTACTAATAGATTACCTAGTTACCCTTAAAAGTAAAGTTTAGTTTTATTATTAGGCTTTTTATTTATAAAGTCTTTTACGTAAGATTCTGCCTAGCTAGAAAGTTTTTTTTTAGTTAGCCCTTAAGTTTTTTTTATATTACGAAAATAAAATATATTATAAAACCTTTTAAATTTTTAAAAGTAAGTTATATATTAAGAATAGCTCTATAATATTTATTATATAAAGAGAGGTAAAGTGTAGCGTTAAGACACTAGTCTAAAAAAGGTATAGGCTAAAAAAATTTATTCCCCCGAATATAGTTAAAAAAAATAAGCATATATAAGGACTACAAAAAAAGTTTTTATTTTAGTTAGTATAGAATTTAAACTTACAGCCACGGCGTGTGGCTTAATATATAGCTTAACCTATAATATTTATTAAAATAAATAGGTAAATAAAAATTATAAACTTATAGGCCGCCTTTTTCTATTCTAACTTTAATAAGCTTATATTATTTAAGGTAAGTATATAGTATTTTTAATAAGCTATTTAATATATTAAAGTTTCTAATTAGGAGTAGTTATAAACCGCTATAGACTAGTATACTTAATTATAGGCTCTATAATTATATAATAATAGTCTTTAATTTAAAATTTAGTTCTATTATAAAGGCGTAGATATAATTTATATTAGTTTAATATATTTTATAAATTCTAAAACCTAACTATAGAAATAAAGCTTTTAAAATATACTAAATACGCTAAAAAAAATTAAATAAATATTTAACTAATATAGGGGGGTAACAAAAAAAAAGATTAATTAAAAAAAATACCTTTTTTAAATTAATATAAGGTTTTAACTAGGGGTCCTAAAAATATAAAAAAAAATAATATTTTAAAAAGAAAGACTCCGGTCTTAATAGAGACCTAGAGGTTTTAGAGTTATAATAAAATAATTAATATAAAATATTTTATTTTATTTAGTTATATACTTAACTTTTTATTTTTATTACCCTAGATCTATTAGCTATTATCTCTAATTTAAAGAATTCCTTAGTATACGAGTGTTATCTACCTACTATACTTTTATAATATTATATACCTACAGCTCTGCGATATACTTAGGGTTATTTAGTCTACTTTTATATAAATCTTTTAAATTACTTTACTACTTTTATATAAAGTTCTTATTTAATTATAAAAGTTTTATAAGTTATTAGTTTTTATAGTAGATTCTCTAGAACCGTTATATACTGCCTTACGCCTTAAGTATCTAGTAGGTGTCTAAGAGTACTAGTAATACTAGCTTTTTATTTAATCTATAAGGCGTTCTGCCTTATTGTCTATATTATAGTTAAATTTTTAGCCTTTTAGTAATAGCTGCTATAACTATATACTAGTTTTAGGTTATATTAGGCGTATTATTATATAGTATTATACTAAAAGTTACGTAAGTACTACTATTACTTTATACTAGTTATAAAAGGTTACTTATTTTAACTTTAACTTCTTTATTATTTCTTTTACTTATCTATTTAATATATACTTTTTATAGTACGCGCTACGAGAGTCTGTATATCTATTACTAGTAAGTTATCTATTTTATAGTTTATTAGGTATATAGGAGTCTAGTATTATAGTTAATAAAGTTTACTATCTTACGCGTTACGCTGCGTACTATAAATATAATATTTTTTTTCTCTTTCTTTATAAACGCCTACTTAGTATTAGTTATAATAGTAAATATATAAGTATAAGTTACTATATAGGATAATAAATTATACTAAACTGCGATACTATTAAGTACTATTAAATAGTTATTACGTGCCTGTCTTAGTACTATCTTTCTTAATTAGGCTTAGCGCAGTACTTTTAAGAACTAGTTATTAGGTCCTATAGTATATATAGTACTTTTCTTCCTAATTAGGTAGTTACTAATAGTAACTTTATTAAAAAAAAAAAAAAAAAAAAAAAAAAAAGAAAAAGACTAGTAGATTCTATTTATCTTAGTAGGGGCTGATTACTAAGGGGTTTAGGGGTAAAAAAATATTAGTAAATATAAAAAATTTTTAGGACTCTACTTTAAGTTAGTATAACTTTTTATTTAAGGTATAAAATTAGCTTATTTTTATATATATAATAATAGACACTAAGTTTTATTAGTATATTAACTATATTAATATATTTATATATTAATTATATTATTTTTTATAAAAGTCACTTTTTTATATTTTTAATAATAAACTAGTAAATAATAAATTACTAATACTTAGTATAGTAGTCTTTAGCTTCTATAACCGCCTTATAACTGTTAAAAAGAGATAAAATATAGTTATTAATAACTTTTTATAGTATATTCTACTACTCTTTATTAATAACTCTTTTAAAGGCCTCTATATTTTATATACTAAATTTTATACCTAAACTAGCCTCTTTATTATTATTTAGCCCTTATTTTAAATAACCCTATATATTTTTTATAGGAGCTAAATTAGGGCTATAGGCTAGGTAAGGAAATAGTTTAATTTTATTATTTTTAAACTAGTTTAAAACGTCCTTTGTTTTATAAATAGGGATGTTATCTTATTAAAATTACTAACTTAAATTAATATTAGTATAAAGTTTATAATTATAATATAATATAATAATATATATATATATATATATTATTATATTAAAAAAAGCACTAAAAAACCTATTAAGTTACTTACCCCTTTTTATAGAGGGTTTAACCTTACATATAAAGACTTTATTTATATAGTCCTTACTAGTAAGAGAAGTAAAAAAAATTAGATATTTTAGTAAATACTAAATTACTTCTACCTCTTATCTAAATTGCACCCTAAACTTATAGTTTAAGGTCTTATCCTATAAAATAATTAATATAATTAATATTAAACAACTAAAACTATAATTTAAAAATATACAAAAAGTTATATATTTTAATATTTTAAAAAGTTAAAATAACTTACTTCGTAATTAGCTAACAGTTAGTTCTCTTCTAACTCTATTATTACTTCTTTTTTTATAATATTATCTATTCTATTATCCCCTTTGTATTACTAACTTATTAGAAAATATTATTTTTTCTAGTTTTATATTTTTAATATTTTTTAATTATTTTTTAGCGTAGTTTACTCTTTTTTAGCATTTTCTTTGTTAATTATTAGTTTTTTTTTACTTATATTAATACTATAATCCTCCTCTTTTAAACCCCTTGTAAAGTCCTTTTTATAATATTTAGACTATTTTCTATTAATAGTCTTTTATTTTTTTTTTAGGACTTCTAGTTAAGTCTTTATTAATAACTCTTTTTTCTCTTTAAGTTACCTTAGAGACTCTACCCCTTTTAATCTTTTTTATATTATAATTAACTTTTTCCTTTCTTTTAATTCTTTATATAGTATTATAAATACTTTATTAACGCTTATTTAAAGTAGTAGCAATTAAAGAAGAAGAATTATTTACTTTTAAAAAAAGTTTAACTTTAGATTTAAGTTTTATAAAATTTAGCGCCATTTTAATGAAATAGGAGTTTAGGTTTATAAAAGTAAAAAGATATTATAATATACTATAATATTAATAATCTATTACGTAGTTATTAATTATATAAGCCTTAGCACTATTTTTATAATTAATATAATTCTATTATTAGATTACTAATAAACTTCGAAAATCTAGTTACGTAACCTATACTAGGCCTAAAATAGTATAGTTAAAATTTTAGTTAAATATATTCACTAACTAAAAAGTTATAGAGACCTAAAAAAGGGGCTAAAAAAATTACTATGTTTAGGTAATTTTAGTTTATTATAGGTAATATATATAACGTAACTAAAATTCTAATAATAATCTCTATAATTTTCTCTTTAAAACGGTATTATTCACGTATTTTTAGGCTTACTAATTAATTTTATATAAATTTTTAAAAAAGATATCTTTTTTAATTGATTATTTTTTTTGTCACCCCCCTATAATATATTTTCTACTTACTATATCGTCTAAGACGTTTTATTTATAAAAGTTAAGGCTATTTACTAACTTAATTAAAAAGCCTTTTATCTATATCTCTTTAACTTAGTCTCCTATAGCCAGATTCTTAATATAGAAAACTATATTTTTTAAAAATAATTATTTATATATCCGCTACTAATAATAAAGTAATTAAAGCTATAAGTAAAGGGGTTTATATTATATATTTTGCAGTAGGAACATAGTAGTTAAATAAATTTATAAAAGGTAGTATATATTTTAAAGTAATAGTAGAGCCCTTTTTAGTACTAACTAGTATAGTTACGTATAAATTATATAAATAAGTCTAGTTAAAAAAATTCTATTAATAAGTAGAACTTAATTCTGCCTATAGTATAAAACCTTAAGTTAGTAAAAAATAATAAGCTATTACCTATAATAACTTTAGGTAATATTAAGTAAAAATTAAGAAAAGTAATTTTACTAAAAATAGAATAAGCTTAGATCTATAGTCTAATAGTAATTAAATAAATATTATTCTATAGTATAAAAAAATAACTTATTATTCTATTTAAAAAAATTTTATTTATTACTTTTAAAGCGCAACGCTAAGATAATTAAAATATAATTCTCTTTTAAATCTAGAACCCCTAACTCTTATACTTACTTTTAGTCTTTTAGTTCTTACTACTACTTTTTCTATTTAGCTTTTATAATTACTAAACTTATAACTCCTTTACTATTTACTTTATTTTTTACTACTTTTTTTTAGTAAACGCTATAGCTGTATAACTAGCTATTTAGCAGTAATATAGTAATATAATAGTAATAATAGAGCCTAAATATCTCTTTAGTATAGTTATAATATATAATATAGTTACTAATAGATTTCTTAATTAGCCTATTACTAACTAATAATATTTATAACGTTTTATTTTAACGAGTCCTTAGGCTAAACGGTATTACCTCTTATATAAATTATTATATAAATATTTAGTATACTACTATTAGTACTATAGAATATTATAAATTAATAAATAGTTTTATTTACTATTAACTATACTCTGTATTAGAGTAGTATACTTTTAATATATTTAATAAGGTCTAAGATTTATATAAGAGCTTTTATACTTAATAAACTTAATAATATATCTAAGCGGAGTATTACTATTATAAAATTATATTATAATAAAATACTGCTACTATAGCGTTTGGCGGTAAATTACTATAAAATATAATTATTTAGAAATCTAGTAGGTAGTATTATAATACTAAAAAATAATAGAACTTAAAAAATATATTCTAAACTCTAAAAATATAAGGGTAAGCTAGTATAAATAAAAGCTAAGTATTAAGGGAAGACTAAAAGTATTATAGTTATAATATATAAGGTAAAGCGCCTTTATAAGCCTTAATATAATAGTAAAGAAATATAAGACTTTATATATAATATATAAATAGGAACAGTAATTTAAAGAATAAAAATATAAATAAATATATTACTTCTTAAGTTAAAATATATATAGTTATAGATAGAAGCTAGACTACGTAAAAGTAAAAAGATAGCTAACTATACTATTAGTATAGTAAAGTAGGGCGTACTAATTTATTTAGTAAAGTTTTAGCTATTTATTAATTTTTTACTTCTAAATATAGCTGCGAAAAAAGTGCGGCTAAAACTAAATAAAATATAATTAGTTAATTAATTAATCTAGTTATATAAACTATAGTTTATATAGAGGCTTAAAGTACTAATAATATAATAGCTATTTTAGATAAATTTTTAATTCTTTAGTACTAATAATTAAAGAAATTCTAATATTAATAATATAGTATAGGAGTATAGCTTTAGTACTTCTCTATATAATAAAAAAATTAACTAAGCTAAAGTTATTAAGATACTATTTTTATTACGTAATTAAGTAAGTCTATTCTTATAAAACGTTACTAATTTAAGTTACTATTACTAATTTTTTAACTTTTGCCTTTTTATCTCTTATTTATTTAGAAAAATTATTTTCTTAAAAATTTTAAATTATTTATTCTAGTATTAATTTAAGGTATTATTATAGTTTTAACAGTTTTTCTTAACTTTAGTAAATTTTATTAGATACTCTACTTTAATTATATTATAATAATTTAAAAATAGTATTTTATAGCGCCTAAAAAATTCTTTTAGTACCTTTAGGCTAAAGAGGTAATAAGTTTATAGTATATTTAGCCGGTTATTAGAGTAGATCTTTTTTACTTTTACTATTAGTAGCTAAATTTTATTATTTTTATTATTATATTTTACAAATATATAGTCTTTAATATATACTTTTTTACTATTATTTAGATTTATAAGTATAAGTATAATATTAGGCCGGGATAACGGTACTTATAAATAATAAATATAATTAGTTTTTAACCCCTCTTATTATTTTTTAAAAAGCTCGCCTATAAGTCTAGTTTAGAATTTAGTAAAGAAGCGTTACTAAAATATACTAGTAATAAAATAGGAGATTTAGAGCGTATTTATACTTAAGGAATTTACTAAAATAGAGCTCTAGTATTACGTAGTAAAATTTTATTTTTTAAAAGAATATATTAAGCTTACTAGTTTTTTAATAGATAGCTTATAAAGTCTATTTTATTACTAAGTTTATTAGCTAGAATATCGGCTGAAGTATCTTTTAAAAAATATATTAAAAGTATTTTAAGAGATAGTTTTAAAGAGTTTTAGGCTTACTTTAACTAGCTATATAAGCTAATTTTTTTTTTTTTTAATAATTCTATTTTCCTTAAGGAGACTACTAAATAGGCTAATAGATATACGAGGATAATCTATATTTAAAATCTTTTTAAAGGTAGGTAGCTTTTATTATAGCTTATTATTTTAGTATTTTTTAAACTTATTATTAGCTTCTTTATTACTTACTACTTTAGTAGGGCTTTTTATATAAATATTACTAAACGTATTCTCCTTTAAAGTCTTATTAGTAACTCGTTCTTTAGTATAGCTATAAAGTAAATTATTATAAAATATAATTAACTTTTTAGTTTCTTTATTTACCTATTTTTTATTAATAAGTTTAGTAGGTCTACTAGAGATATTATAAATACGTTTATTAGATAATTAGATAATTTAATAAATATTTTTATTATTATTTTATATCTCGTTTACCGTCTTATTGGGCGGTAAAAAGTAAATATACGCTTAATTTTTAAGAAATTATATAAACTTAATATTAATTATTCTATCTCTATTTATAGTCTAAATATTATTACTTTTATATTTATTTCTAATATCGCCCCGTTTAGTCTAATTATAGATATTACTAGTAGGTTTAAAACTAAGGTTCTTTCTACTAATAATAACTCTATTTAAATAATTATATATACTAAACCTACTATTTATTTAAATAATATAATAGAGTTTACTATTTATAATAAATCTATTACTATTATTACTATTTTAGATTATTTATTTATCTAGAATATTATAAATAAGCTGTATATATAAAACTAAAATAGCTAAAAAATTTTATTTTAATTTTTATCTAGTCTATTACTATTTATATTAGTAGAGTTATTATTTAAACTTTTATTATACACTCGCTTAGTTATTATAGATAGAAAATTTAGTTTTATAGTTTTTTAAACTAGTTTACTATTTATTCTAGTAAGTATCTTTATAGTAAATATAAATTTAGTATAACTTTTTCTTATTTATCTATAACTATTATTAAGATAATTATAACTTATTACAGCGGAGTCTTTTATATACTATTAAATATAATTACTAAGATAATATAATATATATATACTATTAGCCCTAATTAGACCCTCTTTAGTCCCTTATATAGTTAGATTAGAGGTTTAGTAAAATTAGCCTTTTTAAAAGTAAATTAGATAGTTATTTTTATTATTTAGTAATTTAAAACTTAAGCGCTCTATTAAATTACTATTATAAATATACTTACTAGTTTTTTACTTAAAACTTAGAACTATCTTCTACTTTCCCTTATATAAGCTTTATTTAAAAAATAGAAAATTTTTAATATTATTATTATTTTTATTTCTAGTATAGCGGTCGTATCCGGTATAAAATTTATAATTTTTTTTATTACCTATAAAATCTATAACTTATATTTAATTATAGAATTTTAAAGTTATATTCTAATTACTATAGTATAAGCCTGTTTAGCTATTTTTACTTAGGATTTTAGTAAAGTAGTAATTATAATTTAGTAAAAGATAAAATACTATATTTATATAGGTATAAATAGCTACCTACTAAAGCTTAAAAGAGAAAGTAGTATATATTTTAATAGTTATATAATTAAGGTAAATAGGTATAAGCAATTAATAACTATATAGTAAAAAAAAATATAAAAAGGAAATAAGGTAAAAACTATTATAAAAGAAGTAAACTATTTTATATACTTACGCCCTTTACTCTATTTATTTTTTTAATTTAGTCTCTTTTATATTACTTAATTTTTTAGCTACTAGATCTATATCTATACTTACTAAATATTAAGTATTTTTTACTACTAACTCTAATTATTCGTAATAGTTATATAAAGCGTATAAATCTAGTTAAAAAATTATAATATATAAGTGTTATTTTACTTTTCTTTAGTAGGGTTTTTATTACTTATAGTCTAAATATAATAGTAAAATTAGTAAAATTTTATTTTAAAGTACTAGCTTATAATAAAATTTTTAAAATACTTTTTCTCCTTTTTCTAAACTTTATAGAGGAATATTTAGGCAGAGTAGTTTTTTTTAAGTATAAAAAAGTCTATATAATAGAAATATTTTTTATTATTATTTTTTACTATCTATAAATATACTGTAAAGAATTAAAATTTTATTTTAAGTTTAAAATTATACGTAAGCTATATTAGGTTATAGTCTATTTATTTTATTTATTATACCTCCCTTAAGGGTAGGTCGTATAAGAAGAGGGCTAATAGTTAATTCTAGTACTGAATAGGTAATATATATATAAAATATTTATTAATTTTAATTTTAGCTACTAATAGTATCTAAACCTGTAAACTAAATAGACTTAAAGATAGTAAAGGGAGTAAATTTAATAATTTTATTAAAGTAGACTAAAGGGATTCGTTATAACTATACTAAAAAAGAAAAAAAATATAATTTTTAAATCTATTACTCTTATACTATAAATTTATATTTTAAAATAAAAAATACTTATCTAAAGTAACTAATACGGAAAATATTTACTTATTTTATAAAAAAAGTTAGTAATATAATTACTAGTATAATATTTACTAAGGCGTAGTAAAACGGGTAAAGATAATAGTAAAATATTTTTTTAATTAAATATATTATACGTTAGAGGGTATAGCCTTTTTTATATTATATAAATTTTATTTTTTTTTACTATAGGGTTAATACTACGCACTCTTATTATAATAGTTTTTAATATTTAACTAAAGAACTATACCTCTATTAGCTAAAAAGAATCTAATATACTACTTTAGTTTTAGTTTTTTTTTTTATATATACTAGATTAGGCCTTTGCTTAAACTTAATCTAGTTTAAAAGAAATATAAATTATAAAATATAATATATTAAACTAAATTATAAGGCGTTACTAGTAAAATAATAATAGGATTTTAGATCTAAATATAGTAGTAAGAAATAGATTTATTTTTTTTTTATAGTTTATATACTACTTTATTTAGAACTATAATTCTCCCCTTATTAAGAGATAAGGTATTTTTATAATTAGTATAAATAAATAGGTTTAAGAGTAGAGTAGGCTTAGTAGTAATTATTAAAGTAAAAAAAAAAAATAGTAGATTAGTATTTTAGCTAGATTAGGTTATCTATACTAAGAGCTTATAATAAAAAAGTTAGAAAGGCGTAAATGTAAAATTATAAATAATAAAAGTAAATATAAAAAGCCCTAAAATAGTATACTAAAAAAAAATAAAAAAAAAAATAAAAAAAAATATTTTAAAAATAAAAATTAAAAGTTATTTAAATTAAACTTAACTAATACTATTAGGTCGCTAGGTCTATATAAAAGTTATATTAATAGTATTATATCTTTTTATAGTAAAAGAAATAATAAAATAAAAATTAGATAAGTTACGTAGTATATTAGCTAATTACTAAAAATAAAATTTTTAATTAGTAGCTAGAGATAAAATAAAAAAAGTAAGTAGATAGAGCGTAAAAAGAAGTAAACTACTTAGTAGTAAAAGAGCTAGGGTTAAGTTAAAAAATTAAAAAAAAAAAAAAAAAAAAAGAGAAAGCCTAATAAGGGGAGGGGAAGTAATTTATAAATATTAAAAGCAGTAGATTAATAGGGCGAAAAGTAATACCTAATATAGTTAAACGTAAGGACTATACTAAACCTAAAAAGGGAGTTCCTGGACGGACATTACTATTCCAAGGTGTATAGAATATTAGGTTACCCTATACTATTTTAATAGTTCCGTAAGAGGTGGGAAAGCAGTAGAGAAAATTAGTTTTTATGATTTCCTTTATCATTATTAACAATTAAATCAGATTATGTGATACGCAAGCACAACTCACAACGCAATAATTATGCGACAACTAAAGGGCGCGCCGAATAAATACGTAAAGGGCAGAGACGTCTTATTTGATAATTATTTCTACAAAGTAACTATTAGCAAATACGAAATAACAGAAGTTTGCCTGCGTAGCCCTGCGTCGCATATTCGCGTCCATTCCAAAGTATAAAATGCAAAGGTCAGCGTCGTGTAAGGACATGTTCAAGTCCCATTCACACACCCACAAACAACCTCCCAAGCACCTTCCAAAACCCATACTCGCTCCGCCTCTCCTTTAACCTTCTCTCCTTTCCACGCTTCCCCTTGCCCTCCTCCTCCGCACTCAGCCTTCCCCTATCCTTATGACCCTCCTTCGTCTCCCTCGCCTCCTCCCTCTGCTCCTCATAGCTATCATACTGCCTAAACCCTCCATCCCCATCCCCACCCTCCATCCTCACCCACTCCATTCTCTTAGGGTCGAACCAATGCCTCTCCTTCGCGTACACTCTTTCCACCAGGCTCTCAGTCCCATACTCTTCCGCCAGCAGTTCCTGGTACGCGTACGGGGCTTTCGCGGGGACGCCCTCGAAGATGGACGTCCGCAGCGGGAAAATCTGGCGCGCGAGGTAGTGATGCCCGTCCTTGCAATACAGGGTCCCCGGCACCGGAGACGAGGCATTGGCCCGCACGGTCGTGATGTCGATGTACAAACCCGTCTGCATGTCGATCCACCGCGCGTCGATATGGTTGTGTTTATCGGCGTAGCTCCCGTTTCGCCAGTGCGGGTTGATGTCTAGGAGGTACACTCCTTTCTTGGCCTCTCCGGTTCCGCTGGTCGCCTTCGCCACGGCTTGGGCCCCCATGTCGAGCGCGCTGAGCCAGTCGGCGTCCTGGAAGGTGTACACGCTCATGTTGTGGTGGGACGCGAGGTATGAAAGCGCGGGCTCGGAGAGCTGCACGTCGATGTCGGAGTCCCAGGGCATGATGCGGCGGTTCCACCACCAGCCGAGCAGGCTGCCGTGCATGATCCAGGTCTCTGCGCCCAGGCTGTCCATGGTCGCGAGGTAGGTCCTCACCAGGGCTCGGAGGTGCTTGGTGCGAGCTTCGGGTTCCTGGACGATGGAAGCAAAGCGCCCGTCGTAGTGCGCGTCGAAGGTGGACTCGTGGAAGTATTTCTCCGGCGGGCTTTTCCGTCCATGTCCCTTGTGCTTCTTTTGCGGCGTTGGGAGGCCGGTAGAGTTGGGCTCGTAGGGCGTGCCGTCAGGATTGAAGATCGTAGGAGGAGTCGAATTGGGGTCGTAGGGCGTGCCATCCGGATTGAAGACAGTAGGAGGAGTAGAATCCCCGGGAGTATCTATATCTGTCGGAGGAGCCGGGAGCGCCCATGGCGAAGCAGTGATCACAAAGATGAAGATGTACAGTGCAGCAATGTACATGGCGACTGTTCTAATTCGCTGTCACCTCCAAAGGAGTAGTGCCATGATCTCAAAGCTCGAAGGTGCCTTTACGGCGCGTAGGTGGTGTGCTTATGCCTCAGTGAGGAATTCACAATCCGTGAACGGTGATTAATCTAAGACAATATAGCAAGACACCTAATATTGCTAGCAAACGGAGCATTGGGAGCGGATGGGAGGATAATGGAATGTTGCGTGGGCATCCGGCCCTGTTATATACCTGGTCGCATCCTGGTTCGGACGGTTTCGTTAGCGTGCGTCTCTAGTCTACGCTTACGACTGCAGACAGGTGTGGTCGTTGCCATGTGAGCCGAGTGCTCCATGTCCGGTGCGGGTATATCGCACCTGAGCATCATTTTTCAAGCATCCAGGAATCAAGCTCATCATTCCATGCTGTCATACTGTTTTCCTTTTTTCTTCGGTGTTCATGCCACGGTATGGGGAAGAATGGGGGTGGGACATCGATTGCACGGAAGCCCCGGGAAAAGCGGCCGGGTGTGAGTGGAGACGAGGTACCGTAGCACCACTAGTGGCAGTACGATGGGGTCATATCTCTTAAGTCGCCAGAGCTTACTCTTAGCACCTATATTTACGCTTAACGCCTATTAACTAATTATACTTACTCTTTTTAACTACGCTATTTAGCCTTTTTATTTATAAAATTTTTTAATTATTTTTTTTATACCTTTAAAACTACTTTAGCTATTACTTATAATAAGTAATACTTTTAGTAAAAATTTTTTAGGTAAAAAATAGACTAATTTATATATAAGTTATAGTATAAACCTATTTAGTACTTACTAATCTAAATAAAAGTAAATCTATACTAAATATAAAGTTTAGCTTTTTAAATATTATATAAATAATATATTAATTAAACCGCTAAAGCCCTTATTTATTAATATTTTTATTAATATACTAGTACTATTACTTAATTATTTTTTTATAAGACTTATACTTTTAAATTCTACTACGTAAGAATTAAATAGGTATATAAAACTACTTACTATTAAAATCTTAATAAAAATTATAAAAAAAAAAAAATAAAATAAAAAAGTATATATCTAAAATTTAGTTAGTATTCTTTATTAAAAATAATAATAAAGCGTATAAGATGTAATAGCGAGTTTTTAGTAATAGGTATTAAGAGGGATAACTTAAAACCTAGAGTATAGATAAAAAGTACTATACGCTATAGTTAGCGGAGGGCGAATTAAAATCAGTTTTGTAGCAGTGTCTAGAACTTATCGAATGGTTTAAGCAACCTTGGAACTGTGATTCCGTGTGCTAAAAGCAGGATAACAATTTTAACACGACCCATATTGGGCACCAACCAAAGGATGGCCCGTCGCATGCTGGAAAGAGCATTTCGAAAAGACCCGAAGAGTGCATGTAGGATTGTGGAGGCGGCGCGCAAGGGCTTTGGTAGGCTAGGAGGCTTATTTGCCAACAAGCAATAGCAAGCTTTCGCTTGGCGCTACGGTACAAACCGGCGCCACTCGTCCCGGGCTTCGACTCCTCGCTTTGCTGAAGTAGGATCGAGGTTTGTGCCTCGGCTGCCGCAAGGGAAATGGATGACGCGGCCTGGGGTTTGGCTCTAATAGCCCGATGGCTGACATGCGAACCTCTAGCTAGATCCAGACTGCGCGATTATTCTGTCGTCTCAGTGAACTCAGATATTGGGACAATCGATTCAGCTGGATTCAGATGCGGTGCGTAACTACTGCGATGGGGATTAGGCAATATTACCCAGGAATGCGAATTGAGTGGATCTGGGCTAGCGTATGGTTTGGGTCTTGGTACATGCTTGAATTGTAATTTGTGCTGGTTGTCGTATGATCAGTTAAACCCTTCGCGACGATAAACGATACACTTGAATTTTGCGTAATATATCGTGGCACTGAGTGCAGTGCGGTCGCATGAACTAGCGCTATCCTGTGGATGATTCAGACTGGTCCTCTGACCGCTCGATTCCGGAACACGCAGTACCTTCACGACTTCGCTTCTGGTGAGCCCATCATAATCACGCCGTGCCAACCAAAGTGTACTTGTAGTGATTTCGAGGCGACGGGCTCCACCGTTCAATCGCTGAGCTCATGTTCGGCACGTCTTGAGCATCCAGCAGTTCGAACTGTTGATGCAGGTGCCGCCCGGATCAGCTTTGGCTTGTTTTTGTTTGAGTGGAGATTGATCCTGAAAGTTCCAATCCCGAGTCTGAGTATTCTTTACTCCTTCTGCTCCACTTCTTCTGCAGCGTCCTCAGCCTTCCGCCTGTTCTTCGCACCCCGGTAGATCCAGCTCTCCGCATCATTCACAACACCCCCAGTCTTCCCTCTTGCCCACGCCAAGGCATCCTGCGCGACACCGTATCCCAGACCCGCAAACAGCCCCATCCTAATTGTCCGTGCAGCCGTGACGACGGGGAACTTATTCCACGCGCTCCACAGCCCACCCGTCACCATCCCGGCTACCGTACTACTCAAAAAATCCCTACTCCTCTCGACTCCTGTGTCTACCTCTTTCAGGTCCAACTCGCTCACGCCCTCCATCTCCGTGATGCTCCTTCCGGCCCTCCACGTTCCCCGGAACACATCCATGCTCTCTTCTACGACGAAAAAGATGGAGGCCCATGCAGCGAGGTAGAAGCCCGAGCGCAGGCCAGCGGTGATGCCGTGCCTGAGTTTGTAGTAGTTCTTGGACTTGTGGTAGAGGTACCAGCCGGGCTGGGAGATGGGCAGGCGGTGGGCGTTTTCGGCGCGGAAGCGGAGGCCGGCGAGGCGCGAGGTGTTGAGGAAGCCGAGGGTAGAGCCGCAGGTGAAGGAGGTGAAGGCCGCGAGGAGGAGGCGCCGGTCGAAGGGCATGCCGAGGCGCTCGCGGGACGGTTTGGTGGGAGCGGGTTGGGTGGTAGATGGCGCAGTATCGACGGCATCGTGGGGTGGCGTAGGAGGAGCTGGTTCTATCTCCGAAGTCGTCATTGCGAGTATTCAATTTGTGAACGAGATGGAGTGGATCAATCGAGCGCAATCGCGGATGCACTTTCCTCACGAGCTCACGCGGGCCGCGCTCGCCAAGATTCGCGCGACAGGGATACGCGATCCTGTGGCGCGCCCCTCACTGGACGTTTATCGGCAACCCCACGGCCGCCCGGGTCCTCCCTCCCGCGAGGATCCAAGACAATTGTCTATTCAATATTATTCTTGTCCCATCGCGCTTCGGATACGAACAATATCTGGTCCCCGAACTTCAAACCTGAACCTTTGACCTCCGGTACCTCTCCGCCACAAACGGCATGGCCTTCACATCCCCTTCTCCGCAGACGTGGACACTCCGCCTCAAATCGCACAGGACCACCGTCCTCCTTCACGTCGACCCACTGCAGACATTCTCGGCTATCAAGGAGCAACTCTACAAGGCCCTCGAAGACACCGGTCTCAAGAAAGACGACCACTCCCCCGAGCCGATACCGCTACCTCCCTCGCCCTCGGACATCGAGTTTGGTCGCCCCGTCGACACAAACAAGCCGCACCAAGGCTTTCAACTAGGCGAGTGGGAATACGCTCCACTGGAGGAGGAAGATGTGGAAGACCCGAAAGGCAAGGGCAAGGCAAAGGCGGGACGGCCGAAGAAGTCGAGCGCAGTGGGTGCAGACAGCGTCAAGGGCTGTCCAAAGGGTGCGGGGCTGCGCGACGGTGCGGTGTTGGCCTTCCGGTGGAAAGGCAATGGTTCGCAGGAGGCCGAGGACATTGAGATGGCAGACGGGAGGAAGGTAGACATGTGGAACGTGAAGCTGGCGAGCTTCGACGACATCTACGGCGTCACGAATGAGATGGATGTCGGTGGAAGCAGGGAGTTTGAGGGATGATCACGGCGAGAGGCGAAAAAGTCGGACATGGCGTGCCGGGACTTGACCTGTGCTGCCGCAGGATGTACGGTACGGAGGAGGGCTGTGCAGAGAATATCGCCTTTCTAGGACGGTACGCACGGGGAAATGTTCCGCCTGCTCCCTTCACCCGCTGCAGATGGATTCTGCATGGTGGCATGGGTTGCGAAACCACAAGACAGGACGGTTTTTAGCAGGCGTTACATGGAGGCATATACCAGGCTGGACGGTTGCGATATGATCAACTGTACGATTCGGGAAAGATACTGGCATTGAACCTGCATTCTGCATGGCGTTCGAGCTGTTTACAGGATCTTCCGGTAACCCCCGTTGTTAGGCAAGGGGCACATACATGTACAGTAGCACATGCATGATGGCGTAACGCGACTGAAAACTATTGTGACGACTTGCACGCGTTTGTGGTACTAGGTAACGATGTTGGCTGTGTTGTTCACATGCGCTGGCGGCGCCGGTCGCGGTTGCTAGTTTCAGACCCCTGTCTGTTTTGTGGCTCGTGCGAAGAGTAAACATTGAACTTTCCCAAGCCCGACCTCACCAACCGCACGCCTATCCTCACCACCGACCCTCGCTGACGGCACCCTCCTGGACGACATTGCAGGCGCTGCGCGGGACCGAAGGATCATAATACACCACTGCAGAGCACGACCATGGCCGCCGATGGCGCGTCCTCCATTTCCGTCACCGTGCGAGTGCGTCCGTTTACCATAAGAGAAGCTGCGCAATTGGCGAAATGCGACGACCAGACACTCTTTCTCGGGGATGGCTCGTTGGCCGCGGCACCCACGCCCAAGCTGCATTCGAAAGGAATTCGTTCGGTGATCAAAGTTGTAGACGAGAAGTGCTTGTAGGGTCCCAACGACCGGTGTCTGTGAATAGCGAAGCTAACTGTAGCCTAGAATATTCGATCCCCCCGAAGACAACCCCGTGCAGCGTTTCTCGAGATCAGTGCTGCCGCAAGGAAAGCGGACCAAGGACCAGACGTTTGCGTTCGATCGGGTCTTTGACGAGAACACATCGCAAGGCGACGTCTACGAGTCGACAACGAAGCCTCTCCTTGATAGCGTTCTAGAGGGATACAACGCCACTGTATTCGCGTATGGCGCCACAGGCTGCGGAAAAACACACACCATCACGTAAGTGGTTTGGATGAAGGCGCACATCTGGGCAATAACTCACGTTTGGTAGCGGAACGGCACAGCAACCCGGCATCATCTTTCTCACAATGCAAGAGCTGTTCGAGAAGATCAACGAATTGCAGGAGGAGAAGGTTACCGAAGTCACGCTCTCCTACCTCGAGATCTACAACGAGACGATCCGCGATCTGCTTGTCGAAGGCGGGAGCAAACAACCGCTCATGCTGCGAGAGGATGCAAACCAGGCTGTCTCAGTCTCGGGCCTCACAAGCCACCGTCCACAGAATGTAGGTGACCGCCACCTCCATCAACTCTACACCTGCTGACGATACCAAGGTGCAAGAAGTCATGGACATCATCGTGCGAGGTAACGAATACCGTACAATGTCTCCGACAGAAGCCAACGCGACTTCTTCACGATCACACGCAGTCCTTCAAATCAATGTGTCCACAAAGGACCGCAATGCTTCTGTTAACGAGCCGCACACCATGGCGACCCTCAGCATCATCGATTTGGCCGGTAGCGAGCGCGCGTCCGTGACAAAAAACCGAGGGGAACGGCTCATAGAAGGTGCCAACATCAACAAGTCGCTTCTCGCATTAGGGAGCTGCATCAACGCCTTGTGCGATCCGCGGAAACGCAACCATATCCCGTACCGCAACTCAAAGCTCACCCGCTTGCTAAAGTTTTCGCTTGGTGGCAACTGCCGGACCGTCATGATCGTCTGCGTGAGCCCTTCCAGCGCACACTTCGATGAGACACAGAACACATTACGTTACGCGAATCGAGCGAAGAACATCCAGACCAAGGTCACCAAGAACGTCTTCAATGTTAATAGACATGTGAAGGATTACTTGAAGAAGATCGATGAGCAGAGGCAGTTGATCGATGAACTGCTCAAGAAGCAAAAAGACTCCGACGCAAATGCTTTCGTCAAGTTCCAGAAGCAGAGCGAGAAGAAGGACGTCATCGTGCGGGAAGCCATTGCGAGGCTACGACAGGCTTATGCAGATTCCGAGCCTGACCGGAGGGAAAGACTTTCAATGCTGAAGACATTAAAGCAAGCTGAAAAGCGCGTTTCTCTCATAGCAGCTTGGATAGCTGCGTTCGACCAAGTCCAAGATTTGCGGGAAGGCGAAGAGATGCCCTCGCAGGTTACCGCGATGCGGGACTCAGCCGTTGGGATCTCAGCTGAGCTCGAGCAGACACGACAACATTGCCACCGTAGATTGGAACGCTCTAGCTGGACAAGCAAGCTTGACACCGCGCTGCAGTTTGGTCTGCGACAACTTAGCGAAGTTGACGGCAACAGCGACAGCCACGACGCCGCTAACGTCAAACGCGAGTACGAAATCTTGAAATCGAATGCGGAACGGGAGGCCCTCGGCGTGCTTTTGGACCAAGAGAAGGGTGGCGATGCTGCAGTTGTCCAAGTGCTTGTGCAAGCCCATATTGAGACGGTCGCTATCCTTAATCAGATCACTCACATGGACGAAGAAGAGGCGGTTCAAGCGGCAAGGAAGGTCCTGGCGCAGATTATGAACTCCTGCACAAACTCTACCTCGCAGGCGATCAGGCCAGACGGTGGCCTCCCAGTGACCGAGTTCTTTGCGCCAACCCATAAAGGTACACCCAAGCGGAGGAAACCAGTGAACATTACCGGACCGGGAGAAATGCGGTCATTAGCACCGCCGTCATTCACAGAGGCGGCTCATCTCACAGCGTCGCCGATGAAGGGTACACCTCGCCGGCGGAAAATGGGTGGTGTCAAGAAAGGGGTGGTATTTTCTCCAGGAAAGAAGACATCCAAGACTAAACGCGTCGTCCGATGGCGGGACGATACCGAGAACGGCCAGTTGGCAGACTTCCAGAAGACGCCGGATCGCGTTGAGTCGACTCCAACGAGCTCATCAATTGATGTTCCGCCACCTGCATTCTCGATACCAACCGCAGCGCCTGAACCCGCTCACAATGGCGGCTCTTCGCCTATACCAACGCCTCCCAGAGCCTCGATCGACTTGAAGGTGCCAAAGTCGAGCCGATTTCAGACCGGATTCCTCTCAAAAAAGTCTGATGGGTCTCCCACCCAGCCGATGACCAATTTCTCGTCAGACTCGGACACATCTCCTCTTCGCGAGATTGGCACCAACACGATTCGCCCGTCGTCATTGAGCACTGTCGAAAATGTAGAGGATACCTCTGCGGAGGCTTCATCCGGCTCGGATTCGGAGAAGTGGAGCATGGATCCATCCGACGCACGCACAATCGGCTCCGTAATGAAGAAGCGACGCTCCTCTGGCTCTGTGCCCGTGAGCCGCACACACCGCCGCCGCAGTCCGACCGCCGCAAGCAGCCCGCAAAACGAGAACACGCTTCTCTCTGCGGGTGCGACACGCCGCATGGTCAAGGGCAGCGATGCTGACTGGAAAAATAGCGTCCTCAGCCCGCGGACTGCGCCCATAGTCAAAGGCGCGGTGCGGAGAACGACCGTAGCTATGGTGGGCGAGGAGCGCGGCCCAGGAAGTCTGAACAGGGCTCCGATACGGGTACCTAGTGGCGCAGGTGGACCGCGGGGCAGTCTTGTGCCTGCGACGAAGAGCGTTTGGCGATGATTGATTACCTTGTTTTCGAGTTGGAGACTGACGTTTTGGACGGCGGGTTTGTCGTGTTCGAAGGCGTTGTCTGTGTGGAGATCGCCGAGCGGTGGCAGTGCGGCGTTTAGGACACTTTGCATACCAAGCCTGCCTGTCTGTCTGGCACGTTGCATTAGAGACTCTTTCTGGATCAAGCATGGTCGGTGGTGGGTTGGTTCATTGGCGTTTCGGATGAGGTGGCTCCATGATGGGCTTTGCGTCTGTTGTATTTCTGTAGGGATAGTTAATGAGGCAGCGTGGTTACCTACATTGCGTGCGTGAATAGTGGGCTGCATGCAAAGGTGCATTGCTAATAGTATAGTTGAAGTTCGGACAGGGTGCTGCAGTTGCTATTGTTAACCGACTTGGCAGGCAGTTTTCACAATCGCGCAGGAGGACGGCCATGCACTTGACACACCGAGGGAATGTTACTCGGTAGCATTCTGCTGTGTACAGGGTTTCTTCCACCAAACGGACGACGCCGGAACACCGTCTCGCATGATCGGGTCTATCTACCGTGCGGGGACCTGCAGCAGTGGAAGCTTAAGCGCGCCACGACTAACCTCGGTCGCGTGCCCCTCCCGCGTACATACTTCCGAACCACGCTCCTCAACTTCTCCTTTATCGTCGGGAAAGACGTACAGATCACGCGGCAGAAAAACACATATCGCGACGCAGCGATTAAACAAAAGGGCGCACTAAACGATGCGAACGACTCGGCTCGCCAGCATGAATGGCCTGACGTAGTATTATTAATGGCGAGCATTATTAATGGCGTAGGTGTTCAATGACGCGATGTGGGGTTTGTGCCCCTGGTCGGTGCACGGAAGGGTTGGGTTTGTGGTGGTGTGGTATATACGTGGGATGGAAGCCCCGCCGCCGTAGATGGGAAGGGAAGAGAGAGCTGGGGATAAGGGATATACCCGCCTACGCATATACCTATCTACGTCAAGAGCTCGGATAACCCAGTGCGATTCGGACTTGGATTTGGCTTTGCGAAGAACACGAGGAGAGAAGAAGACAGAGAGGCAACATGACCACCATGAAGGAAGCTATCGTATTAAAGGGGACAAAGGTCGAGATTGTAGACAGCGAGATTCCCACGCCGGGCCCCGGACAGGTTCTCATCCGCGTCGTGGTGAGCGGGAGTAATCCCAAGGACTGGTAGGCCACCTCCCATTCCCTCTGCCCTTTTCCGTTTCCTTTTCCTACCTCTCCTCTCCTCCCACTTCCACGCTCGATGCCCCCGAGCGCAGCCTATCCTAACGACTCCCGGGCGCACAGGAAAATGCCCGAATTCTGGCACGACAAGCCGCACAACTCGGGCGACGACATCGCGGGCATCGTGCACGCCGTGGGCGACGGCGTATGGGAGTTCCGCCCCGGCGACCGCGTCGCCTCGTTCCACGAGATGGTCACGCCGCACGGCAGCTTCGCAGAGTACGCCATCGGCTGGCAGCACACGACGTTCCATATCCCGCACAAGACGTCGTTCGAGGAGGCGGCGACGCTCCCGCTGGCCGCGATGACGGCCGCGCTGGGGCTACACGTGCGCCTGGGCTTCGACGCCGCGTGGGTGCCCAACTCGAAGAACGCGGAGACGCCGCTCGTCGTGTACGGGGGTGCGACGGCCGTCGGCGCGTTCGCGATCAAGCTCGCGCGCCGCGCGAATATTCACCCCATCATTGCCGTTGCGGGCCGCGGCATACCCTTCGTGGAAGGCCTGCTGGATAAATCCAAAGGCGACGCTGTCGTCGACTACCGCGCGGGCGATGACGCCGTCGTGTCTGGCATCAACGATGCGCTCAAGGGAAAAAAACTGCGCCACGCCTTCGACGCCGTGTCCGAGCACACTTCCTACATCAACATAGCGCGCGTGCTCGAGGCCGACGGGCACATGACGCTCGTGCTGCCAGGCTGGGAGCACGAGGGGCTCCCGCCGACGGTGACCAAGACGATGACGAAGGTCGGCGAGGCGCACAAGGGCGAGAAGGACTTTGCCTATGTGTTTTTCCGGTACATGGCGCGGGGGCTGGACGAGGGGTGGTTTACGCCGCACCCGGCGGAGGTGGTGCCGGGGGGATTGGCGGGCGTGGAGAAGGCCCTGGAGGATTTGAAGGCGGGGAGGGCGAGTGCGGTGAAGTATGTGTTTAGGATTAGGGAGACGCCTGGGGTGAAGGAGGGGCAGCTGTGAGCGGTGAGGGTGGTGGAGGGATGCGAGGTGGAAGAAAAAAGTTTATATATACTGTAGTTGCAGCGGTAAGTATTCCTAATTACTACTATAGACCTGTTTGCTTATTAAGCGGATTATACGCGCTATTATTAGCTATAACCTATACTAGCGTGAACGAGAAAAAGTAGAGAATTTAGGAATATTTACCGCTGTAACTATAGTATAGTAAAGTAGTTTCATTAATTATAATATATATTTAGATAATAAGCTTAACACTACTTATGAAATCTATTAATTTTTACTAGCACGGTTGCCTCGCGTACGTATATTATCACCGCCTAGAGAGGATATTGAAGCCTACAAGAGCTGTATACCGGCAAGCCATCTCCTCAATTCGGCTTGCTTCAGCTGGCTTATCAAGCCCGACTTGACAGGCACTGGCAAATACAATCTAAGGAACCCAGCATCCCGAGCTCGGTCCCCTCGTCTCCCTGTAGGCTTCAATACGCGCGCGCGCAAGGCAGCAGGTCCCCTCGTTCGGACTCGCGGGTTCGTAACTGCCGATGAAAGTCGGCGACATGTCTGAAGAGCTGAAGGACAGGATTTAATGTTGTCATGGCCAGAATTGGGGGTTGCGAAGCGTTCCCTGCACGCCACTCAGCTGTCATTCGATGTAGCTTGGCAGGGATTGCTCAGGTTCTCAGGTTCTCCTTTATCGTCGTTACCGACCTGAACAGATTATACAACAACTAATATAAATAATAATATATTAATTATAGTAAAAAGGCGTACTAAATAAAAATATAAAAAGCAGCTTACTATTAAGGTAGAAATAAATATTTAATAAGAGTAGAGGATAATAATATTAGGTAGTAGTAAAAGTAATATATATATATATATTTATATATTAATCGAACAAATAGTGTAGCTATAGTAACTTAGGGTAACTAAAAGGGGTTTTAAAAAAAAAAAGTATATATATACCTTTATACTTAATGTATCGAAAAAGTTAGGTAAGGCTAGATTAAAAAAGGTATAGCGCCGCGCTAGTGTCCTACTAGCGTGCTTAGTACGCCCCCCTAAAAAACATTAAGTTAAAAAAGTTAAAAAGTCTAGTTTAAAAAGTCTGGTACAGTCATCGTATTTAGTAAAAGAAATATAAAAGTAAATATTAACTATAATACTATAACTAAAAATAATAATCTATAAAAATATTTTATTTAATATTATTTTTAATTTTTTTTTTATAAATATTTTATTTATAATTTTATAAAAGCTAATAACTATATTTAATACTAAACCCGCTAAAATAGAGATTATAATAATTTTTATTATTAATAATACTATAAGAAATCCCTTTAGTTATTATAAATATACGTAAATTACTAATATTATTAATAATAATATTAAGTACGTAAAAAAAAAAAGTAAAATTATTAATAAAAGTATAAAGGCTAAACTAAAAACTATTAAAAAATAATAAAGACTTAAACGTCTAAAATTATACTTTTAAAGTTTAGAGAAGTAAATTTATAGATTTATTAATTTTTAAAAAGTAATAAGTAGGCCTAGACGATAATTTAAGGGTATAAATATAGTAAAGGAACTCTATTAAATACTAAACTATATACGTAATAATTAAAAACTAAAATAAAAATTAACTAAAGATAATATCTATTTAAATAGTTACTTAATTAAATAATAAGTATATTAGTAGACTAGTAGTTAGTATTAAACTAGTAGCCTATATTAGCGAGTACTAAAGTACTTAGCGTAATATAACGCAGTTACTTTAAAGGCTGTATATATAATATAAATAATAGAAAGACCTATATAATTACTATATAAACTTTTTATTATTATTAAAGTTACCTAATTACTATATTTAATAAATTTAAGCAGTACCTGTGCTTTACTATTAAAAGTAATAAAATATTAAAAAATAAAATATAGATAGATTCTTTATATAACTTTTATATAACTATAAATAAATACTTATACTTTTACGCTTTATAGATTACTAAATTAAAGATTAAAGATATTAAGAAATTATAAAAAGGTAACTTTATCTAGTCTAGATAGTATATATACTTTTTTTAGCTAGGTATAATAGCTTTTACTATTTTTAAACTTAGTATTATTAGTTTAGTATATAGTAATTCGGCCGTCTAGTAGTAAAATATATAATAAATAAATACCTTTACTATCTTATATAACGCTGTTAATAGGTTATTTTATAAGTATATAGTAATTATTACTAAAAGTATAAAAGGGCTAGTAGTATACTATAGAAATAAAATTTATAATTTTAAGCTATAGTTAAAGTAAATATAAAATATATATTTATATACGCGTAGAAAGAAGAACTAAATAAAAATAAAAGTATAAAAGAGTTACTAAGTATAGGTACTTATAGTAAAGGTAAAAATAAAAATAAATAAAAATAGTAGCACGTAATACTTTAAATTACTTAAAAAAGCTTAAATTAGTTATTAATACTTTAAATTTTATTTTTATAAAAAGAGAGTTAGTAAAAAGGTTATTATTATTAAGTTATTAAGTATTAAAAAAAGCCACTAGTAATAGCGGCGGAAAAAATTTATATTATAGGCCTTAGTACTTTAAAAGATATAATATTATAAAATTAAATTAAACCGTATTAAATAGAAACTATTAAAATAATAGTAAATTCTATATATTAATTTTAGTAAATATAACGTAGTTTTACACTTAGGTTATCTAAGTAAAGTAGTTTTTTGCCTCCTACTTAGAAGGGATTTATTTATTTTTATTAAAGAGGTCTTTTACTTATATAAATAAAAGCAATTTTTTTAATAAAAATAATTACTAGTATATCTAAAATTAATATTTTTCTTTTTTAAATAATTATTAAAAAGTATAGCTATTAGAACTAAAAGAAAGGTAAGCTTTTTTTTAAAAAAGTAGGGTATAAAGAAAAGGATTAATAAGTATACTAATACTATATAGATCTAAAATCTCTTAAATATAGATAAATAGTATAAATATAATAGTAATAAGAAAAAGATAGTTTAATAGTAAATTAAATAAATAATAAGTATTAACTTTATATATAATTATGCGTAATATTAATAAAGCGACACAACGGCTCCGCATCGAAGAGCGCAGGGATTGCTCAAGAGGTGACAGATTGCATTTAGTGGGGGTCCAACACGATTTCTATTGGATCAAAGTGAGTTACGATGCACTATCACTGAGATGAGTCGTGAGAATCCGTCAAGCTGCAAGAGACTTCCCTTCCCCCCCTCCGGCAAGGTTGCACCCAAACTTTCCCACTCCCCCGTTTGATTTACCTACCCCATCGTTCAGCGACGACATCACCAGGTTCCTCATCCTCGACGTCTTTGATCGATCACATGGTTGTGCGTTCATCTCAGGAAAGCCTGGCCCGGTCCTATAATTGGGTCAACCGCGCAAATAGGGGTGCGTGTGGAGAGGGTCGCTCGCAGAAAACCCCGCAACTCCCAATGCTAACAGTCATTCTTAGGGAAAGCATATGTCAGTTATGCGGATTACAATGAACTTCCGGCTACTTCTTTCGACTTCGGCGCAGATGGCTTCGCCGGGAGTTCTAACTACGGCGGTGAGCTCCTCCAGCTGTCCGCACGAACCGATTCGAATCAAATCATTGTCGCAAGAGGAGACTTCCGACGTACCATCTACGCGACCCTCGCCCGAGCGCAACGAGAAGTTGGTGGGCCATGCACATTTGGACTGGAAATGATGAGAGATCAAGAGCCATACCATCCCAGGGGGTTGTTCAATTCCACGACCACTGGATCGACCTTTCGCTTGGGTAAACTTCTTGACCGAGGCTCTCTGAACTATCGATGGCCATTCCATGAGTACGCACTCCACTTGAACGAAGACCCCGAAATGGACCGCGATAGATCTGCATGGGAGATGATCCAATTAAGATGTTCTAATCTCCATGATGATTTTGATGACCAAAGTGATGAAGAATCGACTCGTGAACTTCTGGACATTGTGGAGGAAATCTACAACCTGTGGAAGGACAAATGTAAGGAGCAAGACAAATCTCAAAAGAAAGCGAATTCCTCAAACTCGTCAGATAAAGCTCGACGTGGGACCGACTTCTGGGATAGCTTTCCAAGAATCTACCATGACAAGAAAGACTTTGTTCGAACTTCAAAGTTGCAGTGTAAGACGCACGATGCCGGTCCGCATAAGGAGCATGGAAGCGAATCGAGCGATGAGACCCTCGGATCCTCGAAGAAATCTGAATCTTCCAATGCTGCAACACCAAGCAATCCAGCGCCGCGTGTCGGTGGGACTGGAGGGCAGAAAAAGAAAAATCATACTACAATTGATCGCGAGGCTGGCACGTGCGTACTATTCTCGTTCGTCATGGAGCAAACCGTTTACCAAGTTCTGCGAATCGAACAAGGATCCTGGTCGAACGACAATGAGACCAAATGCTGGTCATTTCCGGAAGAGAGTCAGTTGTCGCTTGTTATCGGCGGTAACATACATTTTAAATCACATTTCGGCGTCCCGGACTTGACGGAGCAGCTTTCTCTTGAACCATCGGCATTTACGGAAGACTTTGATGAGATCGATTCAGAGTATCGATGTAAGGACATTTCGCAGTGCAGCGCCACGAGCAATGGCCGAGGAACAATGTATCGCACGATTAAACTTTCTCACCAACCCAAAAAGTATGCATTCGAAGCCAGGGTCTACCAATTGATGGACTGCAAATGCGGCGCTGCTGACCCGAGCCACGAAGATGCTGGTATGGGCCAGTGCTACGTGCCGCTGGAACTGGAACGTATCATTACTGATCCAAAGGAAAATGGCCCTCACGGGACCTATCGGGGGCTTGCAAAGCTACGTAGCACACTTGGGATTCGATCCGGAAAAGGCGCCGTTTTCATCGCAGCCTTGCGCTTGGTGTCATTCGACGATTCCGTTTCGGAACGGCCGTGGAGTATACCTACTTCTCAGCGTGTATACGACTACATAGTGTCCTGCTCTGCAAATTATGGGGCGACAGCTTCAATGTGGGAGAACATCTATCTCTCGCGTCATTTACTGCGACAGAGCTTCTCTCGGGTCGCAGAAGTGCATTTGATTGCCCGGTCAATCGAAAAGATCCTTCAGGTCGACATGGTCCCGCTTTACCGTGTTTCAGAGAACGAAGATGCAAATGACAACGACGATAAAAGAAATCCTGAGAATCCTCGTCCAGCAGCGCTCTTCAGCAATATTTTCCTGAACCCATCTATGAACTACAAAGCTTTATTGTGAGTGGCCTATACAACGAAATGACTGTATTTAACACAGACAGCTGGAAAGTTCGGTTTCTCATCAAGACCCTCATATTTCTGGATGCTGTATCGCAACAGGCGTACGAACCATTGAAAGCCAAATCAGACTCTCTTCAGGATTCCTATAGGTCATTCTTCGAAGATTTCATGTTCAAGAGACGTGAAGAGATGGTTCGAGCCGCAACCATTCAAAGCGAACGCGTGCGTGCTGCAGTAGGACAAGTAGCTGCTTTCCTGGCCGAAATTCTGCGCAATGAAGAATTTTCATTGCAGATGGAACACACGAATAAAGAAACCCTCTCCAAATCGTTGAACCGATACTACATATGCATAGCGCTAAGGTACATCCACATGCATACACCGAGGAGTACCTGGCACGCTTTAATTTCGGATGGTGGTCTCGTTCCAATGCACTTGCACGGACACAGGTCCAATCTGGAGCGGTGGTATCGGTATGCCAAAATCCCAACGGACGAAAGTATTCTTGCTTCGAAAGCTGAGGATTCAATCATATTGCTGCAGTGGTATCACTACAGTTCTATTTTAGCACTATGCCAAGCCGGACTGCTTCCATCACTATGGGAGAATAAGCATCGTCTGGATCAGAGGATACGAGAAGTTTCAAGTGTTGCTTTGCTTCGTTCAGCTGTAAAAACCTCCTCCAACATACCGTACTGTGCCAGCGACGAGATCTTCGATCGTCTTACGCTCCTAGGACTTGAGATAGTTGCAGCGCCTCATTTGGCAACAGCAAAAATTGTCGCCTCATTTTCCATGGATCGAATTAGGAATCGAGACTTCACCAGAAGACTCAACATAGGTCCTCTACACGGTAATGAAAGCGGTCATTTTGATGGCCCCTGGGAGGTTCATGCACTGTGCCAACAAAGTCGCCTCCAAGTCTGGAGTCTGGAAAGCAAGGACGACGAGGACCTCAGGGCAGCACTGCATATGAAAGAAGAGATAGAGAAGCTCAAGTCGAGAATTTGCTGTTTCATGAATTCGGAGGGAACACTGGTGCCATGCTGGGAGAGATCCCACCTACGAGCAAGACAAGAATGGATCCATTCCGAGGCATCTTCTGTTCTTGGGTCAACGTTTCTGGACTTCTGCATGCCGGGACTCTGCACACCGAAATTTTCGGAAGGGAACTTGTTGAGCGCCCTTGTGGGGCATCAGGCTGGGCAGCCAGGAAGGGGAGACCGCATTCTTCGGGAGATGGTACACGTGCAGGCCTTGATTGACCAGCAATCAAAGGCGTTGAGCACCATAGTACCGGAAAGCGTAGTTCATTCGCCAATCGAGTGGATGAACACTTGGAGGCTTTCTCGACAGTATCATCCCGAGAACTTCTTCGAATCGCTTGAAGACACGCCTTCCAAATATGAATCCGATGCCATCAGCAAAATCACCATACCAAAATCTTTGGTGGATTTCCTGGACCCGTCTGTGATTTCGGGGGGTTTTGCGCCAGAACTCTTCGAGAACATATTGCCAGAGGAAAGAAGCTCAATTTTCATTGTGGATACTATTGACAGCCTTGGTCATGTCTGCATATCGCTAAGTACGGGTGACAGCAAGAAAGACCAAAAACGAACGGAGGTGATGGGAAGATTCTGCGATAGTGTAAGCTCAACCCAACGAACTTGAGGTCAGTGCTGATAACTCATCTCCAGCTCGTAGACCAGGATGTGCGACATCGAATCACGTAAGTAGCAGCGTCATTATGATTATTGATCTCAGCTGTCCGTGCGGCGGGCGGGCCGCGACCATCTGACCATATTTCACCGCTTTCCCACTCTGGACCAGACACACATAGCTACATATTTTTGCATCAGGACGATGTTTTGATCCTTCATCGAACCTCTGCTAATTGTGGCAGGTTAATCACTGTCCCCAGCCCAACAAAACTCCTTCTCACGCTGTTGGTCTATGTCCTCTGCAATCACTCAGCACCCTGCATGAGCGATCACATGCATGGAATATCTCGATTCACCCTCAAAGGAGGGGAATGGCTCGCGAGAATAACTATCTTGAGCTGGGCTCCTCTCAAGCGTAATTGCCCTGCTTGTTCGAAACCACAGCCATGCAAATGCCGTGCAGGTGCCGCAGCAAACTTCAAGAATGATGCCATCATCTCATTGCCTCACAGCTTCGACTCCCTACTTAGAAGGACTACAGAGATAGATTTCCGTAACTGGATGAAGCGGTTGCAGTGCATGTCACCGGACGTCGAACATGACGCTGGTAGCGCCAAACAAGGGGATGAGCATAAAAGCACGGCCGATCGACTTCGTGAGCGAGACGCCTTGGTCCATTACAGTTTCGAACGTCAATCATCTTCGCTAATTTTAACCACCAGCAGCTTCGGTGACTTCAGCAAATGTTGCATCGTTTCCCCCTGCTTGTACAAGAAGGATTCGCGCAAGGAGGACTCGAAAGAAAAGGATGCGAAAGAGAAGGATACGGAAGAGAAAGATTTGGAAACATTCGGTAACGAGATCCGCTTGATCAGATTGCAGTTTATTCATCAACCGCAAACTGCCAGATGTCTGGCTTTTCTGTTGATGCTGCGAAAGATAATGGATGCCGTTGTGGAACAGTATCGAGACGCGATATGTGCTATCAGCTGCACAGTTACGAAAGATGTAAGTACTTTCACACTTTTCTTCCAGAGCAGAATTAACATGTCTTGCAGCCCAGGTTTGAAATCGGAATGAAGGGATGGACGGGAGACGACGATGCAACTCAGCGATACGAATTCAGTATTTGGACGCTTGAGTCGCTCTACAAGTTGCAAAGATGTCTCAACGACAGCTTGAGTAGCATCCTGGATGCGAAAGACCAATTATGCATCCAGATTCAGCAGGTTCGTCATCCCCTCAGCTCCTGGTGCAAGCTCACATATCAGGGACCTGGATCCAGAAGCGATCCTCTGGAGGAGGCGTGTCAAAGTTCTCTATTCTCCTTCGACAGCAGTCTTGCCGGTATCGCAGCGGTAAAAATGGACCTCGATGTTGTGATCAAGGTCGTCTCCCGTTACAAGGATAATGTGCGCAAGTCGTACCTGGTTTAGCCAAATACTAACCAATCGCAGGTCGAAGTTGTTAGGACTCTCACCGACAGTCAAACAGCTCTAGCTCAGAATCGGACCATCGAGCGACTAACGTATCTGACAATTGTTTACCTACCAATGGGTCTCATGGCAGTAAGTACTGGGGTTCACCTTTCCATAGGTGTTGATTAATACCTCACAGGCCATCTTTGCGATTCCCGACGAGCAGCAAGTCGTCCCAAAGACCATGGGTAAGAAGCGCTTCGCTATCTACATCCTTGTCGCAGCTGCAATCACCTTTGTTTTCGCTTACTTCGTGATGTATATCTTGAGAGCGTGGATTTTGACGTGGAATATTCTGAAAGAATGGCCTTGGACATTGTTACCCAGAAGCCTTCAGCTGAGATTGGGAAAGGCTTACAACGGAGTGCGGATATGGAGAGATGCGTGGGAAAAGAGAAGCAAGACGTTCCGTCAACAAAGGATTGCGTATTTGAGGGAGCCAGAGGAAGAATAGAGTATGAGAGTAAACTTCCATGAGCGCTTTTCATTATTACGAAAGAGATATGATCCGTCTGCCTTGTTCTAGAAGCGCTTCGAAAGAAATGCGTTCCCATATAGTCCCCCTTCAATGTTTGAAACCATTCTATAAGAGCGAAATTGATTGACCCGCTAAGAGCAACTAAATAGGTTACTAGAATATATTATGCTTAATTAATAACTTTAAATACTTATAAAAGTAGACGATTAATAAAATTAATATACTAGATATATCTCGTTCTATAGTCTATTTTATATTATATTAAAAAATATTAATTATATTTTTTATAGAATAGAACTATAATAAAAAGTATATAATAATTTAATAATAATTATAGTTACTCTATTAATATAATTAAACTAGTAAATAAATTAGAGTTATATTAAACACTTTAGATCTTATATAAAAAGAAATATTAAAATTTTATAAATTTTTTTAAAAAATTAACTATAACTTTATAGTTATAAAATAATTATAAAAAATTAATATATAAAAAATTAATATATAAAAAATTAATATACTATTATAGTAAAATTTATATTATTTTAATTTACTAAAATAGTATAAATAATATTTATTAAGTAATAGTATTTATATATAAGGTACTAAGTAAGACTATATATAATAAAATATATATTACTTTATTTTACTATAGATAATAAAAATATTACTTAAAAAATATAGTAATATATAAAGACTATATTAATATATATTAAAATATTGTATATATTAAGTAATATTATTAAAATATATCTATTTTAATATCCTATTACTATATATTAAAAGTATAAGATAATTGCAATAGCATCTCAGCCTATCCGGGGGGCGCGATACAGTATACTCCCAGCGGGAGTGCGAGAGCTTATAGGGCGAGAGGGTTGGATTTCCGATAAAGCATGTTTATGAGACCTCATGAGTTGTCGAATAGGTTGAAGCGCGTGATTCATATCTTCAGCCGCTTTTCGTGTTGCATCAGCCGTATGGTTGTTTTCCTTTTGCGTGGCGCCCCCTGCGACCATGCACGACGCCTTATTACATGTCCGTTGCCAAACTTAGTTATAGTGCCCTAGCACTTGAGCCATGGCGTAACCACACAAAACTCTATAGACGATAGACACTTGTTAGGAGCACATATTTGGCTCTGCAAACCTTTGCTTTTCTTTTCCGTCATGCAATCTATAACAGCGTTAACGCGAAGTGGAAGCAGTTAGCCTGCGGACAGACTACCTGCTCGTGGCCTTCATATGAAGCGGCGTAAAGTGCGCTGCCGTAGTCTACAGCCTGCGCGTTGACGTTGGCGCGTTTGTCAACTAGCAAATCCGATATTCTTTGATGTCCATGTTCTGCCGCAAGATGTAACGGTGCAGTACCCCACCTCAGCGGCACACCGAATATGCGGAGCCGGAAGATCCCCGTGACGTCAAACTACTAGCGGGAACATTTGTCATGGCGGAACATACCAGGAACCCATGCACCCAATAGAGTTCCCTTAATACGTTCATACCTCTGGATCGACGTCTAGGCGCACTTATTACTTTTTCTGAGTATTTATTTTACTCGCTTAGCAAGAGGCCACCTTATCATATTAGCATTAAACGGTGATGGGACCGAGGGGCTAGAGACATGAGGCGTTCATGGGCTTGCTTCAACACTTTCCACTGCAGCGCGGCTCATGCCGTAGGACATTATCACCCGTCTTTCGAAGCGGTTTTAAGACCTGCATCCCACATGTCTACCATCAATGCACTCTGCTGTGCTTGCACTTCTATTGTTTAAGCATTCATATTCCTGGCGTATTCAACGACTCCGTGACATCATGATTCTAATTGGAGAGGTACGCCCAGAATGCTGCCCCTCAAATAACCCCAATGTCGCTGACTGGAATACCACGTAGATTATCGTGGGAGTGTGCTGCCTCATCGCTATTATTATCTGCTCTATTCGCTTCTATTTACGCGGTATCGTAGCGAAACAGCACCTATGGATTGAATTTCTGCTCGTGGTAGCAGCTGTAGGCTGCACGTCTCCCTCAGTCTGAGCAGAATGCTGACATTCCGAAGTGTTTTCTAATTGCCACTGCGGGGGTCCAAGTGAGAATGTTTGAATTGCTCAAGGTCATAGACAATGTACAAGCCATTATATTCTTTAATAAGGTTAGTTCACATAAACTGCTCTACTCAACTCGACTCGTATCCTAATGTTTTTTCGCGCGTAGCTCGTTGTCACCGTAACATACTTGTACCTTGTTACATTGTGGGCCGTCAAACTTTCTGTTAATCTACTTCACATTCGCATAACAGAAAGTTTCCCCGCGACCCAGGCCTGGGCCATCCGTTCGGTTTACATTATAGTTGTCCTCTTCTTCGTTTCTATAGCTAGCCATATCGCGGGATGTTATCCACCTTCCCGAAGATGGTACGGCCCAGTAGGAAATGCTAAGCCTTGCCCAGCTATGCTAAAGGAATGGAGTTGGGTGAGTACAGCGACGTGTGTAGGCCTATGAAGGCGGCTAAGATAGACTACAGTGGACAATTACTATGACCCATATCTTAAGTGATATTTGGCGTAAGTAGTCTGGTTTTCACAGTCCCAGCACCTCAGGTTTATGATGTATTCGGATCGTACGGTTGCTCATGTCTACCATCGATAAAACTAACTGCGCATCATGGCTTCCGACTGAATATATCCATATAACCGATCTATCTCTTGTACTCGCACCCAAAGCTCTGCTAATTAATGCCACTCAGTTTGCGCCCTCCCTTTTGCGGCTCTTGTTAATATTAGGGAACGACGACTCCGCCTCGCCGTCTACGGTGTTTACAGCCTCGCTTCCGCCGCTATTATTATCTCTATTATCCGCATCATACTTCTTGGTACGGATCCTGGGAGTAACGTGGGGATTGTTATAATCCTTACTACGGCCGAATTATCCGCTACCGTTATTGTTGGCGCACTTCCCTGCATTTCATCGGCCTTCGTGAGAAAGTACGTGGGGAACAGCCGTGAAAAAACGTCCTTTTCCTGGTGGGGCTCTATTGCGCGGCGTTATCAAAAACGGGACCCCTTCCAACAAATCTCTGGGGATGGAAGCAGTCAGAGGGCAAGAGAGAATTGGTTTCAGCTATCCGAGACCACGAGTCAGACGATGTCCGGACATGCTGAATGTGCGAGCACGGCCGGCGTGACGGAAGATGATATTGAACCAAGGGATACTGAGACTACTACTACGGCTGTCTTCAGCGCTTCATAGTTCGTTATCTATGTGTAACTAAAAAAAATTCGATCCCGTCCTAATCAGCAATCTCGCTTTACTTGAAGACTATATTAAAGGATAAGTGGTTAGGTATGTAGGCTAGTAAGTTAGGCTAGAATATTACACTTACTTTAGCGACCCGGCTAATTAGTAATTATAGCCCTAGTAAGATATAAATATAACTAATTATTTATATATAGTATAGCGTAATAAAGTTAAAAATATTAAAATTAAAAAATAATTATTAAATTTATTATAAAATATAAAATAAAAACCTATTTAAATTTTATAGTTTTAAAACGCTATTAAATAATTTTATTTATTATTTATAAATTTAGGTATACTAGTCTTATAAAAATATTTAAAAAAAAGTTATAATATTATTTTTATTTATTTTTTAATTAGTATTTAGAATTAGAGCACTAATATAAGTTAAACTATATAATTTTTAAATAATAAGATAGTAGAATACTTTTTATACAATAATTATAATTTTATATAAAATACTATATTTTAAAAAATTATTAATATTATTATCTAGTAAGTAATTAAACTAATAGATATTAAAATATATATAAATATTTTATAATTAATTAGAAATATCTATATAAATAAAAGAATATAAAATTAATAATATTATTTATTATAGTATAAATTATTATAAACTAAGTAATAAATAATTATAGTAATTTTAATATCTAAACTTAATTATATATATTTATATATTAATCGAATAAAAAGTGTAGCTATAGTAGCTTAGGACGACTAAAAGGGGTTTTAAAAAAGGAGGAGTATATTTCTTTACGTTTATCCGTGGGAGCGGTATCGACTTAGTGTACGCTACGTCCTCACTTAATATAGGTAGATAGAACAGAGGCGCTATAATCAGGGCCTATTAAATATAGGATTTTTAGAATTTTATTATAACTAGTAGAGTAATAACTTAATAAATAACTTATTAAGTAGTAGTTAAAATAATAGTAGAATAATAACTATAAAATAGTAATAAAGTATTTATAAATTATTATTATTTTAGGTAAAACTATAAATAGAACTATAGACTATATATAGCGCGTTTAATATAGTACGTTTAAAATAGTAATTATAATAATATTTTTTCCTTTCTATAAATACTATATATTTAAAGTCTAAAAATTTTTTATTATTATTATATCTATAACGTTAGCGTTTTAGCATTTAATTATTAAACTAGATAACCTATAGCGTACAGTATAGGCTTTTATTAATAATAATAACTAGTTAAATTATATTAAAGACTATTTTAACTTTTATCTTTACGTAGTATAACTAGCTAGTCTACTTAATAGGCTAAAAGAGTTTTTTAGTTAACGTTTTTAATTTTAATTTAATCCTAACGCGTTTCTTTTTACTTAAATAAAATACTATTTTTAATTTTAATAATATCTATAAAGACTATAAAGTTTAATTTTACCTATATAAAAATATAATAAAATTTATAAAAGAATAGTAAAAAAAAAATTTTACTTTTTTATTTAAGGTAGAGAATAGCGACGATAATAGTAGTAGTAATAGTAATAATAATAATAGTAATAGTAGCACTTTAATAATAATAAAAAGGGACTTCTTTAAAATAGTAAAGAAAGTAAAACTTTAGTAAAAATATTTATTAAGGTAATTAAAATTATCTAAATACGGGGATATATATATACGTAAAAGTAAAGCTTTAAAATAATTAGTAGGCGGTAAAAGAAGGGTGTACTATAGCACTATAAGATAGTTATATAAAAGCTTAAATCTAAAAATATTACAATTTAGGTATTTCTGCTCTAGATAGGGGCGTACTTACGTAATAAGGGATATATAGTTTATACTACGGGGCTTTAACTCAGCAGTAATTTATCTCCTTATACTTATAAATAATATATACCTAATTTGTCTTATATATTATACTATATTACTACTCTATTCTAATTCCTAACAAAAAAGCTTTACGTAAAAGAATTAAGGGATTCTATAAAAAGCACTATACTATATTTTAATACTTTAATTACTATTAAAAAGATTATAGGTTATTAGTAATAATAAAAAGTTATTATAATTACTGTGTAAGAAGCTTATTAAGAATTATTATTAATAACGTCTAAAGGTTCGTGTCAGCCGCTAGGTTGCATAATAAAGAAAAACTTATAATATAGTAAAAGTTTAAACAGCTAGTCTAGAGTCGCGTAACGTTACGGTAATAACGCTAGGGAGAAATTATATACCTTTATACTTAATGTGTTAAAAAAGCTAATTATAAAAAGTTAAGTTTAATAAGTTATAATAATATTATTTATTTAATAAGTAATAATATATATAAATCTTAATAAAGGTATATAAATATAATAAAAAGACTCTATTAATTTCTAGTGTTACTTATTCAACGGTTTTTATAATAAAATATAATTTTTTTATCTTTTTTTTAATACTTACTCTTTATTCTCTCTTATATAAACTATAATATACTATTTTATATATATCTATAGATATTTTATAGTACCTTTTTTTTTTATATTTATATACTATTTATTATTATTACTTACTATTTTAAATATAGTGTTTATACTATTATTAGTATTTTTAATTAATTTATTTACAATTAATTACTATTTTACTAAAATAACTATTAATAATATTATTATATTAGAATAGTTTATAATTAAACTATTATATATATATTAGTATACTAATTAAATAAATAGTGTGGCTGTAGTAGCTTAAGACAACTAAAAGGAGTTTTAAAAAAGAAGAAGTATATATATACTTTTATACTTAATATATCGAAAAAGTTAGGTAAGGCTAGATTAAAAAAGGTATAGCGCCTTATACTAGCGTACTATTAGTATACTTAGCGCGCCCTCTAAAAAAATATTAAATTAAAAAATCTAGTGCTAAAACTATATTTTTTAAAAGAGAAATACGTAGAGTATAGCTACTACTATTACCTATATATTTTTTCTTTATCTTCTTTTACAGTTAATATAGTTAAACGTTTAAATAAAAAATACTTACTAATATATTTTCTAATATATTCTATTTTAATATATTTTTTAAAAGTATATTATAATATATATACTAAACCTACTACTAACAGTATCTAGCTCCTATATAGCATAGTTCTCCTCTCGTTAATACTAATAATAATAAAATACGCCTAGTAATTAATCTTAAAGTATTTAAAATAGTACTTAGTATAATTAATTAAGCTTTTTCTATTATATTATTTTATTTTACGGGTAATAAGAATACAACTTTAGTAAATATTTATTAATATAAATACTTTATTTATCCGGAGGTAGCTAATAAAAAAAAAGTAAATTCTAAAATTATAGCTATATTTACTAAGGTTATAACTATATTTAACTATAAATACAGCCCTATAGATAAAATAGTAACTTTATTAATTAAAGAGATAGTTAAAGTGTTAAACGTTAGGTTAGTAATATTAGTAATTATTATAGAAAGATACCTTAGAGCTTATATTACTAGCTTATAAAGCTCTTTAGAATAGAGAATTATTTTTCTTTTACGTATATATAATACGGCTTTTTAGTGCTTTCTTTTATATAAGTAGTCTCTACTCTTTAATTTTAGAATCTAGTAATTTCTAGCTTATTTTCTTTTATAGTTATAAGCCCAGCGTTTTAAAAATAAAAAAAGATTCTCCCTACGTATTTAATTATTAAAAATCCTATTTTCTAAAGCTCTAATTAATTTTTTAATTCTTTATTTAAAAGCTTTTAGTTCTATAGACCTAGCAAGTATTATTTTATTTATATATATAAAATAACAACCTATATTTTTAACTATTAAATACTTAATAAGTCTCGCGACTAATAATCCTCTAAATATTATAATATTTAAAACTACTATATCCTTTTTAACTAATACTATCTAACTTACTAATTTAGCGAGCTAGCTAACTTAATATATATAATTTAAAATACAGTATATACTTTACTATATATAAAATTTTATTAATCTTAATCTTAAAACCGTTAATAATTTTAATAATTTTTTATAAATACTAGAGCTTCTACGTATTATAAAAGCGTTTAATACTAAAATTATAACAATTTACTATAATTATACTACTAAAATAACTATATACTAAGCCCGCTTAACTAATTATACTACTAAAGTAAACTAAGTAATAAATATTTAAAACTAGATTAGTATAATAGTAGCTCTAAAGCTTATAAATACTACTTAAATATACTATACTATTAAGGGGAATATTTTAACTTATTTAATTATTTATTTTTTTAAATAAAAGCTCTTAACTACTAATACAGTAGCTAAAAATATTATATAATAATAATACTATACTTATTTAAAAAAAGTAGAGTATAGAAGAATAGCTACTAAATTATAATATTATAAATAAAAAGCTCTTTATATAAAAGCGGAGGTATATAAGCTTAGTAATATTTAAAATAAGCTAGCTATTACTAACTTTCTTACTACTATTAGTAAGAAATTAATACTTAATTAGGTAAAGTAGATATATATAACCTAAGTCTAAAAATTAATATTTAAAAATAAGAAGCTCTCTTTAACGGAAGTAGAAAGAATCTTTTAAGTAATATTATAAAATAGAATTACTAAATTATATACTAAAAGCTTTAAAATTTTTATAATATTTAGTAGATAAAGCCCGTCCCCTTAATTAAATAGTTTATAATTAAGAAATAAAGATAAGTTATACTAATACTTTTATAGATCTAAAGAGTACTATTAAAAATCTATTAAGTACTACCGCCTATAACTAGTATTAATAAGTATTTATACTAGTCGGACTACGCCGCTCTTTAAAAAAAATAAAAAAAAAAGCTCCTTAAGCGCTTTAAATTTAATAAATTTATAACTCTTCGTAATATACTTAAGTAAAAGAAATAGTTTAAAAAAAATACTTTATAGAGTAAAAAATTTAATAAGCTAAAATTTTTTAGCTCTTTCGTATATATAGTTATTAATCCCTTACTTATTATAAATAGTAAATTAAAATAAAATAATAGTATATATTTTATATAAAATTATAATACCTATACGCTTTTTAGAAGTACTATTTTTAATAATAATACTACTTTATATCTAGTAAATAATAGATTACTACTTATTTTAAAATCCTTTAAAAAAGTTAATAGTATCTATACTATTAAAGCTAAAATATAAGCTTTTTTAATTTTTAGTATAAGAACCCAAGTAATTAAAAACACTTTAAACGGCCTAAACGGAAACTCTATAAAAAACTTTATATTAAAAAATATAGCTATTATAAAAGAATTCTATCTAAATATAGTATTTAAAACTTGCCTATAAAATAAGAGATTTTAGTATTTAAATTTAAATAATATACTCTATATAAAATCTTTAGAATAGAGTTTTATACTTATAATACTTATTTATAAGTATAATTTTATATTTATTAAATATAAGTCTCTATTTTTTTATTTCTTAGTTTAGAGCGTAATACTAGTATATTAAAAGTTTTATTTATAATTAATATATTTATATATTAATACTAAGGATATATAGTACCGGAAAATAAAATATTTAAATTAAAAAGCTTTATATACTCTAGTTTAAAGAGTATAAAATATTTATATTTTAGGTACTAAGCGTATATATTATAAATAATATTTCCTTATATACGCGGCTTAAGTAATTTTTTAAAAACTAAAAAAAAAATTACTATAACTATACTAGCGTATTTCTTAAAATCTCTTTAATATACCTAAAGAAAGGCTTAAAGAGCAGTAAATATTATTAATTAAAAATAATTATAGTAAAAAAGTTTATATATAAAATTTATAGATAAAGTTACTTTTAAAGCTTATAAAAGTATTTTTAAGTTTTACTATATAGGTATATACCTAGTATAAATTTAAAATTATAAAGATTTTCTAAAATAATAATATTACTACCTATTTATAGTATAAAAAATCGCGTTTTAAAAAATAGGTAGAAAAGTTTAGTATAAATATTAAAATACTACTTTTATATATATATAAGCTAAACGGCGGCGCTAAACGCGTTAACTAAAAAATTATTAATAAAACTATTATTATAAGACTTAGTATAAACTTACTAGAGAAGTTTTAACTAAAAATTATAAAAGTAACTATAGCGCTTTATAATATTAGTCTAGTAACTTTTAAGAGTATATAATCTTTAAATAAAATCTTTTATAGCTAGTTTAGATAGTATTTTTATTACTATAAATCTAAGCTTATAAAGCACCAAACGATAGATTTACGCCTAGATTAAAATAATATATATACTTATAGTTATTACGTATATCTACTAAATAAAAATTACACAGCTGGGCGTAATAAATATAAATTTAAAATAAATCTATAAATCTATATTAAATATTTAGTTAGTTACGTAACTTTTAATATTTATAAAATATAAGTACTATTACTTAACTAAGTTATTACAACGCATAACGTTACGTTTAATAAAACTTTTTTTTATAAAAAAAAAAAAGATTAGCCTATCCCGCAGAAAGAGGCTATAAAGTTTATAAATATTTTATATATTATTAAAGTTATAGATATAGATAAAATATTTAATAAAATTTTTAATACGTAAGCCTATAACTTTAATAAGTTAAGAATTAATAGAAATATTACGTAATTTAAGTAATAACTTAAAAGTGCTTTAGCGTAGGTTTTATTTTATTTTGTTAGCTAATTAGGTAAGCAAAGCTCTATATAAGCGGTATATATATAAATTATTAATATAATTAGTTAATAATTATAAATCCGTATATTATATAATATAGATATTAATTTAATTTTTCCTTAGCCTATTCTAGAGCCTAAAAATCTTAAAAATATAAACTTTAAAAAAAATAAATACTTTAGTATTTTTTATAAAGTGTACTTTAGTAAAAAAGTAAAATAGTCTAAAATAAAAAGCCTACAGAATTCTTAAATAGTAGGTAAAAGCTTATTTAATACTATTACTTAAATTAGTAATATAGAGCTCCTTTTATTAAGTAAAATAATTAATATTTATACTTATAGAATCCGGAGACCTATAAAGGACTATAGTTTAGCTATTTAATAGAGCTAAAAATAATATAGATTAAATTTTAAAAATTTTAATAAACTAGAGGGCGGGAATAAAAACCCCCTTAGTATTTATATATTATTAAGCCCTAATCTAGAGAGCGAGCTATTATATAATATAAAATTTATAAATATTTTACTAGATAGCGTAGATAGCTCTCTCTAGTATAATTTTATAAATATATTTATTTCTAGTATAAATCTTATACAGGAAGAGTATAAAGAGTTTATAATTATTAATACTATAGTTTAAACTACTATATAGAATAGGGCCTTAAAAAAATAATATTTTAATATAAAACTTATATATACCGCGACGAGCTTTTAAAAGAGCCGGTAATATAAAAAGTAATTTTTTTAAAATTAATTCTATAGCTACTATAAGCTTAAAAAAATTAATTTTTTATCTACTTAAATAGTTAAGCTATTTTTATTAACTTAACTAGGGGGTGTATCGCGGAAAGATACCTTAGAGCTTATATTACTAGTTTATAAAACTCTTTAAAACGAAGGATTATTTCTTCTTTATATATATATAATACGGCTCTTTAGCGCTTTCTTTTATATAAGTAGTCCCTACTCTTTAATCTTAGAATTTAGTAATTTCTAGCTCGTTTTCCTCTATAGTAATTATAAAGAAATTATTAATAGGAGCGTATAAAGATATAGTAATAATAAAAAAAATAAAAAAATATAATATATAATTTATAGCGGAGTTAATAGGTAAAATAAGTATTTTATAAATATAATAGGTGCTTCTTAGTATAAAAAATATAAAGATAATAGCAAAGGTAGTAGTAAAAATAAAAATAGTAGTAGTAATAAAGATATTATTAGTATAAGTATAGAGCCCGTAAAATAATAGATAAAAAATAATAAAGTATTTATAGAAATACTAGGTAGTTAATATTTAAAAGTTTTAGGGGGCTTATATATAGTTTCTTAGTTTCTTTAGTGCACAGACTAGGTAAATAGGCTAATAGATAGACGTACTTAGTATTATAATTAACTATCTTTATAAGTAAGAAAGGATTTGTAATTATAAGCAAAAATTTATTAACTATTATTAAACGCCACACTACCTATATATATAGGCAGAGCAAAAAATAATAGGAATAAATATAACCTCTATTTTATAAAAATAAAGTTAAAAAGTAACTAATAGATTATAATAGCAGTTATCGGCCAACTATTATAAAAATATAAAAGTAGATATTAAATATTAATATTTAATAAGTACTTATATATAAAAAACTAACTAAATACTCTAAAATAAAGTAGGAGTATATACTAAAATCTTAGTTTTATTAGTATAGGTATACTTATTTTAGTATTTATACTTAAATAAAAATACTTTTTACTAATAATTCTATTCTTCTTTTTAAAAAGTATTATTTTTAGAATTTTATATATTTCTAAATATTATATAGTAGAGTAAATAAAGGCATACACATACTCCTCCTTTTTTAAAACCCCTTTTAGTCGCCCCGAGCCACCACAGCCACACTATTTATTCGATTAATATATAAATATAATATATAGTAGAGTAAAGTTAAGTATTTATTAAAATAAAATATTTCTATTAGAATTATAAAATATATATCTATTTATATAAATAACTATAAAACTATTTTTATATATAATCTAATAATTAAAATTATAGAGTATTATAAATAAATAAATTTTTATTATCTATTATTTATATCTATAAGAAAGTCTTTTATATTAAAATATATTATATTTATAATTTTATTATACTACTTATCTATTAACTATATATTATTATATATTAATATTTATATATTAATTAAATAAATAGTGTAGCGGTAGTGGCTCGGGATAACCTTATATATTAATTATTTTTTAGTTATTTATTATTAGTCGATTTTTTTATATAAAATAAATAGTAATTTTTTGTATATTATATACGTCTAGAAAAAATATACTTAATTATTAAAATATTTATAAATAATACTAGTAGTATTTATTAAAGTATATCTAATAATTTATAATATTAAAGTAAGGTTACTAGTTAAAATTATTATAAAGTTTTTAAGAATTTTTAAGCTTTATAGTAACTCTTATACTAGACTATACACTATATAGCTTTAAATAATTATATATTTTATAATAATAAGTAAAATAAAAATATATCTATACTTCTCTATTCTTAAAACCCCTATTAGTCGTTCCGAGCCACGATAACTACACTGTTTATTTAATTAATATATAAATAGAAAATATAATAATAAGTAATCTTTAAAAGTTATAAAGTTTATTATAATAGTTTAGTTATAGTTATAAGGCATAAACGTTAAGTAAAGTATTTTTTATTTTTAGCTTAATAACTTCTTTATTATATAAGTTAAAATTATAATTTTTAGTTTATATTATAGAGTTAAATTAGAACTTTAAATAGAACTAAAAATTCTTAATATAGCCCTTATATTAAGAAAGTTATTAAGTCTTAAAAATTTAAATATTAATTTACTAATAGGCGGGTAACTCGTCCGTATAAACAACTCGTCTATAAAGTATATTAATAAAAATAAAAATAATTAATAAAGAAAGTATAATATATAATAATATTACTTATAATTTATTTAACTTAGTAATTTGCTACATTTATTCTAATCTAGTCTTACACTAACTTACTTTTAAGTTCGCCGAAGCTGATCTCAGGTCCGGGTGAGCAACCAGTCGCAGTTCAAGATCACCCAAACAGCTAGTCTCTGCCTTTGATCGTGGAAAATGCAGGATTGCATTGCTCGCTTCGGGACATGTATTATCCAGTTGCGCTTCGTTCCAAAATATCTTTACTATAACAAAGCAGCTTTGGAGGTCATCTTCTGGGAATGTAAAACTCTGCCGATGATAGCGGCGATGTTAAAACGTCTATGACTGTGGACACGAAGTAGAAGACGGGCCCGAATCGAAATCGCAGTGCAACCGTCCCACGTTAAACAAGCTCAGATGCATCCAAGTACGCGCAAGAACGACAAACCTCATGCTTTTCTACCTATACAATGATCGGCCGGAGATGCATGCAGGGCTGTTTCGGAAAAGCTTCTCATCCGTGGTGCGCCGCTGATCTTCTCTCGCCCCCTGTCTTCGCGCACAACCGCAGCGTCACTATGAGATGCACGTCCAAATCGAGAGTTTGTGAGGCTGATCGAGCCGCTTCTGCGTCCCTCCTGCGAGGCATTGGTCAGTCTCGCGATTTCTCGTGCGCAACCCGCCTTTGACGATGTCATTCTTATCAGGATCAGGGTCCGGGTCCATCACCACATATAAGACTGGCGTGCGCTCTCGCTGCCACTCCACCCGAGACATCATCGCTGTTGACCATCCCAAGTTTGACGCACGCCCTGCAGAAGTAAATATGACAAGGTTAGTCGCACGCTTCACGCAGCCGCATCAACGAGGGCAATCAGCTAAGCAGTGCTACAGCAAAAGCGCCCAGGACTTCCAGCTTTCGGGCAGCAAGATCGAACCGCTCGAGTCGACTACCAAGCAAAACGTCCCGCACGACCCACCCGGGGTGGTTGGCGAAGACTACGATGTCGAGCACTCGCGTATCGAGCCTCTAGAGAAACCGGAGAGACGTGAGTCCCACCATCTGAAGCTCAGCGGGCATTTTGTTGTGTCCGCGATTGCCGTGGAGGAATAGGCATGCTGACGCGGGGAACTTGCAGAGCACGCTCAGCCGGCGCATGGCGAGAAGATGCTGCATGGCCAGCAGTCGAAGGTGGAGACGTCGAAATCGGCGGAGGAGATGAAGAAATAAATCGAGCGTGGGAGAACAGGTGATGGCAAGACTGACATGATGGATGATGTTCATGAGACGCCGCATACGGTAATCGTTGGGTCGGCTTGGTTCGCTGGTATTAGCACGCACCGAATCCATGGAACGTGGAGGGAAGAAAGGTCTCTCGCCGTCCTCTAGTCCTAGAATGCAAAATGAAAAAAAAATAGTTATTCGGATACGTGTGCATGTTGTACGTCGGAGTAACTCAGCATGCCAAATATCGCCGGACGGCTCTCGTGATGGGAAGGTCAGATTGCCTGATTATGCGGAGATTTACTACGGTCTCTTACTTGGGGGCGCAAGAGTGCTTAGTCAGCGGCGATGAGCTAAGGATGGAAATTGCATTCGTCAAGTACCCATGTGGCTGATCTCCGCCAGTTGGCACTCTAATTTCCCGTGTTCGTGACTGGAGATTTCGATGTTCAACGCTCGACAAATGACGCTTCCACATGTGCTCAGTGAACGCCCTGGTTGGAATGTCAATGGTCGCGAGGCAATCCGCTTATCCAGTGACTCTTTCACGTCCTGTCGACATCTGAGCGTGCCAGGTGTCGAGAATGCAGATGGCATCAAAGACAGATATGCAGGCCGGTGAAGGATTTCGACACCTGTAACCTAGAGGAGCAGAGCCAAAGGGCTGACGGTTGCCCCGCTTACCAGCAAAGCTTGGCTACGGCTAGCATGGGCTTTAACACGCCAAGCGATGTTGGTGAGGTGACCACATGGCGCAGCGAAGCCGCAACAGAGCTGGCGTACACATTCTTTCTCGGCAAGGGAAAATGGCTGACGTCGGCAAGGAAATCGCTGGGCTGCGAAGATGCCAAGTAGAGCTGTAAGAATGCGAGACAGCGGGGCTTCCAGGTTGTTAGCGCAGCTGACGACGACTTGTAGCGGAGGTGGGCCCGTTGATGCCTCGACGCATAGACAAGAAGGTAAGACCTTTTGTTACGGAATACTCCGCTGCTGCGAGGGCGAGGGACAAAACCAGTCCCACAATGTCTCGCAACGGTGAAGCGACGTGCTCAGCGTGATGGCGGTCTTCGTCAGGCGTCACAAGCGGAAGCCTGCCTGCAATGTGTCGCTGCCTCTGCCATGGGACGAAGACGTTACTCGGCTGCAGAGGGCGGAAGCGGGTGTTTCAGAGTGGCTGGCACAAGCGCAGGAGGATCGTCGCAGCGGTGGTCCAGCGGCACGTACAAACTTTCCTATGGCAAGAGAAAGGCCGAGAGCAACGCTCTTGATGGAAGGACGCAGTGCAGCAACGGCGCTGCAGCCCTGACCGTAGCCAATACTTTTTATTTATTAGGAGTATATTTAGTGCGCGGAATTGGATGGCAGCAATGCTGCAAAGCCGGACTCGACCAATAGAGGCCGGCCGACGGGCAGGATTTGCTTGCTACCACCTGCTTTGTCAGGACGTACGGCTGGGGCGACGGCAAATCAGCGTGGACCGGACAATACGGGGCGGCATGGCTTTGCTGCGAACGCGCAGGGGGGATCGCGTTTTCCGGTAGCTTCAAGGACGGGTGTCAGGGGCACCTCGTACCTTCTGGAAGCGGACACACGGGGTGAGCAGCGCGCCCGAGGACGTCAATATCGGCTGCCAATTGCGACGCTGGTGATGTTGGGTCGCCTTCACGAGGGCGCACTGCGGTTGAGGGTCGAGGCGCTGGTGAGGGCGAATTGCGGGTGGGCGGGGGCGCAAGCTAAGCTGGCCGCCGCTGCTACTGGCGATAGCCGGGCGAGCGTTGCGCAGAAGCACCTCGAGACAGCGTTCGCCATCCGGCATGGGCTTGCGCACCCGATGATAACAATTCTTGCGTCTGTCTTGCTGCGATGAGCCTGGCCCACGGCGCTGCAGAGACTGGGCCCGCACGTTTATATTAGTGACTCTCGGCGACACGGCGCTATCCCCCATGCGCGCAACCCTTATCCGCAGCGCGCCCTGTCCATCCCTCCCTCCTCAATCCCACGGCGTCCTGCCACTGTTTCGTCGTCCTACGCTGCCTGTGGGTCGTCTGTCGTTCGTTACCCTTCGCCGGCTCTGCGTGCTGTTTTTCCTCTCCTTCGTCTCCCCGCCGCGGCCGCGTACGCACAACAGGCCGCGCCTAATACCACGCTGCCTCACCCACAGCAGCAGCACCGCCCTCGCATGCCCCAGTAGCAGCCAGACCGCCGCCACCCACAGGCACCTCCGCCGCCATGTCGTCGCGATTCAATCTCAAGACGCCCAAGATGTTCATTCGGACGCGCTACGAGAAGCTGCCCGGCGGCGAGTCGCAGAGCTCGTCGCCCGTCTTCAGGTCCGGCACCTGGTCCAAGGGGCACCGCAGCCCCATGTGGGCGAACCGCCTGCAGCGCCCGCGCATGTCGTTCGCGCGCATGGTCCTGCTCGCCATCGTGTCGGTACTGCTCGTCTCCATGACCGTCACCAGCATTGCCAGGGGCCGGTGGAAGCACCACCACAGCAAGGGCGACGACCGCAAAGTGTACCATTGGGAACACTATCCGAGGTGAGCTCACCTGCCAGCGCTCACTGCGGCTCTCGCAACTGACATGACCAGGTTACGCGGACTTTTCAACGGCGTGCGTACCCTCGTTCCCTACAGCGACTACGTGTCGGAGCAAAGCTTCGTCAAGTACTCGCAGAGCCCCAACCCCGAGGACAACATCAAGCAGAAGTGGCCCATCATGTCCAAGGACCACAAGGAGCCGCCCATGGACCCCATCCGCTTCGACCCGTATCCCAAGTTCGACTCCCAGGACTATCTCAAGAACCACGAGGAGGTCCACACCTGCTATCTCGACGATGACGACAAGGTCGAGCTACCCGACATCTACGCTTATCCCGGCATTCCCCAGAACCAGACGGCCCCCTTCTTTGGTTCCTACGAGGAACTCGGCATCAACGACAAGGTTTGCTTCGACCGCTTCGGCCGATTTGGCCCTTACGGATACTCGTACCCCCGCGAGCAGGGCGGCTTCGGTCTTGCGGACAAGTCCGAAAAGCATGGCGCTGACAAGATCTGGTCTACCGAGCCCAAGATTGATTACAGCAAGGTCCGCTGGGGCAAGGCGCAGAAGCGCTGCTACGAAAAGAACAAAGCTCGCTTCCTGAAGAACGTCACCCAGAGCGATTCTGAGGAGAGCCACGGCCAGAAGAAAAAGGTCCCTCGCCATGCCTACATCCTGCGCACCTGGACTGGCTACAAGTACAGCGAGCAGCAAATTCTGACGATCCGCGCCATGATCAACGAACTTTCCCTCAAGTCGGGTGGCGAGTACGACGTTCACTTCCTGCTCCATGTCAAGGACGACAGCATTCCCATCTGGTCCTCGGATGAATTTTACGAGAAAACGATCCGCGACAATCTGCCCGAAGAATTCTGGGGCATGGCTACGCTGTGGTCTGAGCAGCAGATGCGCCTCTACTATCCCGAACCGTTCCCCAACAACGTGTACAACCACGCAAAGGCCCCCATCCACTCTGTGTACCGCAGTGCTCACTTCCCTCTCCAATGGTTCGCCCAGGTGCATCCCGAGTATGACTTCTACTGGAATTGGGAGATGGATCTTCGCCTTACTGGTCACTATTGGGAGTTCAACACCAAGATTGGCGATTGGGCCCGAAGGCAGCCGCGTAAGGGCATGTGGGAGCGTGCTTCTCGCTATTACATTCCTGAGCTTCACGGATCCTGGAAGAACTTCACCGACATGGTTGAAGAGGAAATGTACAACAGCGATGAGAAGCCTGTTTGGGGCCCGCCAAAGTTCGAGAATACCGGTATGCTCGATAGTCCGCCGGAGACTGAGCCTCCAAGGACGTACCTGGCCGACGACTACCAGTGGGGTGTGGGTGAAGATGCCGATTTGATAACCTTTAACCCCATTTTCGATCCGGCCAAGACGAACTGGGTGTTCCGCGACGATGTCTCTGGATATGACCTTGAGCTACCGGAACCGCCCCGGCGATGCGCCATCATCACTGTGTCTAGGCTATCGAAGCGTCTGCTCGATATCATGCACCGCGAGACCTACCTCATGAGGCATCACATGTTCCCGGAAATGTGGCCTCCCACCGTGGCTTTCCACCATGGTTTGAAGGCTGTTTACGCCCCTCACGCCGTGTACTTTGATCATAACTGGCCACTCGAGTCTCTGGATGGCACCTACAACCACCCGCCCAAGCCCACCGACAGTGTTTTCGGGTGGGGAGAGCACAACCAGCTCGGCAACAGCTTTTACTACAACGCCGGCTTTTCTTCCGAGCTCTGGCGACGATGGTTGGGGGGACGCGAGTATGACCGGGGCGGACCCATTGAGGAAGAGAATGGCACCGGCCGGCTGTGCCTCCGGCCGACGCTATTCCACCCTGTCAAGCATGAGAACCTGAACATATGACTACGATCTCAACCTTCACATTCGATGCACCTTCGATAATCTTGGCACTCCATCCCTTCTTCGGCGCCAACGGAGCGCTCCATAGACTTTTGTCGGCTCCACTTTAACTTCCCTACGACGGGCTTTGGCATACTCAGCGTATTTTTTGATTCCCACACACTCACACGGTTTGTAACAGTGCGTTTACCATCATTGGGCGGCGTTGGACGGCGTTGGAGAGGCGATCCGGTATTACTCGTTCTTCGCTTCCCATGTACATGTTGGCGTTTTTTTCCCTTCCCTCAGTCGCTTCTTCTGTCCGGGTCCGAGTATTCCACGTATACGTAGCTTTGCGGGACGAGGTTCAAAAAAGTTGAGGAGATGTAATTAGCCGGCATTGGCACGTCCATTCCTTTTGCATGGTGGCCGGGGGGGCAGGCTAGCCGAGGAGCGCTTTTGAGCAAGGGTAGCCTTTTTTGGAAAGTTTGGGGCGGGCGAGCGGGCGTACGGGGGACATGTGTACATGATGGGCAACTGCACTCTCGCTGGTTGGAGGCTATGAAGTGGATACTCGTATAATATAGATACCTCACAATCGTTTTTTTGTTGCTTCGATATGATGGTAATATTGCGAGTTGTGTGAATAGGTTGGATGGGAGAAGTGGGGTAGGTACGCTCGGGTTCAGTGGTGAGCTGGTGAGGAGTGAGGATGGGTGGATAGCTGGGTTTATATGTGATGGGAATCTACTTTTTCGCTGGTAGCAGTAGAGAAAGGAGTCGTGATGAAGAAAGAGGCTTCGCAATACTCTTGTTGCTACGCTGAAAGAATGTTGTAGTTCAAGTAGACGCTTTACGACAAGTGGAGGGAAACCGGCGTCGGTGGAACTAAGCTCCGCGCCTTCCGTGTCGGTTCCGAATTGAAGGTAGAGTCATCGGAGGCCAAAGACTCGCAGCGCTTCCTTCGTTCTCTACGCCCCCAATCCCTCGCTCCCTGCGAAAATATGGCTGGTGGTACTCGGGGACCGGTTCCTGTTCCTAAAAAATCCGGAGATCACGATGTTACCCAGGACGTTCTCGATCGGCTCGACCAAAAGCAGCCCCTCCAGACTTCCGAAGACTTCCCGTCGATACCGCAAGCAGAGATCAAGGCAGCACTAGACCGATTAGCCAGCCGGTCTATGGTCGAATACCAAGCGCACGATTCGGAACAGGTACTTCTTACACCGGAAGCCGAAAACATTGTGGCGGAAGGGTCGCATGAGTACAAGGTCTGGAAAGCGGTCAAGGATGCGAGCAAGGTGCCAATCAAGGAGCTTGCGGTACGTATGCTACTTGAAAGTACATTCTATACATGGAATTCTAACGTTTATTCCTGTAGAACATTGTCGGCGCTGAATCTGCAAAGGTGGGGCAAGGCAACGCCTTCAAGAACAAGTGGATCAAAAAGGACGGCGACTCCCTCGTGCTCGTAGCGGACACAGTTCAGGATGCGACGCGCGACCTCCTCAAGGGCATCCAGGAGACAAAGACGCTCTCGGACACCAAGACGCTCAATGAGCTGAAGAAGCGGAAGCTGGTCACATTGACCAAGGTGATCGACTACAGCGTTACCAAGGGGCCCAAATATGCGAAAGAGATACCCGTCGAGGTCACAGACTTAACGGCGGAGATGCTGGCAAGTGGCGCATGGGAGACGGCCAACTTCAAGCCGTACAACTTCAACGCGAAGGGTGCGGTGCAGGAGGCGGGCAGCTTACATCCACTGAACAAGGTGCGGCAGGAGTTCAGGAACGTTTTCTTCTCGCAGGGCTTCGTCGAGATGCCCACCAACTAGTAAGCGCGTCCTCGCCCACAAGGCATTGCATCTCTAACACATGTAGCTACGTCGACTCCGGCTTCTGGAACTTCGACGCCCTCTTCGTCCCCCAACAACACCCCGCCCGCGACATGCAAGACACCTTCTTCATTTCCGACCCTCCCAAGGCCGACAAGCCGCGCGCCAACCCCATAACCGAAGCCACCATGGACCAGATGGAGGCCGGCTCACGCAAGCTCTTCGCTCCGCCCAACGAGACCGGCGCGAAGCCGCCGCCGCGCGACTTCGAGGCGTACTGGCAAAACGTCCAAGCAGTCCACCAAGACGGTGCCTTCGGCTCAGTCGGCTACCGATACCCCTGGTCCGCAGACGAAAGCCTGCGTCTCGTCCTGCGGACGCACACCACCGCCGTGTCCACGTGGGTCCTGCACCGCCTCGCCGAGAACCCGCGGCCCGCACGCTACTTCTCCATCGACCGCGTCTTCCGCAACGAGACGGTCGACGCCACGCACCTAGCCGAGTTCCACCAGATCGAAGGCGTCATTGCCGACTTTGGCCTCACGCTCGGCGGGCTGATGCGCTTCCTCGAGGACTTCTTCGGAAAGATGGGGCTCGAGAACTTGCGCTTCAAGCCGGCGTATAACCCGTATACCGAGCCGTCGATGGAGATTTTTGGCTTCCACAAGGGTGAGTACGCTGTCCTCCCTCCCTCCCGCCCGCCAGCCCCAAGCGGAGTGACGTCGGAAGCTAACGCGCCCAGGACTCAACCGCTGGATCGAAATCGGCAACTCGGGCCTTTTCCGCCCCGAGATGCTGGAGCCCATGGGCTTGCCGAGGGAGATGCGCGTGTATGGGTTTGGGCTGGGCCTCGAGCGGCCGACGATGATGAAGTATGGGGTTAATAATATAAGGGAGTTGCTGGGGCATAAGGTGGATTTGACGTGGATTCGGGAGCAGCCTGCGGTCAGGTTGGAGAAGGATTAGGGTGCTCGGGAAGAGGCCATGTGTATGATGTGTGAGATGGGAGGATGGATTGGGCGGGGAGATATCCTGGCGAAAGGAAGGATCTGAGGGGGAAATGGAGTGGAATGGGGAATAGAAGGTTTGCAACTGAGGGATTCATTCATGTGCCTTGAAGAGAGGGTGTGTCTTTGCATTTGAAGAGTATGGGAGCGCGAGATGGAGTGGCGCACCGAGGATTCGACGATTCTGTATGCCCGCACGTGTTGTTCGTCGTGAGATTATCTTTTCAGGTAGGTATCCACGGGTGAGAAAATAACATGCTAGCTGCTTGTTATCTATTATTGGCAAGAGAAAGATGGATCGACGGTGCACGGTGCGGGAGAGGCAATGGCGCTGCGGCGATGTTTCGCTATATGCGCCTCCGTCTCGGGGTTGGGTTTACGTTGCCGACGTGGTAACGCAGTGTTCAGACGCTAGCACGCACGGCGACGACAATGCAGGCCGTGGAGCTAGGCTACGTAGAGACCAGCGGTTAGTGCATTTTGCGAGACCAGATGGTCCGACTCGAGACGAGTGTAGGCTGAGCGATACGCACGGCTTCAGTCTGCGGCGCACCGTCACGGTATCTAAGTGCTACAAAGGGTTCAGTCGAGCAGTGCAGTGTGCTGGATGGTGGGGCCGGGCTAGTAACGTCGGTGTGCCTACCATAGGATAAGTCGCTTCGGGGGTACGGGGACTTTTTCGGATGGCGAGTGGGATGGTGCTGATCATCATCATCATATCCTGTCTCTCTCGCGTACCCTAACCCCGCCATATCTATCTTTGTTTTAGTCACGCTTTTGATCAGAGTAGAGCTCCACGGACAACCATTCCAAACCCATGTCCACACTTCTGCCTGGACACAACCACGGTTCTGCAACCATTGAGAACAAACATGAAAGTTGCAAAAATACCTCCAAGAACACCGTCAGCGAACGCGTTGAGTGTCGCCGACCTACAACTGGACTGAATAGCACAACTATTCCTTCGCTGGAATAGGGATTTACTCCCTCCACTCCAGTCACAAGCACATAGTTTGTATTCGCTTCCTCTTTTTTCGCGGTCTGCTTCTTCCTGCAGCTTGGTGCTCCTCCAAGCTCTGCACATCATCTCTGGCAAGAAGCCTTTGTTGAGCTTACTTCTCTGTTCGAGGGATAAGAACCGCAGGCTTCCAGCGCACATCATCCCTGCAAGTGGTGTTTTAGACGGGAAGACCTCGCACATATATTCGCTTTTATATTTAGCTCGTTCCTTCTCCCGCCTCTGCATATGAATTCCGCAGACTGCTTTTTTTGAGCCCGCTTGAATACTTGAGGAATAAGGTCTAGCAGACTACTATAGAGCATTTAGTCGTAACGTTCGTATTTTTGAACGAGAGGGGCTGCCTAGGGCACATGGTCTAGTGTGCTGTGCGCTTTGTCGTGGTCCGCTTCTTGCCTTGGCGGGTTCCTGCTCCCGCCTCCGCATAAAGTGGGTCAACTGCGGATTTTCGAGCCCGGTTCCATTCGAGGAATGAGGAGCGCAGACTACCACGGCACATTAGGCAGTCTGGGTGGCTTTTTGAACGGGAAGGGGTCCCGTATTTGCGTAAGTGTTGAAGTTTGTGCGGGCGAGAAGATCTCCACGCATCATTTGCATTTTATATGGTTTTGCGAAACTGTTTTTATACTTGAGGAGTAGAGTCCGGAAAGGTTCCACAGCACATGGGGCAGTTTAGGTGGCTTTTAGAACGGGAAAGGTTCCCCAGAGCACATTTTGCGCATGTTGTAAGGTTTTGGGAATAGGAAGATGTCCATACATCAGTGCGTTTTGTATGGTTTTGCGAACTCGTGCCCACGCTTAGATATTGCACCGGCAGACTTCCACGGCACATAAAATCTTGCAGAAATACCTTTTTAAATAGGGAACGGTTCCCCGGAGCACATGTACGTAAGCGTTGAGGTTTTGCGAACGGAAAGATGTCCACACATGAGCGTTCTGTCACCTTGTTTTGCGAAACTATTCCCATGCTTGGGATATGTGCCAATTGGCTTGCGCAGCACATAAAGAAGCCTGGGTGACGTTTTAGAACGGGAATGTCCGTACAGGACATGCGTGGTTTTACGAAGGAGAAGGTCCGCACAAGACATACACGTTATCGTTGTGGAGTTGAGGCCAGACAGGCTTTCACAGCACATCAATTCTTGTGGATGGCTTTTGGAAGGGGAAGGGCTTCCCAGAGCGCATGTGTGTACTCGTTGTCGTTTTGGGAACGAGAACGTCCACGCAGGACATTCGTGTGATTGCTATGACTTTAAGAAACGGGGAGACGTTCCCGGGTCCGTTCTCCCGCCTCCGCACATGAACACCTCAGCAACTCCTTGCGAACCATTGTCCTCATCCGTAAATGGGGAATTGGCTGAGTTGAGCGACACATAATGCCAACTGCATAATGGTTTGAGACCGAGAGCATCCACATACAGGTCGTTCTGTCTCCCGTCCGGCACATCAAAAAACTTAGCTAGAGTGTAAATTGTTGTCTGGGCTTCAGGATTGAGCAAAGGCAGACTCTGCCAGCACATGGGGGGTTGGCATGGACATCTTGTGACCGAGAGAGCTTCGCACATAGGAACTGCGCAATAGACCTTTTGGAACAGCACTTTAGCTCCGGGCGGGTTTTCCTCAGTGCGTACGGGAGGCGGAGGTGGCGGAAGGAACATAACCCTAAGCGCCTCGGTGTTTTAGTCAGAGGGTGCAGCTCCTATGCCAATGTTGTAAAGACGGTAGAGGCGGCACAATATATGCGTTGCCGAAGTTCTTTCGGAGACGCGCATCTACATTGAGCAGCCAGTTTTTAGTCAGAAGGAGGAAGAGACTCGGCCCGTGAGCCATCGTCGTTTCGTTTTGTTGTGGAGGAAGTGGTGCAAGGTCCACATTTGAGCGGTATGTATGGTTTTGAGTAACAACTTCTCCATAGCGGAGGTGCGATACATTTTTTTAGAAAGCATACTAACTCGGGTTTTAAGTTTGAGTAGGACGGGCGGCTCAAGAAGATATGTTGAGGAGAGGGGAAAGGCGACCCTCATATAAAGCTCCTTCCTGCATTTTGAGACGAGGATCCGCTTCCTAATGAGAGTTGCTCAGGCCGGGGAGAACAAGCCGACAGCGCACATCTGTAAGTTTTTCATGATTTTGTTCATGAAAGGAGAGGGTCGCCATTTACAATAAGGATGGAAAATAGGTTTTAATTCCGCGGGTCCAGTCCGGACATGAGTCGACACAACGCCCCTTTTCGAGTGTCTTGCAAGGAATGCTTGGGGGAGAGGAAACATCTCCACATGGAATTTGTCTAGAGTGTCTCTGAGAGAGGGGGTAGGAAAGTATGGGCCGGAGCAAAGAGGCGGACAAAGCACGTACTAGTACCTTGTACGCTATTTTTTGGGTGCACAGGAAGAATGTTATGGCTCGCCATGCGAGAGTTTAAGAGTACTTCTGGTTTGACGAGCCGCACTCCAACATAATGCATGGGTTTTGGAATATCTTCCACGCCCGGCAGAAGCATTTGTTGGAAGAAGTGAGTGTAAGAGTTGTTGAATTGCTATGACGGAAGATCCGCCTATATAGTGCTAGGGCAGCTCCTGCCGAACACCCAGGTACGCTTACCCCAACAGTATTTCCTGTGAGAGCTTGCTTGTATGGAGGACACATGTGAGCCTCGTCGAAGTATTTTGAGAGAGTGCCGCGGCAGTCGCTAAGAGAGCGAGAAGTGCGAATAGAGCACATAAAATCGACATCCCGTGTTTTGGTTGCAAAAGAAGACGACAAGTGGACTCCATCGCGTTAGCCGGAGTCGAGTTTGCTCTGGAAGTCTGCGCATAACTATGTGAAACATACGTTCCGGGTTGTGCGCGCGAAGACGACGCGGAAAGACATTGATTATTTTTAAACTGGCTTTGGGGACGGAAGAGAACGCCAGCATGGTCCAAGCGGCGGGATGTTTTAGACATGTGCCGCAGCGGCTGTGGATGAGGCGAGAAGTCCAGAAACCGCACAAGAATCCCCGTCTATAGCGAGGCGGCAAGAGTTTTTCATCGAACAAGCGCAACAGCAATTATTGAGCGCGCGAGAAGTCCGGACAAAGCATACGGATTGCTCTTGCTTCATTTGAACGAGGAAGAAGGCGACAAGAGCTCTCCATGTAGCTGTGGTAGGTCTATTTATGGCCCGAATGTCCGGCTCTAGACATACCATTTGCGAAAGGAGAGTTTTAGATTATAGCAAGATAGGGCGCCCGGGACATCGACCGTCTAAGTTCCGATTTGGAGACGGCCAGGAGGCGCACCAACATAACGTACCAACAGAGGGTTTTGCGTCAGCATAAATAAGGGCTGGGTATAGCTAGATGCGACTCTCCATGTGGTCGGTTATATGTGGAAGGAAGAAAGGAACGCAAGACATTCTTCTGTGCAGGGACGTTTTGAGACCGAGATACGCGTTCCAGATATGCACATTCCTCAGCCCGATTTAGGTGAGGAGTGTTATTCGGAGGTGCGGTACAGAGACAATTTGACGAAATAGGTCTTTTAAAAACGAGCGAGAGAAACCCCGGCATAAAGAGTTATATGCAACCTTTTTGGTGCCAGCATGGACTGTTAATAGCAGTGCAGGCGGTTCCAAAACGCTCATAGCAGTCCGGCGATTGGGTTTTGGATTTTGAAGATGGCACGGAGAAAGCAACACATTCTGGGAAGTCCTTAACGTTTGTGGTTTGATGTTTTTCGCATGAATATCTGAGCCACTGGTTTTGATGCAAGGGAAACAAAAAGGCCTTCAGCATAAGTTGATAATCCTGTGATTGTGATGGGGAAGGACAGTTGCGAAGAGTGCCACGAGTTGTACCCAAGCTTCCCATGGAATAGGTGTAGTTGAGTTTTGCGTTTGTGAGAAGAGGTCGAAAGACAGTACAGGTAGGGTCGTGGTGTTAACCGTACATGTGCCCCATTACCGCGCAAGTCCCTGTCCATGGTTCAAAGGAGGTCCCGGTTTTGGTCGCCATTCAACGTTGATTCGTCGGTGATTATATACATGGATATCTCATGGTCGACAGCGGTGTGCAGACATAAACACGGCGAGCTGATGTTTTGTATCAGTCGGGGGAGTAACAGGCCATGCGCTCCATATTATGATAGTTCCATGGATTTTTAGACTGCACCTAAAAGCCGTTCAGAAAAACCACGTGGTGGATTTAAAGTTTGCTTTGGTATCATAGCGGCAGCCTTTCCCATAGAGATGCTGATGAGCATTTTGAGACGCCGAAAGTTCTCTGATAGAATTGAAGACGGGCCATTGCCCATCGGCCGGTCCGCGAAGAATTTTCAAAGTATGATTTGGCAAATCTGAGTGAGAGGTAGAGTAGAGGATAGAGGGCGGGAGTAGAGGTGCTTTATAGGAGTCATGGGGAGGTGATCTCCCGTTTGGGTTCTTGGACGGGGTTTCGGGTGGCCTGCCGGGATCTAGCCTAATTGGGAGATATGTGAATGAATCGAGGATTGCACGAGCAATGATATCGTGCTATCCTCTCGTGTGCCTAGGTAGATACTGTTACATTTCGACAGAACGATTCTTGGTTCTCATCCCGCATTCACATTCGTTTTCTTCCCAAAGTACTTGCCATGATTCTAACATACGACAGGCTTTGTGGTACGACCTTGTGATAAGTTTCTTCTGACTTGTCGAAGCGACACCCGCGGAGTGCGGCGTGGGGCAGTGAGACGTTCTAACTTAGTATATAAATATAGAATGCCTAGCTATGCTCGCATGCGGCAGTCCGGGACCTGTTATGACTTAATTTCTCATGATGCGCTCGCTACCCCCGAGAACTTGCTCCATTAATTATTGCTCACGATTTTAGCAGGCGCTGGTTTTCCCACTACCTATATGTAAAACAACATCATCTCTCGTTAGAAATGGCAGTTCAAAAACGGACTGGCGCGACTCCATCTCATAATGGCCAGGTGATTGACCTACATTATTAGAGCTGCTTCATCTTACTATCCCCGCAGTCACTTTAATTTATCGGCACAACGGCATTTGTTGTAGCTTAGATTAATTGTTTCCTAGTGTATGTGGACGACACATAATTAGTAAACAAATTTTAAGAGAGGTAAATCCGGCGTAAATCTATACTTTTAATACCTATCTCCGTGATAATAAACGTATATCGAAATTAATAGTATCCTAAAAAAAGAAATTCGATTTATATTAATTACTAATTGCTAAAGGATAAAGATATAAGTCGCTATTCTTATCCATTAGTAAGATAAAGGATATATAAATAAAATATAATAGTTATAATAGAACTATATTATTTAAAGCTTACTCTTAGTACTTTTATATATATTTAATACTTACTAGTTTATAATACTTACTTTCTATAGCTATACTATTTAGTTTATTAATTATTATACTTGTATATTTTTAAAATTACTATTACAACTACTTATAATAAATAATAAATAATAATATTTAATTAAACTTTTTTTAAAAAAATATATATAAATTAATAAAAAATTATAATAGAGTACTAACGACTATAAATAATTTTTTTTTTAAATTATTAGACTATATTATACTTTATTTTATATACTATTATTATAAACTAAGAGTATAAATATTAAATCTTAGTTATATAATCTATAATAATATTTTTTATTTAATTTTATATAAAATTATAATATTTATTAAATTATTTACTATAATAATAATAATTTAAATATTTACTAAAGAAATATATATATATATTTAGTTTATAGTATTTTTATATTATAATAAAACTTTATTTATAAAATTCTTTTTACTACGTTTATTTTTATAAATTAAGATTTAGGTATACTATTACTTTTTAAAGACTATATTTAATATTTTTAAGTATTCCCGACGTTTTTAAGAAAGTAAAAAAAAAAAAAAATTACTATTTAGTTAGTAATACGAACTAACTAAAAATAAAAGTCTACTACTAGTTTAATATTTAATTAAATATATTTTAAATTTTAATTTAATACTGTCTAACTTTTATTATTTATTTATTTACTTTTAATATATTTTAAAATTTATTATTAGTTTATTATACTATTTATATTTTATATATTTATATTAATTTTCTAATTATTATCTATATAAAAAAGTGTCTTTTTATATATTAATTATATTAGTAGTATATACTAAGTAATAATATATAGAGAGTAATAGGTTTTAACTTTTTAATATAGGTAGTTACTATTTTAGATATTATATAAATAATATATCTATAACAATATTATATAATTATAAAAATATAATAGCCTACTTATAAGTTAAGGTTATAGTATTATAGGGGGGCGATATTAGGAAAAGTATAATCTAAAAAGTTATTTTTTTAAAAAATTAATATAAAATTAATTACTAAGTTTAAAAATACGCGAATTATACCGTTTTAAAGAGAAAGTTAAAAAGATCTATATAAAAATATTAATTACTACTTAGTTAATATAAGTTATAATTTAAAATTACTTAAATATAATAATTATTTTAACCCGTTTTTTAGATCCCTATAACTTTTTAATTAGTAAATTAGGCTGGCGAATAGGTCTCTACCTCGGGATCTTAAAAACTATAATAATTCTTTAACTAAAAGAGTTATAGAAAAGCTTTCTATTAGTAAAATATTATATAAAAAGAGGTAAAGTGTAGCGTCGAGACACTAGTCTAAAAAAGGTATAGGCTAAAAAAAGTTATTCCCCCAGATATAGTTATAAAAATAAGCGTGTATAAGAATATTAAAAAATATTTTGTTTTGGGTTAGATTAGTAAAATATAAAGCTAGATTAAGGCTATAAGACTAGTTATTAAACTTCCTAATTAGGCTAGTATTAAAAAAGATATCTTAGATCGGGGTAAAATATAGAGACCTAACTCTTAGTAAAGTAGGTTAGCTAATAACTATTTATTTATTAGACTTAGAGAAAAACTTTCTATTAGTAAAATATAAAGCTAAATTAGGGCTATAAACCAAGCTATTAAACTTTCTAATCAGGCTAGTATTAAAGGAGATATTATAGTTTTTAAAATCTTAATATAGAGCTCTATTCGCCACACTATAGTAAATATATTTAAGTAAAATTTTAACTATATTATTTTAGGGCAGGCGTAGGTTATATAACCTAATTTTTAATAAAAATTTATTATATAATAATAAATTTATATAATTATTAAAAATTTAGCTTTTAGTTATATGATTAGTGATTACGTAATATATTATTAATATTATAGTATATTATAGTGGCGGGGTGGCACAGTGGGAGCATATGCCTAGAAATACTAAGATTTTTTAAATTTTTAAGGTTTTCTATGTATTAGAGGTTCGATTCCTCTTTTTATCGCAGCGTTTTTTAAATACGCCTACTTTATATAGTAAAATATAAAGTTTTTAAAAGTGTAAAGTATTACTAAGGAATTAATATAAAGCTGTAGGAAGCTAAAATCCTTATATAGAACACGTTATATCTAAAGATATAAATAAAATATTTAGACTAAAATTACTATCTAAAGTTAGATAAGATAAAAATCTATATCTAAATAGGCCTAGCGTAGCGAACTAGTCCTAATTAGATAATAGATTAGTAGTTTAGTATAACTATTTAGTAAATAATAATCTAGTTAGGAGAATTAAAGAGCCGGTTCTAGTTTATTTAAGAGATAAAATACTTTCCTTAAATAGTTAGATAGCCTTAATATAAAAGACTTATTTTAAAAAAAAGAAAAAAAAAATTATATTATAGTATATTTTTATTTTTATAAACTTAAACTTCTATTTTCTTAAAATAGTACTAAATTTTTTAAAACTTAAATATAAACTTAAATTACTTTTAAAAGTAAATACTTTTTCTTTTTTAATTACTACTACTTTAAAAAAGTCTATTAGGATTTTTTTTTAAATAAAGCTACGCTTTTAGCGTAGTACTTTTATATTTAAAAAAATAATTATTAACTACTATAGGAGTTCTAGTAAAATAACTTTATAATAACCTATATATAATAATAAAAAACGTAGTATATAGTTATATATTAACGTATTATACTAAAAATATATATATTATATTTAGTTATAATAAGTTAAAATAGCGTTAACCTTTTTTAATCTAGTACTAGAGGTTTATTTATAAAATAAAAAATAAATAAAATAAAAGTAGTTAACTATTACTAGTATACTATAAAGTATTAATATATACCAGCGTCTCTACTACTATATATATAAAATAATAAAAAAATATATTAATATAGTTTACTATATCGAGTAACTATATTAAATTCTTTATTAAATACTATTATATATATTATATATACTATATATTATACGTTATAGTATAATATAGTTAAATAATTTTATATAAATAATCTACGTAGTACTTTTTATATAATTAAATATATTTTTATACTAAAAATTATTTTACTAAAAATTCTTAAAACGCTCTAAGATACTATATTAAGTCTTAAACTATTTAGATAGATAGTTAAATTTCTCTAGTACTCTTTTTTCTTTTATAACTAGTAATCGGCGCTGCTTTGCTTAGATACTAATTACTTTTAGCTTACCTATCCTTTAGGCTGCTTATTTACCCCTTAGACTGCTTACCCTCTACTTTGTTAGATTCCTTTACACTTCCCCTAATAGCTAATTATATTTATTTATAAATTAAATATAATTTTATAATTTTATTAAGTTTAAATAAATATAATACTTAAAAATAGGTTTTAGGCTCTAGAGCACGTTTTAGAAAAAGGGTCGGAATTATCCCCTAAGAACTAGAAATAAAATAGGCCCCCGCGCTATACGCCCTTTAGTATTCTAAAATACTGGCCCTGCCTTTTTTTAGTAAAGTAACTTATACTATACCTTTATACTATAAAAGTATAGTTATACTACTAAATTAAAGCTATTTAACTATTTTAGCTATTACTCTAATACTATTATTTTTTTTTAATATTATTATTATTGGTTTTAGAATTTTATACTATTTTTTATTTTATTATTTATACTATAGTTTCTTTTATATATATATTTATATACTAATCGAACAAATAGTGTGGCTGTAGTAGCTTAGGGTAACTAAAAGGTGTTTTAAAAAAGGAGGAGTATATATATAACTTTATTAGTTTCTTCTATTATTAAAATACTATAAAAGATTTTACTAAAGACCTTTTTTAAGCGTACTATTAATAACGCGGCTATAAAAATAAAAAAATATTATTACAGTATAACCTAAGAATAGTTTATAAATAAAAAGAGAGTAATATTAGAATTTAAACCTTTAGAGATTAAAAGATTTTTTTTAAAATTATTATTAACTAAAGTCTTAGAACTCTACTACTAGTTATATAATATTATAAAGGCATATATATACTCCTCCTTTTTTAAAACCCCTTTTAGTCGTCCTAAGCCACTACAGCCACACTATTTGTTCGATTAATATATAAATATATAGTTATATACAGGGGGGTGACATTAGGAAAAGACAAACAAAAATTACCTTTTTTAAAATAATATAACTTTTTAGTTATAAGGCATAAAAATACGTGAATTATATCGTTTTAAAGAGAAAATAATAGAGATCTTAACTAGAATTTTAGTTACTAATTATTAATTACCTGTAATCAATTAAAATCACCTAAATATTGCAATTTTTGTATCTCTTTTTTAGGTTACTATAACTTTTTAGTTAATAAATATATTTAACTAAAATTTTAACTATACTCTTTTAGGCCTAGTCTAGATCACGTGACTAGTTTTTCAAAGTATATTAGTAATATAATAATAAAATTATATTAATTATAAAAATAGTGCTAAGGCTTATATAATTACTAGTTACGTAATATATTATTAATATTATAGTATATAGTAATATCTTTTTAATATTATAAATCTAGACTCCTATTTTCTTAAAATAGCGCTAAATTTAACTAAACTTAAATCTGAAGTTAGTCTTCATTTATAAGTAAATACTCCTATTAAAATAATTATTTCTACTTTAAAAGGAACTCCTAATAGTATTTATAATACTATAAGACAAATTAAGAATAACAATAAAGAAAAAGAAAAGAAATATAATATAAAAAAAGTTTATATAGGGGTATAAAAAAGTTAACTAAAAGAAATAAAAGAGTTATTAATAGAGACTTAACTAGAAGTCTTAAAAAGGATAATAGAAGAATACTATTAGAAAATCATCTAGAGATTATAAAAAGACAATTATAAAGAGTTTTAAAAGAGGAGGGTTATACAATTAATATAAGTAATAAAAAACTAATAATTAATAAAGAAAGTACTAAAAAAAGAGTAAAATACGCTAAAAAATAATTAAAAAATATTAAAAATATAAAACTAGAAAAAATAATATTTTCCGATAAGTTAGTAATACAAAGGGGACAATAAAATAAATAATATTATAGAAAAAAGGGTAATAATAAAATTATAAAAGAACTGGCTGTTAGCTAATTACGAAGTAAGTTATTTTAACTTTTTAAAATATTAAAATATATAACTTTTTATATATTTTTAAGTTATAGTTTTAGTTTTTTAATATTAATTATATTAATTATTTTATAGGACAAGACCTTAAACTATAAGTTTAGGGTGCAATTTGGGTAAGAGGTAAAAGTAATTTAGTATTTATTAAAATACCTAATTCTTTTACTTCTTATACTAGTAAGGACTATATAAATAAAGTTCTTATACCTAAAGTTAAACCCTCTATAAAAAGCGGTAAGTTATATAAAGTTTTTTTACTCTTTTTTGTTAACCTTTTATATATTACTATAATAATATATATATATATATTATTATATTATATTATAATTATAAACTTTATATTAATATTAATCTAGGTTAGTAATTTTAACAAGATAACGTCCCTATTTATAAAATAACGGACGTTTTAAACTGGTTTACAAATAATAAAATTATACTATTTCTTTACCTAGCCTATAGCCCTAATTTAGCCCCTATAGAAAATATATATAGTTATTTAAAATAAGGGCTAAATAATAATAAAGAGGCTAGTTTAGGTATAGGATCTAGTATATAAAGTATAGAGGCCTTTAAAAGAGTTATTAATAAAGAGTAGTAAAATATACTATAAGAAGTTATTAATAACTATATTTTATCTCTTCCTAACCGTTATAAGGCGGTTATAGAAGCTAAGGGCTACTATAATAAGTATTAGTAATTTATTATTACTAGTTTATTATTAGAAATTTAAAAAAGGGACTTTTATATATAGTTATATAAATAATATATAAATATATAAAAATATTTTATATACTTATATTTTATAAGGACTATAATAATATATATAAAAATAAGCCAATTTTACAACTTAAATAAAAAGTTATAATAAACTAAAGTCGGACTATAAAAATTTTCTATATTTACTGACTTTTTTTTACCCCTAAACCCCTTAGTAAGTAGCCCCTAAGTAGGTATATAGAACGCGCTAGTCCTTCTCCTTAAAATAATATAATTTACGTATTTTTAGGCCTTATAACTAAAAAGTTATATTATTTTAAAAAAGGTAATTTTTTTTTGTCTTTTCCTAATGTCACCCCCCTGTAATATAATTAAAATAATTAGAGGTCTTAGTACCCTAAGTATACTAATTATAACTTATACTTAATTAGCTTACTTAAGGAGCTTATACTACTAATTAAGGTAATTAAATAAATTATTCTAAGTATATAGGAATAAAAGAATATATCTCTTATCTTTTATATATAATTTAATTTATATATCTATTATTTAAATCTACATAAATAATTTTATTAATTTATTTATACTATTTACACTTTTAATACTAATAACTTTAGTAATAAGTATAAACTATTACTATAATCTTTCCCGTATTTAATATTACTTTTACTTAAAAACTAACTCTAGACCTCTATAGAACTAGCTATTCTATAGAGATTTTAATAAAAACGTGTTTAATCTATGCCTATTTAGCCCGGCGATAGAGAATAGATTATAGTAGTTTAAAGTATTTACGCTACTAGATAAACTACTCTACCCTTTATTATTTATAAAGGGCTAGTCTATATCTTAGCGTAGTATAAAAAGGCTAATATCCTATATAATTTAAAATTTTTAGTCTCTAAAACTAAGTAAATAAATAATAAGCTTAAAGTTATATAGTTAAAGTACTTTAACGCGTATATAAGTATTAGATTAAAGAATATTCTTAATAAAATAAAATAATAATTAATTCTTCCGTCGTGTCTATATAAAAATTTAAGACTCTTTTATCCTTATATCTTATATTAAAACACTAATTTATTTTTATTAAGTAAAAAAAATTATTATTTATTCTGCCCGGAATCGTGTAGATAAACTAGACTACGAGCAGAGTATCTTTATATAGAATTACGCTAACTACTTTTACGTATATAAAGGGCTATATAATTAGATAATAAGACTGCGTATAGTATACTTATAGAAGTTACTTATTTTAGACGGCTATAAAAGCTACTAATTATAGAATTTTAAAAATTACTATTTAAAATAGAAAATCTTAACGCTTTATATACTTACGTACTTATTATATATTCTCTAGCCGCTTAATATAGTCTATTTTATACTTTTAAAATTAAAGTACTTTTAGCGCATTTAAGACTTAGTATAAAAATACGTTTTTTATATTAATAAAAAAGAGTTTTTACTAGTCTTTTGCAATATATATTTTAATATATTTATATTAAAAAACTATAGAAAAGCCTTTAAGGCTTTTAGACTTATTTCTTTAAACGCGTTAATAGTAGTAGATTGCCTTAATATATATATTTACACTTTACTTTAAGGTACTCTACTAGATACACTATAGCAGGCCAGGACCCTAAATAATACTCTTAAGTTTAGATCCTAGTTAAAGCTCGTATACGACTTTTTTTTTTAGTCTTTACCTAATACTAAATCGAGCTATCTATAGTTTATAAAAGATGCTAAACTAATACTCTACTATAGTGTACTTTAAGAGACCCGTATTAAGAAACTTAAAATGTAAATTAAGGTTCTAACTAATTAATAAGCGCGTAAAAAAAAGCGTTTTTAGTATAGTAGAATACTTAACTTTAGCTAAAGAGCAGATTTAGTAGCTAGAAAACCCTTTATTTAGGTAAAATTATCTAAAAGGGCGCGGGGTAGTAGTAATACTAAGGGAGGACTATTAATATAACGCTGCTGTAGCAAGTGTAGAGAGACTAGGTATAATACGTAAACCTGCTAGGAGGATAGAGAGATATCTTCTAGATTAGAAATAACCCTTAGCGGCTTATTTTCAGATAGTGTTGATAGTGCTAGTAATGATGGGGAATTTTGATTTAGTGTTGCCAAGAAAAAGTGTCCAGCGAACTAATCTGTCCGGGCTACTGATAGAACATGTTATGTATTTTGTATACAAGACCCACAACCCTACCCACGCTGAGGGATTAGGATGACGATTCTGCCTCCACCGGTCCTACACCGCCCACGACGCACAGCCACAGCACTTTCGCTTCAGTTGTCAACCAGTCGTTTTAATGCGCCAACGTGACTTCTGACGCCTCGCCGGAGCATATACAATTTTCAGTGGCTTGATCGCCAGACCTACACATGTATACGCAAGGATCCATTTAACCGAGCTCCAAGACGCAGTTCCACACTCTCGGAGCAATCCTTATCAGTAGCCTATGTCTCTAGCACCAATCCAATTAGCACTGCTTTGAATGACCTCTTAAGGAAATTTCGCAAGCACCGAACAGTGGACATGTGCTACTCCGTATCACGAGTTTAACTGCACTATCCGTTGGCGGCCCAGGGCGTAGTCTTCAAGCCTAAGTTCCTGTAGATACTTAGCATTTGTCGCCTCCTGTGCATGACGAAGGAGGCCGACCTCGAGCGACATGTTCCGATAAGCAGGAAGGGCTGTAACAATTTCGAAATTCTCCTTTCCCCAGGGGGTATCGTCGATATAAGGGATAAACAAAGAAGGCGTACCTTTAGGTGTGTTACCGCTAAACAGTGTCGATGTCGTGCGATTGGAATTCAAGAGGCTAAAGGGCTGGGTACTACTAGTGCCGCCGGTGTTGTTTGCCAAGGGCGGACCAAATACCCCAAAAGGTAGGTGACTAGTCGCACTGTTTCCGAACGGATTTGATGGACCAGCTGGGTTGCTAAAAGGTGAGGTTGGAGCAAACACGCTGGGGGAATTGGAACTGTTAGTCGAGCTAGCAGGCTTCGCCAAAGTAGCCTGGCCGAAAAGACCACCTGTTCCTGGACTTGGTGCATTGGAGGTATTTGAAACGCTTGAGGTACCACGGCTCCCGAAGAGATTTGGTGCCGGCGCAGTTGGTTGTGTCGCTGGTGTAGACGCTCGCTGAGGGGGTCCACTGGGTGCAACGGTCTCTGCTTCCGTTGACGGGAGTGTTTGATGGTTGCTGAAGGCGAAAAGAGGCCTTTTATTGGTCGTATCAGTGCTAAAAGTATTGAGAACGCTCTCAACAGGTCGTGCTTTCGCTGCGGCTGACGGGTTATGCGCGGCTATTGACGGCTTCTGTGTGGCTCGTGCTTCGGCAGATAGCGGTGATTTTCCCGCGAGCGTTGCTGGCTTCGGTATGGCTCTTTGCATTCGAGAAGCTGTATTAAAAATCTATTAGCCTGGACTCTCGTGCGGCCGTGATTGGGCCACCAGGAGACGGACCTGTCTCGTACTTACCAGGATGAAATCTTCTTAATATACCAAGTCCCTTTTCCAAGGTCTTCACACGATCGCTCAGTCTTGCTCTTTCTTGCATGGTCTCATCCGATTCCGCAGCAATAGATTGAAGCTCGTCATCTTCCATGTCTCTTACTGTTGCTGATGAAAGCATCTTGGCTACGCCGGAGAGCAAGCATTGCTCAATCGCTAAAGAGGCAACATTATTCATGAATGTGAGGATTGCTGACTAAATTTGGTCAGCAACGGAAGGTATGGATGAACACATCAATCTCCAGGTGCGAGCGTACCTCATAGTATGCTTCCATGACTTCGTAAGTCTCCAAAGACCCATACTTGTTCTCAGTCGGGGGATCTCTGGCCGAAATTCTAGCCAACAACTCCTCGACAGAAGGCACCCCGTCCTTCAAATCAAGATCATCGTAGATTGCTTCCACCACTGACCGCGCCACTCTCTTTTCCCGTAGTGCCCAAATTGTTTGGGCAAACTTTGGGTCGATACTGAGAGGGTGGTGATTACGGTGCGGGTTGAGTAGCTCCTCAAGTTTTGTCTTCAACTCCCGGCGCCGCTTTTCCAAGGCGGGGTCGATGATATGACTGAATAGTAAGCGACTGGTTCTATCGTTGGTCAAGTGATATAAAAGTGTCTCTAAGAATGTTTTGACAGAGTTCCATACCGCTTCCAGATGCTCGGATGCGATACTCTGCCATGGTTCGGATTGTTGTTGGAAGAGCGAACCCACCAAGACTGGATTGGACATTCCGGGTAGTTCGATGGTCCTTTCCCGGTGCGCCAAAACATCCACATGACGCTTGAGAAAATCCGATTTCAGGATGATGTTAGGGTGAGCAGTACCCGTAACCAGCTTCGTATCGTATTTTTCGACCACATGCCACTTGTGCCCTTGCTGGAGCATCTTGGTAGCAAATGCATCGTTCAGATTACGAACATTCGCTCGCAAGCGTTTCTCTAGGCCATCAGGCTCTAGGGGCCCGGCAAAGAAATCCTTACGGTGGTATCGGCCTTCAAGTGCATCCCTCGTATACTCACCAAAACTGTCCGAGATGTCAAACAGATAGTTGCGCATTTCCTTGACAGTGGTGCGCGCGTCCCCAAGTTTATGCAGGTCCTCTGTGCTTTGAGTGAGATCTCTCTCAAGGCGGTCCACGATTGATGGGAGGCTGAGTGAGATATGATTGATGAGCATTTTGCTGAGTTTTTGGCGTAGGCTATCAATGCCACGACCTACGTCACGTATTGGTAAAGGATCCCAGCTGCTTTTCTTAAAGAAATCTTTCTCGAGTGCATCTCGTTCTTCCAGAGACTTGTTTTGCTCCGCAAATGACCGATTACGAACGACGTGCCTGAAGCAGACAAGACCAGATCAGCAACCAGGGCGTAAACAGGGGTTGGGATGCGGGGATTGTCACATACCAACCGTATTTGAACTTGGCTGTATTTGAGCGTGCGTACTCTATACATTCCTGTTCCTTTTCCGACCCTGGGGGTAGCTCGTCAGGCTTGGTTATGATACCGAGCGTGCGGTCGGTGGCTCCGTTGACCTTCTGAATTCGTGTTAGGATAGCCTGAAGACTAAGGTCGTTATGCGCCGAAACGACGGCAAGAATGATGCTGTTTGGCTCCGCCATATATTTTCCGACCAGGTCGTTGATCAGCTCGATGTCCCGGGAGCCGGATGGAGCGTTGCTATAATGAATAACTCCGGGAAGGTCAACCAGCGTCAACGGGACAAGTTTTGGACCCATTATCTCAACTTCGAGTACGTGGTCGAAGAATTCGGGTTTGTCATCAGAGTTTCGGCTCATAGCTTTGCGCGCACCCGCGACGAGGTCTGCAAACTTTTCCGGGGCATCGAAAGATTGACTGAATTCCGAAAGTCGCTCCGCGGTTTCGGCATCGACCGTGGGCCCGGCCTTAATTCGACAGCTAATTCGAGACTGTTGCTCCCGGCGTAGGCGAAGTTCGGTAGGAAAAGTTGTGCATGTGCTGCTCTTCGTCGGAAAGCGTACGCGGGTGAGAGCCTCAAGAACCGAGCTTTTGCCAGAGGATTGATCTCCGCAGACAATAATCTGCGGAAGTCCTTTCCCCTCGAGCAGTCTTCCGATTCCGAGAGAGCGGAGCTCATCGATAGCATCGAGGAGTTGACTGTCGTCATTGGAGAGGAGTTGGTGGAGGGTTGTTCCCTCCAGAGCTGATGCGCGCTCTACCATCCTTGTAAGCTTATCGAATCGTTCGAGATTGTCAAGTTGACAGGATTTGACTCGATGTTGGTCTCTAGGATAGGCACTTCAATGCGGGCTGGAGGAGCGATAGCAGCATTGAGCCACGTAACTTATATGCCGCTCGTTCCTGCTGCGCCGCATGCGTGATACCTTCCCTGCCCCATAGTGGGCGCTTGGATCCACCGACAGGGTCAATGAAAACGGTTCGTGCTGCAGCGCATTTCTAACTGCAGAATCGTTATACGCGATACGAAGCCCCGCCCGTCGATAATTGGCTGCGATACAAGGTTATGCCGCAATAATGGCCGCCGAGACATCTCGCCCTGCGGATCCAGCCTAGTGCGTGTTTCATGGGGCGGAAACTCCGCCAATAGCAGAATGTACATAGCTGGCGCATCGTAACCGCCCGTACCCACAGGGTGCATGCCATAATAGAACACACACACACGTAGACGCTTTGAGGAGAGACGAAATAACTTTCGAATTGTTGTAAGCGGAGGATAACTATCTCGGACAATCTTTTTATCGAATCCTAGCGTCTCGCTTACCGGCAGCTAGTTCGCGCTGCAAGGCAGCCCGTGCGGCCTTCCGAACATCGTGCCGGGGGCCCGACGGAGACTTTAACCCCTAACCGCATCCCATCGACACCGCCGCCGGCTCCAAGAACACGCGCGACGAAGCCAAGCGCAAAGGTTCTAGAGACGCAGCAAGCACTGAGGTCCCAGATGACAGCAGCCCAGCTCGTCTCTGGAGATATAGGCTGATTTCTGCCACCCAGACATGGCTCGAGTGCTACCAAGCGTGTTACTTATTGCAATTTTTGCCGTGCTATCGAATATAGAGGGAACGACTAGGATTTAGCTATATTTATTAATAATCTAAATTAACGTTAAGGGTGTATATATAAAGTAAGATATAAATAATAGTTTATACTAGTCTTTTACCTTTCTGTAAGACTTTAAATGCGTAGATAGTAGTAAGAGAAGGTAAGATTTAGGTAATAAGAGATAGATGGTTAAAGGAGGTAACTAAACTAAAAGTAGTAGTCTTAGCTAGAATAAAGCTACACGTAACTAAAAAAGTATAGCTAAGTATTAAGTCCCCTAAATAGGCCCCTTTATTTATATTACTTAGAGGCTATATAGATCTAATTTTAAACCTTTTAATATATATTTAGGCTTAGATTAGAGGTTTCCTAGAGTAACTAATTCTTAGCTTAAATTAAAGTAGTAACTACTTAGACTAGCGACCATAATTAAAACTAGTTATAGGAGAGAAGTTTACTTATTTCTAGAGGTATTTAAATAACATATAATAAATAGTAAGTCTAATAATTATAAACTACTACTTTATAGTAGAAATAGGTAAGCGTATATTATACCTATACCTATACTAGCACTAGCACTAGCATTAATACTAATATAATAATAATTATTATTACTAACCTATATAGTCGCAATAGTAATAAATTCTAAAAATTTTATTATTATAAACGCTAACCTAAACTATTATTATAAATAAAAGTAGTATTTTTTAGTTATATTAGATAATTAAAATAACTCTAATTATATAAAGTTTAAAAATAATATATTATACTATATAACTGCGAATCTAGTAATAAAATAATTATAAAATATAAAAAATCTAGTAAGGAAAATACTAATAATAATATCCTAAAAACTAGTCTTAAAAATAAAAAGAGGACGTATAAGAACTATATATAAGATAGTAAATATAATAGAAAAATAGAAAAATAAATATATTAATAATATAAAAAACAAGTATTATAAAATATCTATAAATATAGATAAAATAATAAATAATAGTTTAACTAAAAAAATAAATAGATAATTAGTACTAAAAAAAAGTAAAAAGTTTTTTTTATAATAAAAAACCTATTAATAAGTGCTATTATAATCTATTAAACCTAACTATTATAGTTAAATCTAATTTTCTAAAATTGTTTATAGCACTATATAATATATTAAAAAAAAATAAAGAAAATAATTATAATATAAGACACGTTTATATAGGGAGTATAAAAAAGTTAATAAAAAATAATAAAAGAGTGATTAATAAAGACTTAACTAGAAGTTCTAAAAAGGAAAATAAAAGCATACTATTAAAACATAATCTAAATATTATAATTAGATAATTAAAAACAGGTTTAAAAGAATAGAGTTATAGCATTAATATAAGCGAGAAAAAACTAATAATAAATAAAGAAAACGTTAAACAAAATTAAAATAGGCTAAAGAAAATATTAAAAATATAAATTTAAAGAAGGTATTATTAAATAATAAGTTAGTAATATAAAGGGGTAAAATTAAAAAGAAATATTATAGAAAAAGAAATAAAAATAAAGGTAGAAAAGAACTAGTTATAAGTTAATTATAAAGGAAGATATTTTAAATTTTTAATATATTAAAATATACTATATTATATATATTTTGATATTATAGTTTTATGTTTTTAATATTAATTATATTAATAATTTTATAGGCTATAATATAATATTCTAAGTTCAGTGTACTAATTAGTTAAGAAGTAAAAGTAATTTAGTATTTATTAAAATACTAAATTTTTTTTATTTTTTATACTAGTAAGGACTATATAAATAAAGTCCTTATGCCTACAATTAAACTAAAGATAAACAGGAGTAAATAACTTAATAGATTATTTAGGTTTTTTTAATATAATAATATATATATATATATTATATTATAATTATAAACTGTTTATTAATATTAATTTAGGTTAGTAATTTTAATACGATAATGCCCCTATTTATAAAATAATATATATTTTAAACTAGTATAAAAATAATAAAATTCTACTTTTTTTTATCTTATCTATAGCCTTATTTTCGCACCTATAGAAAATATATAAAATTATTTAAAATCTAGACTATATAAAAATTAAAAGGCTAATTTAGATATAAAATTAAGTTTATAAAGTATAGAAACTATTAAAAGAATTATTTTAAAAAAGAAAAATAAATACTATTAAAAGTAATTAATAATTATATTTTATTATTCCCTAGCTATTATAAAATAGTTATAGAAGATTAGGAATACAATACTAAATACTAGTAATATATTATTTATTAGTCTATTATTAAAAATATAATAATTTAACTTATATTAATATTTATATAATTAATCTATTATTATATAAAAATAATCTATAGATAAATATAACCTACTATCTTTTATTATATATATAAAAATAAGCCAATTTTACATCTTATTTAACAGTTATAATAGTCTAAAGTAACGCTCTTAAAAGTTTCTATTTTTACTAATTGTATTATATCCCTAAACTCCTTAGTAAATATCCCCTAAGTATATAAATTAAATAAACTAGTCTTTGTCTTTAAAACCGTTTTTTTTTATATTTTTAAGCTTACTACTTAAATACTTATATAGTTTTAAATAAGAGAACTTTTTTAATTACCCTTTTTTTTTTACCCCTCTATAATATTAAAAAAAATTAAATATTTAGAAATATTACTTCTTTATATTTATATATAGAAGTTATATTACCTTTTATATTTTTTATTTTTACTTAATATAAGTAAATAAAATAAATATACTATAATGATAAATTAATTAAATACAGGATTTTAAGAATTCTATTATAGCTAGTAGAGTAATAACTTAAACTAATAAATTTATTAAACTATAATAGTTCTAGATACCATATATTATATTTATAAATATTATAAATAAAACAATAGTATAGAAGTTAAATATAAATAATTATATATATATATATCGCGTCTAAAAATATAAGTCTAATATTTTTTTTTATAAATTATTATAGCTAGAAAGACTTCGAAGCTCGCTTTTAGACGTTTAATAATTATAACTACCTCTAATTAATTAATTACTATTTTAGTTTTTATTAAGAATCTAAATAACTAGTAGAGCTATTTTTAAAATTACTTAAAACTAAAGTATTATTATAAGCTTATAAAAAGGACTAGTGTTATTAAAAAATTATTTTCTTATATTAATATTCTTAATTTTACATTTATTATTAATTAACTTATTATTCTTAAATATAAAATAATTTTTAATTTTATAGTGTACGACTTATTATATAATAATATAATAAGTTAGTAAAATAGTATCTTTAAAATACTAAAACTTATTAAGTAAAATAATTAATAATATATATTTAAAAATAATAATTAAAAGGTTTTTATTATAGTGTACGAAAAATTAAATATAATCTTTTTTTTTAAAAAAAAAATTATAAAAGTAGTTTAAATAATATACATGTGTATATATAATAGTAATATAGGTAAAAAATAGAAAAAAAAATACTATAGTACTATAAAATAGTTATAAAAAAATAATAATAAAAAAGAGTACTTTAAAAAATTGGCTTCTTTAAAGTTATATAAATTTTTAATTAATAAGCCTAAATATATTAAAAAAAATATATTTTAAAAAAAGAATACTTATATAGTCTATTTGCCTGAGGCGATAACTACTATTATAATTTATTAGTTACTTTATTAATTTTATTTTTACAAATAAAATAGAGGTTATATTTATTTTTATTACTTTTTATTCTGTCTATATACACATTAGTAGCATAGCGTTTAATAATAATTAATATTTTTATTTATAAAGATAATTAACTATAATACTAAGTACGCCTATTTACTAGTTTATCTACTTAGCCTACGCACCGAAGACAAAATATATAAAAATATATAAATTATATATAGGCCCCCCTAAAACTTTTAAATATTAACTACTTAGTATCTTTATTAAGGTTTTATTATTTTTTATTTATTACCCTACGGGCTCTACGCTTATACTAATTATACTTTTATTACTATAATTACTACTACTTTTACTACTATTTTTATACTTACCTTTATATTTTTTACGCTAAGGTGTACCTACTATATTTATAAAATATTTATTTTATCTATTAACTCTACTATAAACTATATATTATATTTTTTATTTGTTTTATTTTTATTATATTCCTACACGCCTCTATTAATAATTTTTTTATAACTACTAATACTACTAATTTAACGTTTAATACTGTAACTACTTTTATAATTAATAAAATTACTATCTCGTTTATAGGACTATATTTATAGTTAAATATAACTATAATTTTAAAATCTAGTTTTTTTTTATTAGCTACCTCTAGATAAATAAAATATTTATACTGGTAAGTATTTACTAGAGTTATGTCTTTATCGCCCGTAAAATAGAATAATATAGTAATAAAAACTTAATTAATTATATTAAGTACTATTTTAAATACTTTAAAATTAATTAAAATATATATCTTATTATTAGTGTTAATAAGCGGAGAAGTAGTATTAACACTTTTAATAATAAATAATATAATAGTATTAGAACCTTTAAAGAAGAAGAATATTTTAGTAAGTATTTTTTTTTATTTAATAAATATTTAGCTGTGTTAACTATAAGAGCAGATAAAAGAAAAAAATATATATAATAGTAGTAGCTATACTTTACGTATTTCTCTTTTAATAAATACAGTTTTAGTATTAGATTTTTTAATTTAATATTTTTTTAGGGGGAATACTAAGTATACTAGTAATACGCTAGCGTAAATCGCTATACCTTTTTTTAATTTAGCCTTACTTAACTTTTTTAATATATTAAGTATAAAAATATATATATACTTCTTCTATTTTAAAATTCCTTATAGTTGTTCTAAACTACTATAGTAATACTATATATTTAATTACTATACAAATATATATATTACCTTATTAGAGGCTACTTATTAAGCTTATTAGAAGTTATTAAAAATTAATAAAATGAGAACTTTTTAGAATTCTATTTTAGACTATTATAACGTTTTATTTAAAATATAAAATTAGCTAATTTTAATAAATATTATAGTAGTACTTATTATAACAAAGTATATAAAATATTTTTATATATTAAAATATTTTATAACGGCTTTATAAAGCTCGCGAAGTACGTTAATTAAAAATATTTTATATATTATTAGTAATAAAAGTTACTTTTTTTAAATTTTTATATATATATTTATATATTAATTAAACAAAAGGGTGTGGCTGTAGTAGCTATATAGGCGACTAAAAGAGGTTTTAAAAAAGGAGAAGTATATATATGCCTTTATACTTAATTTTTTAAATTTTTAATAATTAACTAGTAAATAATATTTTACTAGTATTTAGTACAGTATTTCTAAGTTTTTATAACTATTTTTTTTTAAAAAATATAAGCCTCTTATATTAAGACTACGCTGGTAAATTTAACTAGAGTTAGGGTTAGATTATATTAGCTACTTAGGATTATATATAAGCAGGAATATTAAAGTGTTTTTTATAAAGTATTTACTAACTTTTTAAATATAATTAATTATATAATAATATAATGTATAGCGCATAGACTAAAGTTAAATAATATATTATAAAAAAATATAATAAATATAAACGCGCGACGCTACCGTCGCAGAAAAAAAAATAAACGTATATATATACTTTTTCTTTTTTTAAAACCCCTTTTAGTTGCCCCTAGCCACCACGACTACACTATTTATTCGATTAGTAAACAAATATATATAAAAAATATAGTTTATATTATTAGGTATTCTATAATTTAAAATCTACGCTTAAAGAATAACTAAATTTTAAATTACGTAATATTAAATAATATAAACTATATTTCTAATAATTTATAGTTTAACTATAGTCTATATACTATAAATTATCTTATTATTTTTTTAACCTAGCCTTACCTAACTTTTTCGACACATTAAGTATAAAGGCATACATATACTCCTCCTTTTTTAAAATCCCTTTTAGTCGCCCCGAGCCACCACAGCCACACTATTTGTTTAATTAATATATAAATATATATTATCTTATTGTCTTATTATATAATTAATTATATTTATAAAGTTAGTAAATACGTCTTATAAAAGACTTTAATATTCCTACTTATCTATAATTATAAGTAGTTAATACGACCTAATTCTAATCTTAACTAAATTTACTAAAGTAATTAAGACTATCTTACTATATAAAGAAAGTGCTTTATCTTATATAAGGCTTAATAACTAGCTCTTTAAGTAACTAACTAATTAAATATAGATACGTTAAATAACCTATACTAAAATTAATTAATTATCTAATTAGAAATAACTTCTTTTTTATTTAAAAATAAACTAGTTTTTATTTAGATTAGGTTACTACGTTAATATAATTAGAAATTTAAACTAAACTAAGTCTATATAAATAATATACTAAGCCTAACTAGGTAATAAACTAATTTAATAAGGTTAAGTCTAAAACCTAATATTAACTAGTAAATTAAATAGTAGATTAAAGTAGACGAAAATAAAATTTAAACTTATAATCTATAATATTATAACTACTTTATAATAGTTAGGGAGTAATACAGTGGAGTAACAAAAAAAAGCCTTATTAAAAAAAATACCTTTTTTAAACTAATATAACTTATTAACTAGTTATAATACTATTTTATAGAGAAGGTCTAGTAGACCTAATCTAGATTATTAGTAACTACTTACTAAGGGGTTTAGGAGTAATAAAGAGTTAGTAAATCTATAAAATCTTTAGGGCCCTACTTTAAGTTAGTATAACTTTTTATTTAATGTATAAAATTAGCTTATAATTATACATAGTATTATATACACTATATTATATTAGTATATTAATTATTTATATAGTTTACCCTCCTGAGTAGGAGGTAAAAAACTACTTTACTTAAGTAACCTAAGTGTAAAACTACGTTATATTTACTAGAATTAATATACAGAGTTTACTATTACTTTAATAGTTTTTATTTAATATAGTATAATTTAATTTTATAATATTATACTTTCTAAAGCGCTAAAGCTTTTAATATAAAATTTTTTTACTGCCGTTGCTAGCAGCTTTCTCTAATACTTAATAATCTAATAATAATAATCTCTTTACTAACTCTTAACTCTCCCTTTATAAGAATAATATTTAAAGTACTAATAACTAATTTAAGTCTTTTTAGACGCTTTAAAGTATTACGTACTATTACTTTTATTTATTTTTACCTCTACTTTTACTATAAGTACTTACGCTTAGTAATCTTTCTACGCTTTTACTTTTATCTAGTTATTTTTTTTTTATATATATATAAGTATATGCTTTATACCTCCTCTAGCTATAGTTTAAAGTTATAGAATTTATTTTTATAATACGCTACTAGCTCTTTTATACTTTTAGTAATAATTACCGTATACTTTTAAAGTAATTTATTAATAGTATTATATAAGGTAGTAAAGGTATTTATTTAAATTATATACTATTTATAAACGGCCGTGTTACTATATATTTAGGTAATAATATTAATTTTAAATATAGTAAGGGCTACTATATCTAGCTAAAAGAAGTATATACGCTATTTAGGCTAGATAAAGTTATCTTTATATAATTTAATATTTTTAATTTTTAATTTAGTAATTTATAAAGCGTAGAGGTATAGGTATTTATTTATAACTATATAGAGGTTGTATAAAGGGTTTATTTATATTTTATCTCTTAATATTTTATTAGTTTTAATAGTAAAGCGTAAATACTATTTAAACTTCTTAGTATTAGATATAGTAATTAGGTAACTTTAATAATAAAAAAGTTATAGGGTTTTTATATAGTTTTATAATTTATTATTTATATAATACGTATAGGTAACTGTGTTACGTTACTTACTCCTTATAGTATCTACTAAGTACCCGCTAATATAGGTTACTAGTTTAATACTAACTACTGGCCTACTAGTATACTTATTATTTAATTAAGTAACTATTTAAATAGACTTTATTCTTTAAAATTAGTTTTTATAAATTAGCTTTTAATTATTGCGTATATAGTTTAGTATTTAATAAAGTTCTCTTACTACGTTTATATTTCTAGATTAAAATCTAGGCGTACTTTTACTTTTCGATCTATATAGTTTAATATATTTATTATATAATTATTAATAAAAGTTAAATTTTTATATTTTTAATAATAAACTAGTTAATAATATATTATTAGTACTTAGTATAGTATCTCTAAGATTCTATAAGTATTATATAATAACTAAACTATAATAAAATATAATTATTTATAACCTTTTATAATTTTATATTCTACTATTTAAAAATAACTCTTTTATAGCCTCTATATATTGTAAACTTAATTCTATACCTAAATTAACCTCTATATATTTAATTAGCCTAGATTTTAAATAACTCTATATATTTTTTATATGGGATAAATAAGTATTATAGGCTAGGAAAAAAAAGTAGACTTTAATTATTCTTAAATTAGTTTAAAACGTCTTTTATATTATAGATTATAGAGTTACTGTATTAATATTACTATTATAAATTAATTTTAATATAAGGTTTATAATTACAATATTATATAATAATATATATATATATATATTTTATTATATTAACAAAAGTACTAAATAATCTATTAAGTTACTTACCTCTATTTATCGTTAGTTTAATTTTAAATATAGTAACTTTTTTGTCTATAGTCTCTACTAGTAAAAGTAATAAATAAATTAGGTATTTTAGTAAATACTTAATTACTTCTATCTTTTAACTAAATAGCGTCCTAAATTTAGAATATTAAATTATAACTACTATAATAATTAATATAATTAATATTATACAAACAAAATTATACTATAAAAATATATATAAATTAATATATTTTAATATATTAAAATAAAAAAATAATATACTTTTTTATTATCTAATAGCTAGTTCTTTTTTTACTTCTATTATTATCTCTTTTTTTACAATACTCCTCTCTAATCTCTTTTATTTATAGTACTAACGACTTAAAAAATATAATTATTTTAAAATTTATATACATTAAGTATAAAGGAATATATATACTTTTTGTTTTTTAAAACCCCTTTTAGTTGCCCCGAGCCACCACAGCTACACTTCTTATTTAATTAATATATAAATATAAATATTTAAAATTTATATTTTTAATATATTTAATAAATTCTTTAGCGTATTTTAATACGTTTTTATTACGTTTTTGTTATTAATTTAAGATTATTTTATATATATTAATATTATAACACTTCTCTTTGAAAATATCTTTATAATAATTATTTATAATATATAGACCTTTTTTAATTATATTTATTTATTATTATTTTTAGGGCTTTTAATTAAGCTTCTATTAATAATTATATTTATATTTGTATACTAATTAAACAAATAGTGTGGCTGTGGTGGCTGTATAGGCGACTAAAAGGGGTTTTAAAAAAGGAGGAGTATATGTATGCCTTTATACTTAATGTGTCAAAAAATTCAGGTAAGGCTAGGTCGAAAAAGGTATAGCGCCGCGCTAACTACTAGCGTGCTTGGCGCGCCCCCCCAAAAAAACGTTGAGTCGTAAAATTATATTTACTCTTTAAATTATCTTAGGAACTCTACTAATTTTAATATTAGTTATATTATTATTATTCCTTTTTTATTTTTAATATATTATATAGTATAACAATTACTATTAGGAGTTCTTTTAAAGTAAAAATATTTATTAAAATAGAAGTATTTACTTTTAAAAGAAAATTAACTTAAAAGTTAAATTTTATTAAATATTATACTATATTAAAGGAATAGGACTCTAGATTTATAAAATTAAAAAGAAATTATAATATACTATAATATTAGAAATATAATACATAAGTAGTAATTATATAAGTATTAGTTAAATTTTTATTATTAATATAATTTTATTATTAGATTACTAATATACATTAAAAGACTAGTTACGTAATTTATACTAGGCCTAAAAGGGGATAGTTAAACTTTTAGTTAAATATATTTACTAACTAAAAAGTTATAGAAATCTAAAATAGGGTATTAAAAAATTACTATATTTAGGTAATTTTAATTTATTATACGTAATTAATAAGTAGTAAGTAAAGTCCTTATAGAATTCTTTATAATTTTCTATTTTAATCGGTATTACTTATATATTTATCGGCCTATTATTTAATTTTATATAAATTTTTAAAAAAGCTATATTTTTTAATTAAACTTTTTTTTTATTACCTCCCTGTAAAATATAATTAGGAATATCTTTTTATAGTAGATTATACTAATTTTTAATATTAGTTTTTTTAAAGGTTTCTATACCTTTTAAACTTAATTTTATATTTAAAATATTTCTATATTTTATATTTAGCCTAAATTATAATAAATCCTATATACTTTTAATAGGATTTAAATCTAGACTATAAACTAGATAAGAATATAGTATAATTTTATTATTTTAAATTAGTTTAAAAAGTTTATTATTTTATATATAGAAATAATATTATATTAATATTACTACTCTAAACTAATCCTAATATAAACTTTTTATTTATAATATAATATAATAATTATATATATATTATTATATAAGGGGGTGAAAAAAAGCGTAATAAAAAAAGATACCTTTTTTAAAAATTTATATAAAATTAATTACTAAGCCTAAAAATACGTGACTAATACCGTTTTAAAGGGAAATTTATAGAGAATTATATATAGATTTTACTTACTAGTTATTAATTATGTACAATATATTAAAATTACCTAAATATAGTAATTTTTTTAACCCCTGTTTTAGGTTCTTATAACTTTTTAGTTAGTAAATATATTTAACTAAAATTTTAACTATACCTTTTTAAGCCTAGTATAGGTCACGTGACTAGAATTTCGAAGTATATTAGTAATCTAATTTTATAATTATATTAATTATAAAAATATTACTAAGACTTATATAATTACTAATTATATAATATATTATTAATATTATAATATATTATAATATCTTTACCTTTTATAAACTTAAACTCCTATTTCCTTAAAAAAGAGCTAAAAGTCTTAAAACTTAAATCTAAAGTTAATCTTCTTTTAAAAGTAAATAATCTACCTACTTTAATTACTACTACTTTAAATAAATTACTAAGAACTATTTATAACGCTATAAGGCGTATTAAAGGTAAAAATAATAAAAAAGATAATAATAATAATAATATAAAAAAGGTTAAATAAGGTAAAGTAAAAAAGTTAACTTAAAGAGAAAAAAGAGTTATTAATAGAAACTTAACTAGAAGTCCTAAAAAAGAAAATAAAAGAATATTAATAAAAAATAGTCTTAATATTATAAAAAAGACTTTATAATTTGTTTTAAAAAAAGAGGACTACTATATTAATATAAGTAAAAAAAGTACTAATAATTAATAAAGAAAACGCTAAAAAAAAGATTAAAATACGCTAAAAAATAATTAAAAAATATAAAAAATATAAAACTAAAAAAAATAATATTTTCTAATAAGTTAGTAATATAAAGGGATAAAGCTAGAAAGGAATACTATAGAAAAAGGGGTAATATTAGAGTTAAAAGAGAATTAACTATTAGCTAATTATAAAGTAAGTTATTTTAAGTTTTTAAAATATTAAAATATATAACGTTTTATATATTTTTAAGTTATAGTTTTAGTTTTTAATATTAATTATATTAATTATTTTTACAGGCCACAACATTACCCTATATATTTAGGATATAATTTAGGTAGGAGGTAAAAGTAATTTAGTATTTATTAAAATACCTAATTTTTTTACTTCTTATACTAGTAAGGACTATATAAATAAAGTCCTTATACCTGAGGTTAAATCCTATATAAAAAGGGGTAAGGTTTATAATTCTTTTTTACACCTTTTTTTAATAATATAATATATATATATATATATATATTATTATATTATATTATAATTATAATTTTTATATTAATATTAATTTAGGTTAGTAATTCTAATAAGATAACGTCCCTATTTATAAAACTATAGACGTTTTAACTTAGTTTAAAAATAATAAAATTAAACTATTTTCTTACCTAGCCTATAGTCCTAATTTAGCCCCTATAAAAAATATATAGAGTTTATTAAAATTAGGACTAATTAAAAATAAAAAGGCTAATTTAGGTGTAGAAAATAGTTTAAATAGTATAAATGCCTTTAAAAGAGCTATTAATAAGGAGTAGAATAAAATACTTTAAAAAAAATATTAATAATTATATTTTATTACTCCCTAACTGTTATAAGGCAGTTATAAAAGCTAAAGGCTACTATACTAAGTACTAGTAATATATTATTTACTAGTTTATTATTATAAATTTAGAAAAGTAACTTTTATATATAATTATATAATTAATATATAAATGTATAAACATATTTTATATATTTATATATTATAGATACTATTATAATATATTTAAAAATAAGCAAATTTTACAACTTGAATAAAAAGTTATAATAGCCTAAAGTAGAACACTAAAAATTCTCTATATTTACTAATTTTTTAACCCCTAAACCCCTTAGTAAGCAGCCCCTAATAGGGTAAATAGAATCTGCTAGTCTTTCTTTTTAAAATACTATATTCTTTGTATTTTTTAGCTTTCTAATTATAAAGTTATATAACTTTAAAAAAGGTATCTTTTTTAATTACGTTTTTTTTTCCCCTATATTATTATATTAATAATAAAACTAAAAAATTAATTAAGTTACTTATTACTTTTTATCCTCGATTAAACTTTAAATATAAAAACTTTATTTATATACTCCTTAATAGAAACAGTAATAAAAAATTAAGTATTTTAATAAATACTTAATTATTTTTATCTTTTATCTAAATTATATTTTAAACTTATAGGCGAAGGTCACGGCCTATAAAATAATTAAAATAATATATATTAGAAATCTAAAATAAAATTTTAAAAATATATAAAAAGTTCTATATTATAATATTTTAAAAAAGCAAAATAACTTACTTTATAATTAACTAACAGGCATTTCTTATCGAATTTTATTATTATTATGTTTTATAATATATTTTATAATTTTATACACTTTATATTACTAATTTATTAAAAAAATCTTTGTTTAGTAAATATATATTTTTTATACTTTTTATAATTTCCTAAGTATATTTTAATCTTTTTCTAGTATTTTCTTTATTAATTATTAATTTTTTATTATTAATATTTATACAGTAATTGTGTTTTTAAAAGAAAATATATATAAACTATTTTATAATCTTTAAATTATTTTCTAATTATACTCTTTTCTTTTTCTTTTTAGGACTTCTAGTTAAGTCTCTATTTTTTTTTTTAAAATAAGCCTATTATATTAGGCTACCTAACTATTTAAGGAAAGTATTTTATTTTCTAAACGAACTAGAACCGGCTCTTTAATTCTCTTAACTAGATTATTATTTACTATATAGTTATACTAAACTACTAATCTATTATATAATTAGGACTAGTTTACTACACTAGGCCTATTTAGGTATAGATTTTTATTTTATCTAACTTTAGATAGTAATTTTAGCCTAAATATTTTACTTATAGCTTTAGATATAATGTGTTCTATATAAGGATTTTAGCTTTTTATAGTCTTATATTAATTCCTTAGTAGTACTTTATATTTTTAAAAACTCTATACTTTACTATATAAAGTAGGCCTATTTAAAGAATACTTATAATAAAGAGAGGATTTAACTATCTAATATATAAACAATAATAAAAATTTAAACACTTTTATATAGCCTATATATTTTTAGACACTTGCCTATTATACTACCCTACTACTTTAGATAGTATTATAAATAGTCTCTTTAGGCTTTTTTAAAATAATAATAATTATAAAAATAAAAGTATTTATTTATAAAATAAGTTAACTTTAATTTTAAGTTTTAAAAAAATTAGCACTATTTTAAAAAAATAGAAGTCTAGATTTATAAAATCTAAATAATATTATACTAGCTAATAACTACTATTATAACCTATAGATTACTTTTTTAATTTTGTTTTTATATAAAATAGCGGTTATATTTATTCTTATTACTTTTTACTCTACCTATATATATATAAGTAGTATAGTATTTAAAAATAATTAATATTTTTATTTATAGTTATAAATTCTTTATTACTTATAAAAATACTTAAGTATAATACTACAGGGGGGTAACAAAAAAATTCTAATTAAAAAAGATACCTTTTTTAAAATAATATAACGTTTTAACTAGGGGTCTTAAAAATATAAAATAATACTATTTTAAAGAGAAAGACTAGTAGATTTAATTTACCCTGCTAGAGGCTGCTTACTAAAGGGTTTAGAGGTAAAAAAAATTAGTAAATATAGAAAACTTTTACGACCCTACTTTAAGTTAATATAACTTTTTATTTAAAGTGTAAAATTAGCTTATTTTTATATATATAATAATAGATACTAAATTTTATTAGTATACTAAATATTCTTTTATATTTATATATTAATTATATAATTATATATTAACGTCGCTTTTTTATATTTTTAATAATAAACTAGTAAATAATAAATTACTAATATTTAGTATAGTAGCTTTTAGTTTCTATAACTACCTTATAATAGTTAAAAAGAAATAAAATATAGTTATTAATAACTTTTTATAATATATTATTCTACTTTTATATAATAACTCTTTTAAAGGCCTTTATACTTTATATACTAGATCGTATACCTAAATTAGCCTCTTTATTATTATTTAGCCCTTATTTTAAAAAACCCTATATATTTTATATAGAGGCTAAATTAGAGCTATAAACTAAATAAGAAAATAGTATAATTTTATTATTTTTAAACTAGTTTAAAATGTTCTTTATTTTATAAATAGGGACGTTGTCTGATAAAAATTATTAACCTAAATAAATATTAATATAAAGTTTATAATTATAATATAATATAATATATATATATATATATATTATTATTATTTTAATAAAAAAAGCTATAAAATAAGTTATATAACATACCCCTTTTTATTAAGAGTTTAACTTTAGGTATAAAGACTTTATTTATATAATCTTTACTAGTAAATAAACTAAAAAAATTACGTATTTTAGTAAATACTAAATTACTTCTACTTTTTATCTAAATTATATCTTAAACTTATAGTTTAAGGTCTTGTGCTATAAAATAATTAATATAATTAATATAAAAAAACTAAACCTATAACTTAAAAATATATAAAAAGTTATATATTTTAATGTTTTAAAAAATTAAAATAACTTACTTTATACTTAGCTAACAGCTAGTTCTTTTTTAATTTTATTATTACCTCTTTTTTTATAATATTGTCTATTTTATTATCCCTTTTATATTATTTACTTATAAGAAAATATTTTTTTTTTAGTATTTATATTTTTAATATTTTTTATATGTTTTTTAGCGTATTTTGACCTTTTTATAGCGTTTTCTTTATAAACTATAGGTTTTTTTTCTTATATTAATACTATAATCCTTGTCTTTTAAAACCCTTTATAAAGTTCTTTTTATAATATTTAAACTATTTTCTATTAATAGTTTTTTATTTTCTTCTTTAGAACTTTTAGTTAAGTCTCTATTAATAACTTTTATTTTTCTTTAAGTTACCTTAAAAACTCTATCCCTTTTAATCTTTTTTATATTATAATTATCTTTTTTCTTTTCTTTAATTCTTTTTATAGTACTCTAAATAGTTTATGTAGACTTTTTTAAAGTAGTAATAATTAAAAAAGGAGAATTATTTACTTTTAAAAAAAGTTTAACTTTAGATTTAAGTTTTAAAAAATTTGTGGCTATTTTAAAAAAATAAGAGTTTAGGTTTATAAAAGTTAAAAGATATTATAATATACTATAATATTAATAATATATTTCGTAAGCAGTAATTATATAAGTATATACTAAATTTTTATTATTAATATAATTTTATAATTAGATTACTAATATACTTCGAAAATCTAGTTACGTAATCTAAACTAAGCCTAAAAAGATATTAAGAAAATTTTAGTTAAATATATTTACTAACTAAAACGTTATAGGAACTTAAACAAGGGGTTTAAAATATACCTATATTTAGGTAATTTTAATTTATTATAAGTAATAAATATAACGTATCTATAATTATAATAATAATTTTCGTAATTTTCTCTTTAAAACGGTTGTACTTACGTAATTCTAGGCCTATTATTTAATTTTATATAAATTTTTAAAAAAGCTATATTTTTTAATTAGACTTTTTTTTTACCCCCCTATAAGTACACCTACCTACTAGTCTATCTATATAGCCTACGCACTAAATAATATATATATATATATATATAGGCCCCCCTAATACTGTTAAATATTAACTACTATTAGTATTTTTATTTCTATCTACGAAAGACTGTACTATTTTTTATCTATCGCCCTATAGGCTTTACGCTTAAGACGTTTTTATTATTACTATTACTATTACCTTTACTATTACTATTACCTTACTATTACTATTATTCTCCTCCTTTTTTAAAACCCCTTTTGGTCGCTCCGAGCCACTACAGCCACACTATTTATTCGATTAATATATAAATATATATTACTATTATTTTTACTATTATTACTATCTTTACTTTTATCTCTATTATATTTTTTATATTAAACTATTTTTATTATATTTATATAGTACTTATTTTACCTATTAACTCTACTATAAATTATATATTATATTTTATTATCTGCTTTATATTTACTATATTCCTATACGCCCTTAGTAATAATTTTTTTTATAACTACTAATAGTACTAATCTAATATTTATAACTTTAATAATTATTTTTATTAATAATCTAATTAACTCTTTAAGCTAGTATTTATTATTAACAATAGTTATAATTTTATTTATATTAAAATTAACTTCTCTGTTAGCTATTAAGTAAATAAGATTAGTTATTTTTAAATAAATAAAGTGTCTATACTAGTAAGTATCTACTAAAGTTATATTTCTATTACCTATAAAATATAAACATACTATAAAAAGAGTTTAAATAACTATACTAGATATAGTTTTAAAATTAATTAAAATATATATTTTATTATTATTAGTATTAATAAGAGAAGAACTATACTATATAAAAGCTAGATATTTAAAAAAAATATTTTAAAAAATAATAATTTAGTAACTATTTTTAATTATTTAATAAACGTTTAGCTATATTAACTATAAGAAAAAATAGACAAGAGATATATAGATAGTAGTAGTAATTATACTCTATATATCTCTATTCTAAAGAATATAATTTTAGTATTAGATTTTTTAATTTAATATTTATTTAGGGTGGGGCGCACTAAGTATATTATTATATTAGTAACTAGTACGGTGCTATTCTTTTTTAATTTAGCCTTATTTAACTTTTTTAATATATTAAGTATAAAAGTATAAATATACTTCTCGTTTTTTAAAACCACTTTTAGTTACGTAAAGTTACTATTAGCAACTACGTAATTAGGAAAAAGAGTACTTAATATATTATATAAACTAATAACTAGCTCTTAAAAGGTACTACGTTAAGTCTAATTAAAAAAGATAATACTTCCTAAAATAAATACGTAATCATTACTTAATAGTATTTAATAAATTTATAATTTTGTATAATTTATTATTTTATAGTAACTTATACTTATATATCTACTATTATAATTAATACTAAGTAGGCGTTTATAAAAAAAAGAGAAAGAAAATATTATATTTATAGATATAAGATAGTAAATCTTATTAACTATAGTACTAGACTTCTATATACCTAATAAACTATAAAATAGATAATCTACTAGTAATATATATATAGACTCTTACGTTATAGACTTTTATTATATAAACTTTTATAGTGCGTACTATAAAAGATATATATTATATAGATAAATAAATACTATAATAAAGCAGTTAAAATTAATATAAATAATCTTTTATAATTAGCGTAGAGTAATATAGGTAATATTTATACTATTTATAGCTTATTATTATATAATAATATACTTAATATAATTTAGAAGTAGCGTACGCTTATATTAACTATTACTATAAAAATTAAAGATTTAACTAAAGTATAGATAATAAAATAAAACGCCTTATAAATTAGATAAAAAGTTAGTATTACTAATGTTTCTAAATACCTACTAGATACTTAAGGTATAAAGTAGTATATAATAACTATTTTAAGTATAACTATTACTATTTTAGTAAGTCTATTACTAAAACTAATAACTTATAAAACTTTTATAATTAAATAAGGACTTTATATAAAGGTAGTAAAGTAATTTAAAAAATTTATATAAAAGTAAACTAAATAATTCTAGATATATTATAGAGCTAAAGGTATATAATATTATAAAAGTATAGTAGGTAGGCGACGTCTATATACTAAAAAATTTTTTAAATTAGAAATAATACCTAATAGGTCTAGGGTAATAAAAATAAATTAGTTAGTATATAATTATATAAAATAAAATACTCTATATTAATTATTTTATTATAATTTTAAAACATTTAGGTCTTTATCGAGACCGGTAGTTATACTATTTATATAATTAATATATAAATATATTATAATATACTATAATATTAATAATATATTCCATAATTAGTAATTATATAAGTATAAGCCAAATATTTAATAATAATAAAATATTATTATTATATTACTAATATATTTTAAAAATCTAATTATATAACCTACACTAGTTCTAAAAAGATATAATTAAATTTTTAGTTAAATATATTTACTAAGTAAAAAGTTACAGAAATTAAAAAAAAATATAATTAAAATTACTATATTTAGATAATTTTAATATATTATATGTAAATAATAAGTAGTAACTAAAATCTTAATAAAAAATTTTATAATATTTTTTAAAATAGTAATATTCGCGTACTTTTAAGTTTAGTAATAAATTTTATATAAATTTTTAAAAAAGATAACTATTTAAAATACTATATTTCGTTTCTACTCTTCTATATATAGAAACTTACTATTAAAAAATTAATAGTTATTTTAAAAGAACTAATAGGCCCTATATAAAATATATTATTATTTTTATAATAGCGTCTTTACAACTTTATCTACTATAAATAATAGTTATTACCTTATATTTAACTATTAAGTTAATCTTTTTTTAGGTAATATATATAGTATTAAAAAGCTACTATTTACCAATATATAGTATAGTTCTTTAAATCCTCTATTCTTATTAATATATAAACGCCTATTAATACTTAGGCGTATATGTAACCTATCCTTACCTATTTTTTTTTCTTAACGCGTAGTAGCCACTATACCTATTATATACTTTACTACTTACTACTACTAGTAGTAGGTTATTTAGTATAATTTAGTAATTACTACTATATTAAGTACCTCTTATAACTATATACTATTTATTATTTTAAGTATAAAGTCTATTTTTTATTTTTTTACTTTTTTTTATTATATAATCTTACTATAAGCTGTCGCAGCTTAGTACCTTATAGTATAACTAAAATATAATTATTTATAATAATATACTATATTTAAACGTATTATATTAGTAGATATAGCTTAATATCTTTTCCTATTAGTATTACTACCTTATACTTATCTCTAGGAAGCAGGTAGTATATAATATTTTAATATTTTTTTTAATACGTTAATAGCTTCTGTATTAACTTTAGTATAAATTTTATTAATATAAAATTTATTAGCGTATACCTATATACGTAATAAGTACTTTATAACTACCTTTACTACTTATATATATAAGTTATTATTAAGTATACTCTTATAAACGGGTATATAAAACTTAGTTATTATAGTTTTATTAAAAGTAATTATAATACATAAAGTTACTATTAGTATACTTATAATAAATATTAGTTAACTATATTCTATAAACTACGCTACTAAAAACAAACGCTGCTTAAATTCTAATATATAACTTTAATAATAGCTTTAATAATAATTTTAATAATAATATAGTAGAGTGGACGTATTATAGTATAATAATACTATAGTAGTCTAGCCTAAAAAAAAAGAAGAAGAAGCGATAGTAGCCCTAGTATACTAAACTTAAGTACGCTAAATTATACGCTAAACTATATATTAAGCTATATATTAAACTATATACTATAGCTATAAGTTTAAATTCTATACTAACTAAAATAAATAATATTTTTTTATAAATCTTATATACACTTATTTTTTAACTATATCTAGGGGAATAACTTTTTTTAGCCTATACGTTTTTTAGACTAGTGTCTTAACGCTACACTTTACCTCTCTTTATATAAATATATTTATATTTTAAATTATTACTTATTAAAAAAACTTTATATATAATTAATACTAGTAAAAAAGTTATAATAGTTACTATATAGAAAGTTTATTAAAAACTAGTATTAATTATAGAATATAGTAAAAGATTTAAATAATTAGTTAAAATTATATAATATTATATTAATATTTCCAAAGAAGAGATATAGTTATATTATATATAATATATTTAATAAAGGTATATATACACTCCTTCTTTTTTAAAACCCCTTTTAGTGGTCCCGAGCCATCACAGCTATACTATTTATTTAATTAATATATAAATATATTAATAACTATTATTAAAGTTTTTACTTTATTACTTACTAGTTAATACAATTATAAAATATTTTATTTTAATAATTATTAAATTAAATACTAGCGGGGTGGCATAGTAAACATATACCTAAAAATACTAAAATTTTTAAATTTTTAACGTCTTTTTATATATTAGGGGTTTAATTTTTTTTTGACATTTTTTAAACGCGGCTACTTTACTAGTAAAAAATAAAATTTTTATAAGTGTAGGGCACCGCTAAGGAATTAATATAAAATTATAAAAAAGCTAAAATCTTTATTTAAAATATATTATATTTTTAGATATATCTTACTATCTAAAGTTAAAAAATAAAATTTTATTCCTAAATAGAACTAGTGTAGTAAACTAGGCCTAATTAGATTTAGCTTAGTAATTTAATAACTTTATTTAGTAATATATTAATTTAGAAATTAAAAAGCTAGTAATTAGTTTACTTAGGAAATAAAGTATGTTTCTTAAATATTTAAGTAGCCTTAATATAAAAGGCTTATTTAAAAAAAAAAATTAAATACTATTATTTTCTATATTAATTTTTTTAATATATTTATATAGTAAATAAATAAAAAATATAGCTCTAGTAGCTTAAAATAACTAAAAGAAATTTAAAAAAAGTAATAGTATATATATACCTTTATACTTAATATATTTATAAAAAAAAAGAGGTAAAGTATAGCGTCAAAATACTAGTCTAAAAAAGGTATATACTAAATAAAGTTATTCCTCCGGATATAGTTACAAAATAAGTATATATAAATATTATAAAAAATATTTTTAATTTAGTTAGATTTAAATTTATAACTATAGTAGATAGTTTAATATATAGTTTAGTATAATAAAGTTTAGTATACTACTATAGGGCTACTATTACCTCTACTCTCTTTTTTTCTTTAGGTTATATAATACTACAGTACTATAATACTATATTATTATTAATATTATATAATAAGATTTAGTATATTAATATAAATACTAGTATAAATACTAGCGTAGTATGTATTTTAGTAACTTATAGAATATAGTTAGCTAACATTTATAAATATACTAATAGTAACTTTACGTATTATAATTACTTTTAAGAATAAAACTATAATTAAGCCTTATATACCTATTAATAAAAGTATATTTAATAATAGCCTATACGTATAAGTAGTAAAGGTAATTATAAAATATTTTTTAAGTATATAAGCGTATACCGTAAGAGCCCTTAATATATTAAAAAAATATTATAATACTATATACCGTCTTCTTACTAAAACTAAAAGAGATAAATATAAAATAGAAATAATAGTAGAGGAAAGTATTAAGTTATACTTACTAGTATAATACGTCTAAATATAGTATATTAAAAATACTACTCTAACTATATTATAAAATACTATGCTATAATAGCTTATAGAGTAGTTATATAATAAAGAAGTAATAGAAAAATAAAAAATAGACTTTATACTTAAGATAATAGATAGTGTATAAATATAAAAAGTACTTAATATAATAATAGTTACTAAATTAGTAGGTATAATATCTACTATATATTAAAAAAAATAAGTATATATATTAGATTATATATACGCCTAAGTATTAGTAGACATTTATATATTAATAAAATAAATAGGCGAAGGATTTAAAGGACTATAATTATAAATAAATAAAGAGTAACTTTTGAATACTATTTATATTTAGTAAATAATTAACTTAGAAGTTAAATATAAAGTAAAAACTATTATTTATAAATAATAATGCCGTAAAGATACTACTACTTTATATATTAAAAAAATTAGATAAGACTAATAATTATTTTATATAAGTTTAATATAGGATATAAAATTCTATATTATATTATAAATTAATATATACTTATATTTTTTCTTACTCTACTTTATAGTACTAGAGAAATATTATATATTATATATTATAATTTTTAAAATAAATTATATAAAATTATTTATACTTATTACAATTAATTATACGTATATATAAAATATTAATTTTAAATAATAGTATTATTCTTCTTTTTAAAATTATTACTATAACGTTATATAACTTTAGACTAATTATTTAAACGTTTACTATATTACGTAATTAATATAACCTTTAATAAAATATTTATATAGTAATAATAATATTATTTTATTATTACTAATAGTCTATTATCTTTTTAAATAAATAGTAATTAAAGTATTAATATAATACTATACCTTCTATAGAGTCTTTTAGTTTTTTTAAAATAATTATTAACTTTTTTAATATTAAACTTCTATAACTATCTTATAGTGCTATTGTATAATATTTTTTTAATATCTATCTTACTTTTACGCGTATATATATTCTCGCGCCTAAATAGTTTTAATTTACTTTAAAAGTTTTTTTATAAGTAGTTTACTTCTTTTACTAGTTTATAAAAGTTTTCTTTATTATTATTAAGATACTACCGCCGCCATTCTTTACCTTTTTTTTTTTTTTTTTTTTTTTGTAAATGAGGCTTTTATATTAAGGCTACTTAACTATTTAAGAAAAGTACTTTATCTCTTAAATAAACTTAAACTAGCTTTTTAATTCTTAACTAATATATTCGGTCTTAATAGAAACCTAGAGGTTTTAAAATTATAATAAAATAATTAATATAAAATATTTTATTTTAATTAATTATATACTAAGCTAGTTTATTACGTATACAGTTTAGTACCTAACAGAATTCCCTTACTACGTTTATACCCCTGGATCGAGGTCTAGGCGTACTTTTACTTTTTAATACTAAGCTATTTATCTATATTCTTCTATATTAGCTGTCTACTATTCTCCTATTAAAAATTTTTTTTTACTTATCTTTAAATATCCTCTATAGTATTAAACTATAGCGCTTCTTTATATACTAGTAATTTTTACTTTATATTATCTTAATTAAAATTATATACGCTTTTTATACTATAAATTATAGCCTTTAATATATTTAGTTACTTACTAAAGAACTATACTATCTCTTTACTCTAATACGTTATAGTTATTAGCGTTAGCGTTATTATTAATAATAAAAAACTTATCTTTATTTATTAATTACTTAGTATAGTAATATAGCTATAATAATTTTAATATTATTTTTTTATCTAGCGGCACCCCTAAACAGCGGATTTTTAGCTTTTTTATAAAGTATTATAGTTTTTTTTATATATAGCTAAGTCTACGCCTACGTAAATAATATTATTTTATTTAAGTATAAACTTTTACGGGTTATCTATAAAAATAAATAATAGTATTATAGTAGCAATATTAAATATACTTACTACTTTATATTTTTTATTTATTTAGTTTAATTTAACAGCTTAGAGTATATATTATACTTTATAGTATAAGCTAACGTAAGTTTAGTATATATATTTTACTAAAATCCTATTTTTTAACGTGCTAGAAGTATATACCTTAGTTATAAAATAGTAGTATACTACTATTAGTTAATAGTACTTTAGACGCTGCAATATATATTATAATTATAATATATTAATATTTCTTTTTTTATAAATATCTAGTTCGTATTAGTTTATAATAGTAGATATACTAGTATAAGTTACTATATAGAGTAATAAACTATACTAAGCTATAATACTATTAAGTACTATTAAGTAATTATTATATATTTATTTTAGTATTATTTTTCTTAATTAAACTTAGCGCAGTATCTTTAAGAGTCGGTTATTAGGTTATATAGTATATATAATACTTTTCTTCTTAATTAGATAGTTATTAATAGTAATTTTATTAATTAAAAAAAAGTAATATATTACTAAATAAAGTTATATTAAATTACTAACCTAAACCTAACTAGGTCTAGTTTACTACGCTAGACCTATTTAAAAATATATTTTTATTATATTTAATTTTAGATAGTAAATATTTTACTTATACTTTTAGATATAATATATTTTATATAAAAATTTTAGCTTTTTATAGTCTTATATTAATTTTTTAGTAGTATACTATACTTTTAAAAACTTTATATTTTATTATATAAAATAGGTGCGCTTAAAAAATACTACAATAAAGAGAAGAATTAAATCCCTAATATATAAAAGATCTTAAAAATTTAAGAAAGTTTAATATTTTTAAATATATGCCTATAATACTACACCGCCTTCTTTACCTTAAATATATAAGTTTTATTTTTTTATTATTATAATATAATGCCTACTATATTATAATAAAATTAGAAGTAAATATTAATATTCTTATAAATATTATTAAAGCTAAGAATTATATCTATATTAAGTAAAAGGAAATATACTATAGGGAGTAGACATTGGAAATAGACTAATCCAAAATATTACCTTTTTTAATAATTAATATAACATTAATTACTAAGCCTATAAATACCTAAATTATACCTTTTTAAAGAATATATTAATAAGATATTTATAGGAATCGTGGTTATTACTTAGTTAATATATGTAATATATTAAAATTGTCTAAATATAATAATTTTTTTAGTCTCTTTTTTAGATCCCTGTAACTTTTTAGTTAGTAAATATAGATAACTAAAATTTTAACTATACTATTTTAGGACTAGCATAGATTATATAATCTAATTTTTAATAAAAATTTTTATTTAATAATAAATTTATATAATTAGGAAACCTATAGCTCTTGCTTACATAATTACTAATTAGGTAATATATTATTAATATTATACTATATAATAATATTATTTTAATTTTATAAACTTATATACCTATTACTTTAATATAGCGCTTAATTTATTAAAACTTATATCTAATAGTAACCTTTTTCTAAAAGTAAATAGTTTTATTTTAATAATTATTTATACTTTAAAAAGGACTTATACTAGTATTTTTAATACTCTATAATATATTAAGAATAAAATAATATAAATAATAATATAAATAAAGTTAAAAGGCAGAGGGTTCCCAAAGTAATATAAATATAAAAAAGAATTATTAATAGAAACTTAACTAAAAGTGCTAAATAAGAAAATAAAAGAATGTTATTAAAAATAAATATTAATATATTAAAAAAATTCTTATAAAAGGAGTTTAAAAGAGAAGGGCTATAATATTAATATAATAAAAATCTAATAATTAATAAAGAAAACGCTAAAAAAATATTAAAATACGTTAGAAAAAATTTAAAAAATCTAAAAAATCTAAAAAATCTAAAAAATCTAAAAAATCTAAAAAATCTAAAAAATCTAAAATAATATAAAATAATATATTCTAAGAAGTTAGTAATATAAATAGAGGAAATTAGAAAGAAGTATTATAAAAGAAGAGGTAATAATAAAGTTTAAAAAAGAACTAGCTATTAGCTAATTAAAAAGTAAGTTATTTTAATATTTTAATATATTAAACTTTACTACTTTTAATCTTCTACTAGTATAGTTTTTTTTTAGAAAAAAATTAACTATATTAATTATTTTATTAGTTATAATTTAATTTTTTTAGTTTAGAATGCTATATAGTTAAAAGGTAGAAGTAATTTGGTATTTACTAAAATATCTAATTTATTTATTTTGTTTACTAGTAAAGACTATATAAAAAATATCTTATATTTAAAGTTAAACCGAAGATAAAAAGGAGTATGTAACTAGATAAATTTTTAGTTCTTTTTTTAATATAATAGTTTATATATTTATATATATATATAATACTATATTATAATTATAAGCCTTATATTAATATTAATTTATATTAGTAATTTTAATAAGATAACGCCCTTATTTATAAAATAACGAACGTTTTAAACTAGTTTAAGAATAATATAGATATCTTATTATTTCATCTAGCCAATAATACTAATTTAGTCTATATAATAAATATATAAAAATATTTAATAACTACGCTAAATAAAAAGAAAAAGGCCTATTTAGGTATAGAATTAAGTTTAGAAAGTATAGAAGCTATTAAAGAGCTATTTTTAAAAAGTAGAATAAAATACTATAATAAGTAATTAATAATTATACTACATTACTCTGTAGCTATTATAAGATACTTATAGAATTATAAGGATACTATACTAAGTACTAATAATATATTATTTACTAGTTTATTATTAAAACTATAAGAAGGTAACTTTTATATATAATTATATACTTAATATATAAATATATATATAAAGGCATGCACATACTCCTCCTTTTTTGAAACCCCTTTTGGTCGCCCCGAGCCACCACAGCCACACTATTTGTTCGATTAATATATAAATATATAAATATATAGAAATATATTATATTTCTATATATTATAAATACTATTATAATTTATATAAAAACTAGCTAGTTTTATACGGTAAAGATAAACTTATAATAGTTTATAATATATTTTTAAAAATTCTTTATAGTTATAAATTCTTTTTACCCGTTAGGGGCTTGCTAAGTAGCTACTTATAGGGTAAATAACATAAGTTAGTCCTTTTCTTTACTATAGTATAATCTTTGTATTTTTAGGCCTTATAACTAAAAAGTTATATTATTTTAAAAAAGATAACTTATTGGATTAGTCTTTGCCTAATGTCCCCCCCCTATAGAATTAGATTAACATTATATATAATATTAACTAAAAAATTATATAGTTTATTAAGTAGACTAGTCTATAATATACTATAGAGATAAAAGCTTAAGTAATTTTTAATATAATTTAGCTAGTTATTACTATTAGTAAAAGTCTATACTATTCGCTAGAGGCTACTTAGTTTAATTATTAAATACTAGTATAAAATTAAAGTTATAAATATAATAAAAGATTTCTTAACTTTATATATAATATTTATAAAAATAAAAAATAGTTATTCTACTTATTATTTTAAATTTATTATATATAATCTATAGTTTTACTTTACTTTAAATAATATTATTTAAATACTTTATTTTTATTTTATAACTATTATTTTACTATTACTCGCTATTATTACTATAATAGCCTAATAAGTTATTAGTTAAGTTATTACTCTATAAGCTATAAAATTTAAAAAATTCTATATTTAATAAGTCCTAGTTATAGGATTTTTATTCTACCTACTTTTATATTAAAGTAAAAATATAAAAAATCGAAAGTTAATATAGCTTCTATAAATAAACGTAAAAAAATAAATTTATATTATAATAAAATATTACTACTACTACTACTACTACTACTACTACTACTACTACTACTACTACTACTACTACTACTACTACTATACTTAGTAACAAATTATACTATAAAGTATAATTATATAAAAATCTATTAAATAGTTTTATAATATCTAAATATATTAAAATTTAAAAAATATAGTTTAAACTATAGAAGTATAATAGTACGCTAGTATATATATATAATAAATACTAATAGGAGACCAAAAATACTACGGCTATAATTTAAAATATATACCTTTATAAGCCTTAATACATTATTAAAAGAGAGTATACAACTCTATATATAATATTTAAATAATAGTAATAGTTTAAGAAATAAATAAAATAGATAGATATATTATATCTTGAAGTAAAATATATAACTATAAATAGAAGCTAGAGTATTAATAGAGGTAAAAAAACTCGCTAGTTATACTCCTATTATAGTAAAGTAAGGCCTGCTAATTTGTTTGGTAAAGCGTCGACTGTTTACTAAATTTTTATATCTAGGTATAGCCGTATGATCGCGGCTGGAACCGAGTAGGAATTACTCAATTAAGTTAATTAACTAGAAACTATCCCTTATACTTGACAATCTTTCCGTGGAACTGTAATAGGCTCGAGAAGCTAAAACCTGCGGTATATCCTTAACTTTCAGAGAAGAGCAATCTAATCGGGTCGCTACAAGACCGGAAGCATATCCGGCTTGCTTCATACGTACTTTGCAATGCTAGACTTCAATGAAGAACGTTTCTCTGCGGATTTGCGTCGAGCGGCGCCGCTGCTCATTGACATGGCACGACTGGATTTGCGGCGCTGGTGACTAGAAGCTGGCTCCTCGAAAGGGGCCGGGGACTGTGCCTGGCGGGCTTCCTGTGCCGCGGCGTGAAGCTGGCTTTTCCGAACAACAGTACCAGCCGTGATTGGTTTCGGAGTGGCCTCCATAAGAAAGACTCTTGGAAAGATAACGAAAACCTCATCGTCTTCGTCCTCAATAGTGGTAGGCGAAATCGGTTGGTCTCCATCCCTTCCGTCGGCGACATTCAACTCGAACTCCCCCCATTCGACTTGCGCATCATGGTGGTACTTAAAACTAGGCTCAAGCCTCTGCTGGCCACATTGGACGGCTTGCCAACATGTCTTAACCTTAATCAGGAATTCCTCCACAACTTCCACAAAGGTTTCTGCAGTCTCGGGAGGTAGCAATGCACCTATCCCACTATTCTTAATCACATGTTCTATCATCCAGTCAATCCTGTCCGCACAGTTTTCCTCTTGTTTCTCCGGGAACATCGAGAGAATGATTCCGCGAGCAAATCTCTCTTTCCTGGGATCTAAAGGTGCTTGATGCCGTAGATACTCGCGAAAGCCACTATCCTGGTCCAGCAGCCACGTTGGCTGGAGGAGGCATTTATCAACTAATCTCGCCAAGATTCCAAGAACAGCCACAATGCGCATGTCCTTAGCCGCTTCCGAATTTGATTGAGGAAGCGGTAGTCCGAAGGTTGAGAGGGTGGGATCCTCGCGCAATGTGCTCCAATCATTCTACAAACCCCAGTGAGAAGATGAACGGTTCATCGAATGAGGACCGGAAAAACATACTTGAAGCACCATATCTGGCAAATTGTGTTTGAAGAAGTCCCGTACCAATGCAGCCGCATCCTGCCACAGGCTTTCAATCTCGTTCGCCCTACGATTGAGTAAATGATGGGAATGAACTAGGATTCAATCCACTCACGTTTTGCCGATGTCAAGTGGTTTCATCGGCGCAGAAAACTTTAGCACCTGGGCGAGTCGATCTTTCGTCCTGGTGGCTTCTTCCTTGAGCTTGCCCAAGTCGCTTGTCTTCTCTTCCAATGAAGTTTGCAACGAAGCTACCTGGCTCTGCGATTTTTTGAAGTTTTCAGCATGGCTTGCGACGTCTGCACGAACATTTCGTAGCTCCCCTGCCAAGCTTTTGACCTCCTCTTCCCTCTGTTTCAACTCCTCAGTGGTCGCATCAAGGTCCTTCGCAAGGTCACTACATCTCGTCTCGACATCTCCCAATTGCGCCGTGAGCATTTTGAGGGCTGCTTCCTTTGCTTGGATTGTCGTCTCCAACTCCTGTATCTTCTTGTTCAAGGCGGAGTTTTCATCTTTCCATGTCTCGTACGCATTCGTGTAGGTCTTCAATTGTTTCTGATCATCGGCAATGCGGCTCTTCTTTTCATTTTCCAGTTGTGCAAGGAGCTCCTTGATTCTGTTATCCCTCTCCTGGATGTTCTTCTTCAGCTCTGGAATCTGATCGGTCAAGTGGGAGAGAAATCGGAATCCATCATTGGATGCAAAGGATTGGATGGCTTTTTGTAGAATTCTCGCCTGCTCGAAAGTATCGTCCATCGTAGTGGATCCCTTTGTGACAGGGCTGGCCCCAGTATGCCCTTGTTTTGCGTTCGTACTCATGGCTCCTTCTCCCTGGCAAAACACGACCAAGGAAGCTCGCAATGATATAGGAGTCACAGCAGTCCTGCAGATATATGTGCAATAGTCTCCAATTATTGTCGATGATTATATGCAGGAAATATTGCTCCATTGTGAGATTTCTGGCACTCTCCAAAACCTAGATGACCTCTTCATGGTGGGGCGTTTCCTGCACTCATTGGCCCTTGGCATTTCCCCCAGTGGACCGTTCCGCTTGGACTCCCGGTGAGGCTCTGGCATGAATGGGTGTACCGCGCATGTCAGCGATTGGTGCACGTGGAGACAAGTGAGGGGTATGCAGGAAAGAGGACCGGCTGCGGGCGGGAAACCGGAGTTGCGACCACTACTCCACGAAGAGGCGCATTATCAAAACAATGACTGGTCTGCACGAGTTTCTAAGCTAGATCATGTGTCAACGTGGTTGTGAGTAATTGGGCTAAAATTCGCGCGCGCCTGTGTCACATTTGCGGCACTCTGCTCCACCCGCCTGATAAGGGGCGAACTCCACATGTGAAATGAGTGATTGGACCAATCTCGTCGATGTGAGAATACCTTTTACAACCTACGTACTCTGCTAAGACTCCTAACAACGTACTTTGCTAGTAGGGTACTAAAATATGTATAAAGCCTAATATAGCTCTATTATATACTGGACCGTTTAACGTTTTATACTATATAAACTTTTAATACCTATATCTATTTTAATTATATTTTAGACTATCGCTTTATTACATTTAGAGACGATAAGAAATATTAATAAAATAGAGATTATATTATACTAATATTAGTAAAGTCTAAAAATTTTTGAATAAATATATTATAAATTTTATAATTTTATTAATAATACCAGACTATAAAGTTAAGAAAGATTACTTAAATACTATAATAATACTTAATATTAAATAGTTCTACTATAACGTTATTATAAATAAAATGTATAAAAGGTATAAAAATAGGTATTTATTTTATATAATGCCTACTTAAAGATAAAAATAAACTATATTAATATATTTTATCGACTCTATTTCTAAATAGTTAATTTATAAAATTATAATTTTTAGATTTTTATTTATATATATTACAGGGGGATAATTAAAAAAAAAAATTTAAAAAAAATACGTTTTTTAAAAATAATGAATTTTACAACCTACTTATAAAATATATAAAATAAATTAAAATTACGTAAATAAAAATATTTTATTATTCCCCTATTTAAGTCCCTATAACTTTATAGTTAGTATATATATTTAATTAAAATATTACTATACCCTGCTAGGTCTTATATAGATCACGTAACCTTAATTTAAATAAAAATATATTATATAATAATAAATTTATTTAATTAGTAGAAATTTAACTACTATTTATATAATTACGAATTTCGTAATATATTATTAATATTAAAATTTATAATAATATATTTTTAATATTATATTCTTTAACACTTATTCCCGTAATATAGCGCTAAAACTAATAAAACTTAAACCTAAAGTTTATTTTTTTAAAAGCTAATATTCCTATTTTAATAATTACTTTTACTTTATAAAGAGCTTTTAATAGTATATAAAATATAATATAACGTATAAATAAATATAAAAACATAATATAAATAAAGTTAAAAGCAGTAAAGTTTCTAAAATAATTTAAAAAGAAAAATAAATTTTCAATAAAGACTTAATTAAAACTTCTAGAATAGAAAATTATAAAGAATTATTAGAATATAATCTTAATATTATAAAGAATTCTTATAACGAATTTTTTTTATAATTATAGAGTTATAATATTAATATAATAAAGAAAAAATATATAATTAATTAAGAAAATAAAAAAAAAATTATAATAGGATAAAGAAAATATAAATATAAAAAATGTACGGAATATAAAAAATATAAATTTAAAAAGTCTTTTAATTAAGTTAGTAATATAAATAGAGAAAATTAGAAAGGAGTATTATAAGAAACGAAGTAATATTAAAATAAAAAAAATAAACTTACTATTTATTAATTATAAAGTAATGTATTTTAATATTTTAATATATTAATATTTTAAGATCTATTATATTTTGTATATTTTTATATTATAATTTTATTTTTCGAATATTAATTATATTAAGTATTTTATAAAATATAATATAATATACTAAGTTTAAAATAATATTAAATTATTATAATTTAGGTGTCTCTACTCTAGATAGGAGCGTACTTACGTAATAAGGGATATATAGTTTACGCTGCAGGGCTTTAGCTTAATAGTAATTTATCTTTTTACTTTTATAAATAATATATACTTAATTTATTTTATATATTATACTATATTACTACGCTACCCTAATTCCTAATATTTAAATTACTTTCTTATTTTTAAAAGTAATTTAGTATAATATAGCTCTAAGAGAATTTTATTACCTAATTATACGTAATACGTTAGTTCTATAAAATACTAAAATTATTAAAAAACCTAAAAATAATTTTAAGTTCCTTTTTAGTATGTTTAATATTTAAGTTTTTTAGAGTTTTATATAAGCCGTAGAAATACTTTTATTAGGCCTATTAAAGTATAAAAGGGTATAAATAGCCGCTAACTAATATAGTTAAATACCCTTATTTTAATTAAAACCCTTTATATTTACTAATTTTAAGAAAGCACGCGTTTAGCTCTAATAAGTTAAAAAAAAAAAATAATTATTTAATATTTACCGACGCTTTAACGTAGGTAATTAAGCTATAATTATAAAAAACCTAACTATTTTATAAAGTTATACTACTTTAATTTCTATTTTAACTATATATTTACTAACGCTAAAGGCCCCTTATATTTATAAAAAAAAGTGTAGACGTAACTTTAACCTTTAAAAAAATAATTATAAACGCTATTTTTACTAATTATTAACCTATTTTCTAATAGAAATCTTAAAGGTTAAATTTACTATTACTTATATTAATAATCCCCTTTAAACTACCTAAAAGGCTAAAATTACTTTAAAACTTAGTACTAATCTATTATAGAAAAAGACTTAGGATTTTTTAAAAGTTAAAATACTAAATATTCTTAAAGAACTACTATAATAGTTTAATAAAACTAAAATTAATTTTAAGTAAATTATTTAATTACCTAAGTAGTCTTTTATAGAACTCTTAAACTATATTTATTTTTTTTAGAAGAAGTTAGATATATTTAAAACTAATAAGAAACTTTAAAGAGTTTAAAGCTTTATAAGCTGTTTAAATAAAAATTTTTAGGCTAGACTATAGATTTTAAAAAAATAATAAATTAATACTATTACTAAAATAAAAGAGAAGGCTAATTTTTTTTAATTAATACGATAGACAACCGATTCTAGTAATTTTAAAATATAAAAGCCTAAGAAGAATATATAAAATATAAAAAAATTTATTAAACTCTAAAAACGTTCTAGAAAGAACTGATGGGTATAGTTAGGTACTAACTAGTTTAATAGGCTACTAATTAAAATAAACTCTCCTACTAGTACGTTAATTTATTACTATTATAGTAAAAAAAGCTACTATACTTTTAACTACTAGTATAAAAATAAGTTAGTAGCCTCTAAGTCTAAAAAAGTAACTAAAAAGGCCGCGTTATTAACTTAAATAAAAAAAGGAAAGAAGTAAAAGTAATTATAATACTTACTACCTATATTAGAACTATTATAAGCTATCTACTAAAAATACGTAAAATTAAATACGTTAGTAGTTTATTTAACTAGTTATATAACTAATTTAAAAGAATAGTTACCCTAAAGACTAGAGTCGTAAATAAAAACTATATTAAAATTTTAATAAATCTAAAATCTGCTTTAAATCTTATAAGTACTAAACTAGTAAAGGAGATAGGCTTAGAAATAACTACTCTTAATAGATTTTTAGTATAAGCGGTAAATAATTTTAATATAACTATTTATAATACTACTATTACTAAAATAGACCTAACTAACTTATATAGTTAAAGTTAAATTTAGTTAATTTTATTTATAATTACGGATCTCTCTTAATATAAAATCTTTTTAGACTTATTTTAATTTAATTAAGAAAACTTAAAAATAAATATTACTGTTTAAAAGGTTCTCTTTAGAGGTAACTCTAAAAAGAATAATATTTTTATTAAAAAAATTATTTTTAAAAACGCAGAAGAGTTTAAGCGTATTATATATAATTTAACTACTTAAGTATATATATATCTAGTAGAGTTAACAGAGATTTTAGTCTAAAATAAACTAAATAGATATAAAAAATACTCTATACCGCCTAGATATTTTAATTTTTTAGATTTAGCCTTAAATAAGGACTTTAAAATTCCTATAAACTATAAATTAAATAATTTAAAAATTAATCTTAAGTCTAGTACTAATTTTTTATATTATTTTATATATAATCTTTTAGTTACCGAATTAAGGATTCTTAAAAAGTATATAAAAAAATATTTTAAATAAGAGTAGATTTAGCAATTAAAATTCTCTACTAAAGCCCCTATCCTTTTTATAAAAAAAAAAAAGGCAGCCTAAGGCTCTATATAGACTATAAAAGCCTTAATAAGATTATAATTAAAAATTATAATACTTTTTTACTAATTATAAATTTACTAAATTAGCTTATAAAAGTGTAGATTTATACTAAGCCTAATTTATAAAAAGTTTACTATTATATTTATATTATAAAAAGTAATAAATAAAACACTATATTTCGTATAAGATATAGCTATTTTAAATATATAGTTAAACCTTTTAGTTTAATAAATATACCTACGTAGTTCTAATAGCTTATATTATAAATACTAGCTAGATTAGTTAATATAACCTATATTATATACCTTAATAATATACTTATTTTCTTAAATACTAAAGAAGAGTATAAAAGTTATATAAAAAAGATATTATAGTATTTACGTAAAGTAAAACTTTACTTAAACTTAAAAAAGTATTTTTAGTATACTACGTCTATAGAATACTTTAGTTTTATTATTTTATTTAAAGGCCTTTTAATAAACCTAACTAAAGTTAAAATAATTTAAAATTAGTTTAAATTTACCTATATGCGTAATATTTGTATTTTTATTAGTTTTATAAACTATTATTATAGATTTATAAACTAATTTTTTTAATTAGCCCTACCGCTTACTAAATTAATCTAAAAGGCGCTAGGTAATACTAAAAGTAGGCTAGCTATAAAAAGAGAGGAAAGCGTTTATATAGATATAGGTAACGCTAGTAAAAAAACTTTTAAAAAATTTTAAAATACTTTTTTTAAAGTACTAATACTATTACACTTTAAATATAAAAAATAGACTTAAATTAAGACTAATACTTTTAATAAAACTATTAGCGCTATTTTAAGTTAATTAGTTCTTAAAAAGGATAAATTATTCTAGTAATAGCTAGTTAATTTTATTTAAAAAAATTAAATAGCGCGTAATACTATTATAATATATATAATAAAAAACTTCTTACTATTATAAAAAGTATTAAGTATTAAAAATAATATTTATAAAGTATTTGTTTTAGAATTCTTATAGATTATAATAATTTATAATAATTTATATAAATAAAAACTCTATTACTATATTAGATATAATTATACCTATTTCTTTCTAAATACAATTTTAATATATTTTATAAAATAAAGTTAATAAATCTGGCTAATACCCTATTTTACTACCCTAATTATATACTAGAGTCTAAGACAGCTAAGTATAAACGTAATATAGTCTTTATAGTATTTATAAAAGAGCTATTAAAGCCCCCTACTATAGAGATTAATAGAGTTATAGTTTTTATAATAATAATTTATATATAAATAAACTGTAAACGCGACTTAAAACTTATAAAAAAAATTTAAAACTTTAGGCTATATAATTTACTTAAAAAGGAAATAATTACTTTAGAACACCCGACAGATCTAGAGGATAAAAAATTAAATTTATTTAAAAATAGTAATAATAATTTATAACTAAATAATTTAGAGGACGCTAAATTAAAATTAATAAAACTAATACAGCCCTATATACCTAAAAATAAAATAAGAGTAATTATAGAATACTATAATAGTTTTCTTTTAAGGTATTTTAGCGTAAAGCGAACTCTTAAGCGTATATAGTATAAATATATATAAATAAGTATATTTAAAAACGTTACTAACTATATTTATAACTATAAGTATTATTAGTGCACTAATTTAAAGATATATAAACTATATAATTTCTTTTATTTACTTTTTATTTTTAATAGACTATAGTAATACGTAATTATAAATTTTATTATAAATTTACTCTCTAATCGCTTTACTAAAAGTATCTATAATATAATTCTAATAATTATAGACCGTTTTTCTAAAATAGTCTATTATATACTAGTAAGAATAAATTAGGACGGTATTAACCTAGTCTAGTCCTAAATCTATAAGATTATAAAATTTTATAGAAATCTAAAAACGGTATTGTCTAATAAAAGTCTACTTATATAAATAAAGTATTAGGACACTTTCTACTATTATTTAAACTTAAAGTAAATCTTATCTTCTGTCTTTTACCTATAAATAGATAGGTAGATAGAATAGTAAAATAAAACTTTTAAATAGTACCTTTATATCTTTTATTATCTAAAATAAAATAATTAGACGTTATAGATCTTTTATATAGAATTTATTTATAATAATAGTTAATATTTTATTACTAAGTATATACCCTTTTAAGTCTACTATAGATATAGCCTAAAAGAGTTAAATTAGTCCTTATAGGCGCTAGATAAGGGAAAGAGCTTTTAAGCTTTTTACTTCGCCTCTAAACTTATTAATATTTATAATAAAATTAAATAAAAACTAAAAGTAATATAAAAGTACTAAAAAGCGTTTTAAAATAAAAAGTGTTTCTTACTAAACCTATAAGTAGAGAGTAAAGTCTAGGTTTTAAATTATTATATATAATCTATAAGACTAAGTAAAAAGATTAACTAGAAATAGCTAGATCCTAGTATAGTAATTAAATATATAAGTAGTTTACTTACTATATATAGAATTAAACTTACAAGTTTAAAATAAGTTTATTTAGTTTTTTATTTTTTATTATTAGAATTATATAAACCCTAGGGTATACTACTTTATAAGTAAAAACTAATAGTTAATATATTATACTAATTTAGCGATAATATATATAATATAAAATATATTATAAACTATAGACGTAATAAGTCTAATTAATAAAAATATTTTATTAAATAGTAAAACTATTTAGATAAAGAAAATACTTAAAAACTAAAAGTCTTAATTAGTATAGAAGCGCTAAAAAGGTTTTAGAAATAATTTAAAATTACTTTAAAAAAATTTAGAATAACCCTACTAAACTAAATAATATAAAAGCGGGATAGACTTTCTATAAAGAGTAATAATTTACCTAAAAATATACTAGTATAATAAGACTAGGGCCGGTCTCTTAAAAAAGAGAAAATAATTTAAGATAATTTTATATAGACTCTAAAAGAGTTAAAAGAATTATTTTTTTTTAATAGTTATAAGCGCTAAATTAGTTTAAAAAGACCCTTAGTATAAACTAATAGTTTAAAATAAATTACTTTAGGGTTATATTTCCTAATTAAGATAAAATTATTATTTTTTATTTTTATAGTTCTATATATATCTTCTATAAAGAGTTTAGTAATAAGAACGGCCCTATTAAAAATTAAAATAGTTTAATAGTATAATAAAAAAATTATAAAAAATATATAAGTATACTATAGTAAAATAAAAACTATAATTATTCTAAATTAGTACTATTTAGTATAAATCGCTATATTAAAAGCCTATATATTATAGTAATAACTATAAAGACCTAAGAAACTATAAATTTATTTAAACTACCTATCTAAAACCTACTAAAGTATTACTTTCTACTACCTATTTTCTAAAGAAAGTTACCGAGAAACAGAAGCCTCTAATAGTTATAACCTACTAATATAGGGTAATTCTGTTCTCTATTTATTCTTTTTAGTTAATTTAACGCGGAAATTCTTAAGAGTATAACACTTAAAAAGTATTATAGCGTTATAAACTAAAACTTAATAAAATAACTTAAAATATAACAAAAAAGGGCTAATTATAATTTAAAATAACTATATAGTATAATTAGTACTAAATTCTACTACTTTACAACTTATATAAAATATTTACTTTTAAAGAAAAAAGTTAAAATTAAAATAAAGAGTAGGAGTAAAAGTTTCTAAAGCCTAATTTTATAACTAAAAGCGCTAAGACGCTAGCGCTAGTAAAATAATATTATTAATTAGCTTATTACGTAATTAACTGTACCTAATAGAAATAATAAAAAATAAATAGTACTAAATACCGCTAAATAGTAATCTGCAGAAAAAGATCTTAAAAAAAGTATTTAATTTTAATATTTAATACTATTATACTAAAATAGTCTAAAAGGTGCTAAATAGGTATACTTAGGTTATACTTCTTTATATTATTTACTTTTAGGCCGAGAGCGGTCCTAAAAAGGGGATAATATTATAATTTAGGTATTTTTACTCTAGATAGGAGCGTACTTACGTAATAAGAAATATATAGTCTATATTATAGGGCTTTAGCTTAATAGTAATTCGTCTTTTTACTCTTATAGATAATATATATTTAATTAGTCTTATATATTGTACTATATTACTACGCTACCCTAATTCCTAATATAAGTTAGTAAGTAAAAAGTATTTAGTATTTATTAAAATATTTAATTTTTTTATTTCTTTTACTAGTAAAGCTTTATATATATAGTCCTTATATCTAAAGTTAAATTAAAGATTAAAAGAGGTAAATAATTAAATAGATTTTATAGTTCTATTTTTAACATTATATATATATATATTAGTATATTACAGGGGGGTGAAAGCGAAAAAGAGTACTCTAAAAAGTTATAGTTTTTAAAAATTTATATAAAATTAAATAATAGGTTTAAAAATAAGCGAATAATACCGTTTTAAGGAGAAAATTATACAGACCTTAATTACTATTTTAGTTACTGCTTACTAAGCATAAGTAAATAACTAAAATTACCTAAACCTAGTAATTCCTTAACCCCTTTTTTAAGTTCCTATAACTTTTTAGTTAGTAAATATATTTAACTAAAATTTTAACTATACCCTTTTAGGGCTAGTATAGATCACGCGACTAGATTTTTAAAGTATATTAGTAATCTAATAATAAAATTATATTAATTATAAAAATATTACTAAGGCTTATATATTCACTAGTTACGTAATATATTATTAATATTATAGTATATAGTAATATAATTTAGATTTTATAAACCTAAACTTCTATTTCCTTAAAATGGCGCTAAATCTTTTAAAACTTAAATTTAAAGTTAACTTACTTTTAAAAGTAAATACCCCTATTTCTATAATTATTTCTACTTTAAATAAGCCTAAAAAGACTATTTATAATACTATCTAACGTCTTAAAAATAAAGAAAAACATAATTATAATATAAAAAAAGTTAATAAGAGTAGGATAATAAAGTTAACTCTAAGAGAGTAAAGAGTTACTAATAGAGACTTAACTAAAAGTCCTAAAAAAAGAAATAAAAAACTATTAATAGAAAATAGTCTAGAAATTACAAAAAGGTCTTTATAAATTGTATTAAAAAAGAAGAACTACTCTAGTAATATATATAAAAAAAACTAATAATAAATAAAGAAAATGCTAAAAAAAGTGTAAAATAGGCTAAAAAGTAATTAAAAAATATAAAAAATATAGAATTAAATAAAATAATATTTTCTGATAAGTTAGCAATATAAAGGGGTAAAACTAAAAAAGAATATTATAGAAAAAGGGGTAATAATAGAGTTAGAAGAGAACTAGCTATTAGCTAATTACGAAGTAAGTTATTTTAATTTTTTAAAATATTAAAATATATAACTTTTTATATATTTTTAAGCTATAATTTTAGTTTTTTAATATTATTTATATTAATTATTTTATAGGCCGAGATTTTACCCTATAAGTTTAGGGTGCAATTTAGGTACGAGGTAAAAGTAATTTAGTATTTATTAAAACACCTAATTCTTTTACTTCTTATACTAGTAAAGACTATATAAATAAAGTCCTTTTACCTGAGGTTAAACCCTATATAAACAGGGGTAAGTTTTATAATACTTTTTTACCCCTTTTTTTTATTAATATAATAATATATATATATAATATTATAATTATAATCTTTATATTAATATTAATTTAGGTTAGTAATTTTAATAAGATAATATCCCTATTTATAAAACTAGGGACGTTTTAACTTAGTTTAAAAATAATAAAATTAAGCTATTTTCTTACCTAGCCTATAGTCCTAATTTAGTCCCTATAGAAAATATATAGAGTTTATTAAAATTAAGACTAATTAAAAATAAAAAGGCTAATTTAGGTATAGGAAATAGTTTAAATAGTATAGAGGCCTTTAAAAGAGCTACTATAGAGAAGTAAGATAAAATACCTTAAAAAGCTATTAATAATTATATTTTATTACTCTCTAACCGTTATAAGGCATTTATAGAAACTAAAGGCTACTATACTAAATACTAGTAATATATTATTTACTAGTTTATTATTAAAAATTTAAAAAAGTGACTTTTATATATAATTATATTAATAATATATAAATATATAAAAATAATATATATACTTATATATTAGAGGTACTATTGTAATATATATAAAAATAAGTAAATTTTACACCATAAATAAAAAGTTATTATAGCCTAGAGTAGGGTTCTAAAAATTTTCTATATTTACTAATTTTTTATTACCCTTAAACCCCTTAGTAAGTAGCCACTAACAGAGTAAATAGAATCTACTGGTCTTTTTTTTAAAACGTTATTTTTCTCGTATTTTTAGGCTTAGTAATTAATAAGTTATATTATTTTAAAAAAGCTAACGTTTTAGAGTACTCTTTTTCGCTTTTACCCCCTTGTATATTATAATTATACAACTTACTATAAGGGCATATATATACTCCTCCTTTTTAAAACCCCTTATAGTCGCCCCGAGTTACTATAGCTATACTTTTTATTCCATTAATATATAAATATATGAATATAAATATGTATATAACTTATATTAATATTAATTTAGATTAGTAATTTTAATATAATAATCTCTATATATATACAATAATAGACGTTTTAAACTATTTTAAAAATAATAAAATTATACGTATTCCTTACCTAGCCTTTTTCTAAATTTAGCCCTTATAAAAAATATACCGTGCTATTTAAAATCTTAGCTTAATAAAAAAACCTGATTTAGACATAGAATTAAGTTTAGAAAGTATATAGGCTATAAAAAGAGTAATTATAAAAGAGTAAAATAAAATACTATAAACCGTTATTAATACTTATATTTATTACTTTCTAACAATTATAAGATAGTTATAGTAGCTTAAAAATACTATATTAAGTATTAGTAATATATTATTTACTATTGTATTTTTAGAAATTTAAAAATTTAACTTTTATTTAATAGTTATATAATTAATGTATTAATATAGATAAGTTATTTAAATACTAATAAAATATAGTATCTATTATAACATACATAATCTTAATCTAAGTTTATTTCTTATATAAAATATTATAATAGCCTAAAGTAGAACTCTAAAAATTTTCTATATATAATAATTTTTCTTACTCTTAAACCCCCTACTAAGCACTCCCTAAGTTAGTTAGTAAAATACTTTTACCTTTCTCTTTAATATAATATATTTTATATATCTATGCCTTCTAATTAAAAAGGTACAATATTTAAAAATAATGTTTTTATTTTTATTATTATTTTTTTATTGTCCTTCTATAAATATAATAACTATAATAGATTTATTTTATAAATACTATAAACTTAAGACCGAAAGGTATTTTAATAAGTACTATTACTAAAAATATATAATTTATATATATATATTCTAAATGTTATACTAGTATTTAAAACTAGACTAGTTTATATTTAATATATACTATAGACTCTTACTAATTATAATAATTAATTAAATAATATAAAAAACTATGTTAATTTTATATAGTATAATAAGTTAATTTACTAAATAAACTATATCTAGTTTATAGTTTTAATATTAATTTAATTCTTATATACTATTTCTTACTTAAAATAAATATAATTTTTACTTTTAATAATATTTATAATAACGTTAGAGTCTGCTTTAAATTATAGCATAATAATATAATAAAGAAAAATACTCTTATTAAGAATAAAGAATAGTTATAATACTTATATAAATAAATTGTGTTTACATAATTAATACAGTAAAGATTATATAAAAAAAGATTATTAAAATAATTAAAATAATTTAAACGGGAAGATATATATATAAATATAAATAAAGTAAATACTAATATAAACTAAAATACTAAAATACTATAACATTATTATAAAAATTTACTAAAGGCCTTACAGCGGGTAATAGTAAAAAAGAGTACTCTAAAAAGATAGCTTTTTTTAAAGTTATATAACTTTTTAATTAATAAGTCTAAAAATATACAAAAAAGAATGTAAAGAGAAAGACGAGTATATACTATTTACTACACTAGCGGCTACTTCGTAAGCTTTTTAGGAGTAATTAGAAATTAGTAAATTTAAAACTTTTTTAGGATACTACTTTAAGCTATTATAACTTTTTGTTTAATATGTAAAATTAACTAATTTTTATATATATTATAATAGGGCTTAATATATATAATTGTAGAAACTATTTTTTATATTAATATATTTTTATATTCTTATTAATAAAAGTTACTGTTTTAAAATTTTAATAATAAACTAGTAAATAATATATTACTACTACTTACTACAGTATCCCTAAAATCCTTAAACTATTTTATAATACCTAGGAAGTAATATAATATAATTATTAATAACTTTATATAGTATGTTATACTACTTATCGTAAATAGTTCTTTTAATTATATTTATACTTTCTAAATATAATTTCATACCTACATTAACTTTTTTATTCTTATTTAGCCTATGTTTTTAATAATCCTATATATTTTCTTTAAGGGCTAAATCACTGTTTTAGGCTAAATAAAAGAAAATATAATTTTTTAATTTTTAAACTTATTTAAAATCTATATTATTTTATAAATAAAGAGGATTTATTCTTATAATTACTACTATGGATTTTAATTAATATAATATTTATAATAATAATATAGTATATTAAAAAAAGAACTTTAATATCTATTAAGTTACTTACTCTTTTTTATCCTGCTATTAATTTCGGATAAAACGACTTTATTTATATTATCCTTACTAATATAAGAAATAGAAAAATTAGATATTTTAATAAATACTAAATTACTTTTATCTTTTAATTAAATAGTATTCTATACTTAGTGTACTAAATTATTACTTATATAATAATTAATATAATTAATATAAAAAAATTAAAAAAAAATAAAACTATATTATAAAAATATATAAAAAGTAATATATTTTAATATATTAAAATAATAAAGTATTGTATATTATAAGTAGTTAATAACTGGTGCTTTTTTAACTCTATTATTACTTTTTTTTTAATACTCCCTTCTAATCTCTCCTATTTATATTACTTATTTATTAGAAAAAAAAATTTTTTAATATTTATATTTTAAATATTTCTTATATTTTCTTTCGCATAGCCAATCAAAAAGTAAAAGTACGCCTAGACCTCGATTTAGGGGTATAAACGCAGTGTGGAAACTCTATTGGGTGCTAAACCGTGTACGTAATATTAGTATAGCCGATAACTACTATAGTAATCTATTAGTTACGTTTTTAACTACCTTTTTATAAAATAAAATAGAGGTTATATTTATTTTTATTACTTTTTACTTCTTATATATATATAGGTAATATAGTATTTAATAATAGTAAATATTTTTTTTATTACTTATAATAATAACTGTAATACTAAGTGTACCTACTTACTAGCCCGCCTATCTAGCCTACGGACTATATATATATATATATATATATATAGATATATTATATAGGCCCTCCTAAAACTTTTAAATATTAATTACCCCTAGTATTTTTATACTTTTTATCTATTACCCTATAAGCTCTGTACTTAAAACGTTTTTATTATTATTTCTACTATTACTATTACTTTTACTATTACTTTTACTACTCTGTTTACCTTTATTATATTCTTTATACTAAAATGTACCTACTCTATTTATAAAATACTCGCTTTATCTATTTACTTTACTATAAACTAGATATTATATATTTTTTATTTTTTTTACATTTATTATATTTTTATAGACGTTTATTAAAATCGCTACTAATACTATTAACTTAACTGTTATAATTTTAACGCTATTCTTTATTAACAATCTAATTAAATTATTAAACTAGTACTTATTATAAAAAATAGTTATAATTTTATTATAATTAACTACCTCTAAACGGATATAATTAGTAACGTTTAAATAAATTAGGCATTAGTACTAGTAAGCGTGTATAAGAATTATATCTTGATTATTTATAAATAAAAGGATACTATAAGAAAAACTTAAATAACTATGCTATATACTATTTTAAAAGTCTTAAAATCAAGTAAAATATATATTATATTATTATTAATACTAATAAGAAGAGGATTATACTCTATAGAAGCTAAATACTATTAATAATAAATATTATATATAGACTATAATATACTTTTATACTTAATAAATATTTTAGTAAGTATAGGATTTTTTATTTAATAAATATTTAACTGTACAGTTAACTATAAAATAGAAAAAAATATATAGAGAGAGTAACTACTACTACAATTTATATATTTTTAAAAAAAATATAATTTCGATACTAGACTTTTTAAATTTAAAATATTTTTAGGGGAGTGTACTAAACGTACTAGTACTAACGTAGTACGATATCTTATTTAATATTATTTTACTTAATATTTTTGTAATATATTACGTATAAAGGTATATATATACTTATTTATTTTAAAACCTATATTAGTCATCCTATGCTACTACAGCCACGCTATTTATTTAATTAGTAAATATATATAAAAAATTTTCTTTAGTATATTTTAAACATTTTTATTTTTATTTCTTAAGTATAGACTTTTTAATTCTTATATTAATATTATAATTCTTTTTATTTAGAATCCTTTTGTAAGCATATTTTTAAAATATTTAGACTATTTTTTAATAATAGTTTTTTATTTTCTTTTTTATAACTTTACATTAAGTTTCTATTAATAACTCTTTATTTTCTTTAAATTATCTTAAAAATTCTACCACTTTTAGCTTTATTTATATTATTATAATTATTTATTTATTTTTAATATATTATATAGTTTGTTATTATGTAATAAAGTTACTATTAGTAACTGCCTAATTAGGAAAAAGAGTACTAAATATACTATATAAATTAATAACCGACTATTAAAAGGTACTATACTAAGTTTAATTTATAAAATAGTACTTACTAAAATAGGCACGTAATAACTACTTAATAGTACTTAATAGAATCGCAGCTTAGTATAGTGTATTACTTTATATAGTAACTTATACTAGTATATCTACTATTATAAACTAATACGAAGTAGGTATTTATAAAGAAAGAGATAAAGATATATATATACTCCTCTTTTTTAAAACCCCTTTTAGTTGCCCTGAGCTACTATAGCTACACTTTTTATTTAATTAATATATAAATATATAAAGAAAGAGATATTAATATATTATAACTATAGTACGTATTATAGTATTTTAAGTACTATTTATTAATAATAATATACTACTACCTTATAACTAAAATACGTGCTCCTAGTAGGTTAAAAAATAAAATTTTAGTATAATATTTATACTAGACTTATTCTAGTCTATACTATAGAGTACGTTAAATACTTTAAATTTTTATATTAACCTAAATAAAAAAAATAAAGTAGTAAGTATATTTAATATAATTAATAAATTATTATTTATCTTTATATCTAATCTGTAAAAGTTAATACCCGTATAAAATAATTTAATACTTATAGGTATAAAGTTACTAGCTTTAGCTAAGAAAAAGCTGTCTAAATAGGTAAAATGTAAACTAAAAATTTACTATTTATAAATATTACTAAGTAAATAAAAGATACTAAAATTACTATTACTATACTACTATATAAAATAGTTAATTAATAAAAGTAAATTATAAAAGAAAGTTGCTAGTAATTGTAAAATAAGTAATAATAATACTAATACTAATAACTATAAAATACTAGAGTAAAGAGATAGTATAATTTTTTAATACGTAACTAAGTACGTTAAAAACTATAATCTATAGTATAAAGGGCGTATATAACCCTAATCTAAGTAATATAAAATAAAAATTACTAGTATATAGAGGAGCGCTATAGTTTAATACTATAAAAGATATCTAAATATAAGTAAAGAGTGGTTTTTAAAAAAGAATAATAGATGGCTAGTATAAAAGAATATATATAAATAGTTTAGTATATAACTAAATAAAATAAAATATTTTATATTAATTATCTTATTATAACTTTAAAACCTCTAGGTCTTTATTAAGCCCGAATATTATATAGTATTATAAATACTATTAGGAGTTATTTTTAAATAAAAATAATTATTTAAATAGTAGAGTTTATTTTTAAAAAAAGATTAAGTTTAAAATTAAGTTGTATTAATTTTAGTACAATATTAAGGGAATTAAATTTTAAATTTATAAAATTAAAGAGAGATTATTATATATTATAATATTTATAATATATTACGTAATTAGTAATTATATAAACTATAGCTAAATTTTTAGTAGTTATATAAATTTATTATTATATAATAAATTCTTTTTAAAATATAGGTTACGTTACCTATACTAGGCCTAAAAGGGTATAGTATAAATTTTAGTTAAATATATTCACTAACTAAATAGTTATAGAAACCTAAAAAGGAATTCCAAAATTATTATATTTAGGTAATTTTAGATTATTTTACGTAATTAATAAGTAGTTTCTAAAATTCTAATATAATCTCTATAATTTTCTTTATTAAATAGTATTATTCACGTATTTTTTAGCGTAGTAATTAATTTTATATAATTTTTTAAATAAGATATATCTTTAGAGGACTCTTTTTTACTATTACTCTCCTTTAAGAGGTTCTATAGAAAGTATAAGTAAAAGAAATTATTATAATTACTATATAAGAAGCTTATTACATAAATTAATATTAAGATTTATATAATATATTTAAGATTTAAGTAACTAGTATAATATTATATAATATTATTATTTAATTTTAATATGTATATACACTATAATAATAAAAATAAATAAAAATTTAGTTTATAATAATATATCTATATATATATATATAGATATATAAAGAAGTATATATATAAATTAGAGTTTAGTAAAATATCTACTACTAACTACTAGTATAATCTCTTTATTACCTTTTTAACGTTATTGTTATATATAATAAATATTATATTTATTTTTATTACTTTCTACTCTACTTATATATAGATAGTATAGTATTTAATAATATCTAATACTCTAGTCTTAATAGAGACCTAAAGGTTTTAAACTTATAATAAAATAATTAATATAGAATATTTTATTTTATTTAGTTATATATTAAGCTATTTATCTATACTTTTCTATACTAGCTATCTATTATCCTCTTTTTAGAAACCTCTCTTTGCTCGCCTTTAAATATCTTTTATAGTATTAAGCTACAGCTCTCTTTTATATATTTATAACTTTTACCTTATATTACTTTAATTAAAATTATACATACCCTTTATACTATAGACTATAGCTTTTAATATATTTAGTTATTTATTAAAAAACGCTACTATTTCCTTACTCTAGTGTCTTATAATTACTAGTATTAGCGTTATTATTACTAGCTCTATTATTACTAGTAACTTTCTTTTATAATTTATTTTTATTAATTAACTACTTTATATAGTAAGATAGCTATAGTAGTTTTAGTATCTTTTCTTTATTTAGTAATACCTATAAGCGACGGATTTTTAACTTTTTTATCACCTTAAATAGCTTTTTATTAGTTAAATCTAGTAACTTTATACATATAAGTATAAAACTATTTTATTTAAATATTAACTTTTACAGGTTACCCGCGAAGATAGATAGTAATATATTAACTATATTAGATATACTTATTACTTTGCGTTTCTTATTTATTTAGTTTAATTTAAAAGCTTAAAGTATTTAACGTATTGTATAGTATAGGCTAGAGTAAATTTATTATATATATTTTACTAATATTTAATTTTTTTAATGTGCTAGGAGCGCGTATTTTAATTATAGAATAGTAGTATACTATTATTAATAAATAGTATCTTAAATACTATAACGCGTACTATAATTATAATATATTTATATTTTTTTCTTTATAAATGTCTGCTTAGCATTAGTTTATAATAGTAGATATACTAGTATAAATTACTATACAAAATAATAAACTATACTAAGCTATAATATAATTAAGTACTATTAAGTAGTTATTATATACCTATTTTAATAAGCGCAATTTTTTTTAATTAGGCTTAGTATAATGTCTTTAAGAACTAGTTATTAAGCTATATAGTATATATAGCACTTTTCTTCCTAATTAGGTAGTTACTAATAGCAACTTTATTATATAAAAAAATATTAAATATTCTTATTTATAACTATAAATCCTTCCTTACTTATAATAATATAATACTAATAATATTTTATACGCCTATCTAGTCTATATACTTAATATATCTCTATATATAAACCTTCTAAAACGTTTAAATATTAACTATCTTTAGTATTTTTATATTGTATATTTTTTATCTATTATTCTACGGACTTTAAGCTCTAAACTTAAAATATTTTTTCTTTTACTACTAGTATCCTTAGTATTAATTTATATAGTTATACTATATACTCTAGACTATATATTTTTACTTTAAAACTAATATTAATATACTATTTTTTTATATAACTAGTATAGTACTATACCTACTTTAATCTTTATATTAATTTTTACTTATACCATTACTTTTATATAAATTAGCGCCTCTAACTCTAGATTTTTAAATTTTATTACTTCTACTATTAATAGTATTTTTATTTTATTTATTTTATTACTATTTATTTTATTACTATTTATTTTATTACTATTTATTTTATTACTATTTATTTTATTACTAGGCGCCTTATTATTTAGAAATTTCTAGTATTAATTAATACTTAACTTATTTTTTTTTATAAAAAAAAGTCTTTTTTATATTAGGCCTACGTAACTATTTAAGAAAAGTTTATATCTCTCTAAGTAATCTACTAACCGGCTTTTTAAGTTACTAACTAATTAAGTATAGACTAGTTAAGTAACCTCTACTAAAATTTAATTAATTACTTAATTAGAAATAGTAACTTTATAATTAAAAATAGTTTAATACTACTTAGATTAACTCGCTATACTAACCTAATAAATTAATTAAATTAAGTCCATTTAGGAAATATACTAGCCTAATTAAAAAATAAAACTATATCTAATAAGACTTAGTCTAAAATCTAATAAACTAGATAATTAAAAAGTAGATTAAGATAGATAAAAATAAGATTTGAACTTATAGTTAATAATATTACTATTATAGATAGTTAGCTATATTATCTATAAAGCGATACATTCTCTCGCTAAATACGTAACTTAAAAAACTAAATAATTATGTTATATATAGTACTATACTTAGTACTATTAAAAAAAACTTTTTATTAATTATTTTATAGATTAGATATAGTAGGGATAACTTATATATTTAGAGTTATAATATTAAAATTAACTTAAATTAATAAACTATCTACCGAGATAAAATTAAAACCAGTAAAAAAAGATTTAAAAAATATTTTAGAAAATATTTAATAAGTATTTCTCTTTAAATATTTAATTCTATTAATTATAAAAGAAATAAAAAATAGATATATAGGTAGTAGTTACTATTACTATCTATATATCTCTCTTTTAAAGAAAAATATAGTGTTTATACTAAACTTTTTTAATTTAATATTTTAGGGGGTACGCTAAGCGAACTAATATATATACTAGTATAGTATTATACCTTTTTTAGTATTATTTTACCTAACTCTTTTAATATATTAAATATTAAAATATATATCTACTCCTTCTTTTTTAAAATATCTTTTAGTTAATTAAAGCTAATAAAACTCTACTCTTTATTTTATTAATATATAAATATATATATATATAATTTTATTAGTATATTTGTACTACTAAATCGAGGTCTAGGTATACCTATTTCTTTTTAATATACGTGAAAAGGCATTAGAGGTATAAATAGGGCTAGCTCGAGGCTAAACTAAGCTAAGCTTGGCCAAGCGACCACATGATGCTTATGTTACGATCAGTCTAAAGTAATTTCTCTGCACTCCAGGCCGCCAAATATTAAACTAGACCTCAATTAAACGAGTTCCTTCGCGTCACGGCGCCGTCCGTATTATGGATCGCATACAATGGCCGTCTGCACTCTTCTCTACGAATGGAAGCTATTCCGCAGCGGAACTATTCTCTTTCCGCGCCAACGTCTCGCAGTGGATACGGAATCAAATGACCATGATTAACCTCCGTACCTTCACTTCTATCACGTGTTTGGCGCACATTGCTTCCCTAGGAGGAACTGCGCACACCAATGGCTCTCAGCTTCGGGATATCGTCCCTAAGCGCGACGTTCTCTATGTCGGGGGAAAGTACACCAACGTCACAGCAAGTCTCGGATATGCCCGCTTCCGCTCGTACCTAACAATTGGAAATAGGACCCAACGACCAATTCCACATCAACAGCCATGATAGGCCAAATATACGTTGAGAAGCTGTCTCCCAACCCAGCCCCAGCGAATCCACCGCTGCCCATCATCTTCATTGCCGGCGCAGCCCAAACAGGGACCAATTTCCTCGACACTCCGGACGGAAGACCAGGATGGGCGTCGTACTTTTTGTCTAAAGGGCACACGGTCTATCTTTCTGACCAGCCTTCACGCGGTCGCTCTTTCTGGTATCCGGGACAGGGAAACATGGGGTACATTGGGTCTCCGAGTGTCGTCTCCGATATCTTCACCGACGTCGCGCACAACGGTGGCCAATGGCCGCAAGCAAAGCTCCACACCCAATGGCCGGGTACCGGTCGTATGGGCGATGCAACGTTCGACAACTTCTACAGGAGCCAGGTGCAGTTACAAACTGACCGCTTCATCAGCGAAGAACAAAACGCACAGGCGTATTCCGCGCTTGTGGACGTTGTTGGTGACTGTTATATCATCAGCCACTCGCAGGCAGGAGCATACGGCATGTTGAGCTGAACACTGTTTAGATCAGTGGAATTGCTAACAACGAACAGGCTGGAGGGTTGGAGACATGCGTTCGGACCGCGTCAAGGGCATTGTCCAGCTCGAGCCATCTGGTCCGCCATTCACGCTTCGCCCGCCCTTCGGCAACGCTCCCGCTTTCGCCTTTGGTCTCACCGACCTTGCGATCGCGTACTCGCCGTCTGCAGGCACGAACGGCTCAAAACTCAAGACAACCATCGAGCCAGCGATTGATGACGACCACGACGAGTGCATCATGCAAAAGTCTCCGGCGAAGCAGCTGACCAACCTGGCCAAAATTCCAGAGCTGGTCGTTACCGGCGAGGCATCGTACCACGCGCCGTATGACTACTGCACTGTGAAGTATCTACGGCAAGTCGGCGTAGACGTCGAGTATGCCGATTTAGGGAAAGAAGGCATTCACGGCAACGGGCACATGTTCTTCATGGAGAAGAACAACTTGGAGATTGCGGGCCGAGTGTACCGGTGGCTAGAGCGGCATTGACGGCCTCGAACTAAAAGGCAGAAACGTTTTCGCTGCATAAGGTTTTTGCTTGAATCTTCTTTCCGAACGCTGGTCCGAAGCAATGCAGTTCTATAGGGCAGCGCGCGAGATGTTGCGCCTCTTTTACTGCCGCCATCCAATCGGTCCACACGCGGCGCGCATCGTGCCATATCGCGGCCGCCGTGGCATGGCCCTGCGTCATCCTCAGGGCCTCGGGAGCTTTGACCGTCTACGACAACAACAAAAAGGCATGGTCCCGACCACGCATAGGCAGGCAAGGTTCAGATGCCTACACGGCCTGTTCCCAGGCTGCGGCTACTTCAAACGAATTCGCAACGTCACATTGCTCGATCGAGGGAGAATTGAAGTCGTTGTGGCACCAGGGTTACGTTGCGGCTCCCAAGCCTCCAGAACACTACGCGTTGAAATCTTTGCCGGCCTATGGTGGCAAAAGGCAAGTTATGCCCCCATCGCGCCAATGAAAGATGGCGTTGCTCCCCGTACACGAGCAAGAGTTTTTGGCGCAGTTGTTTTGGCAGCCGATGTGCGGCACGCCTATGGTAAAGCCTCGCTCGGCGCCTACCGCGGCTACGTACACAGTATAACGGCAATCGCGGGAAGATACGGGTGGCCTCTAATTAAATATTTTTTAGCTAAAGCCGACCTATAACGGGCCGAACTATAAAACGATCTAAGATTTGTGAGGTGGTCGTAATGTATTTAGGCAACTTTACTTGCCGCGTCTTTTGGCACCTACCTATACTATTACCTGATAATTCGTGTACTAAATTTTAGTAATTATATAAAACTTTCTATACTTTAATATAAAACTTAAAAAGAAAGCTAAAATTATAAAAATAATTAACAGTAAAATAAAGGTATAAATATAATAGTAAGTAAATAGATAATAAAAAAAGATAAAGTATATACGCGTAAAAAAATTTTTTATATAATAAATTTAATTCTATAAATAGCTAAACCAATAAAAAAATTAAAATTTAAAAATAATAAAAGTAGTAAATAAAATATACTAGTTTTATAAAATATAAATTTAGAAAAAAAAAATCTTATAAAAATAAAAATCTAATATAATAGCCTTATAAAGTAGTTAAAAATTTACTAAAATTCTAAATTCTAATTATTTTAAAAGTATTATTAAGTTATAATATTAGTTAAAGTAGTTAAGGGCGCTAGTGGTTTCGGCTCTAGATAAAGCTTGGATCCAGCAATAAAACCATCCACCTCCCCACCCCGCGCGCCTCGCTCGGCACTTACCGCGGCGACCGTATAACGGCAATCCAGGAAAGCCCAGATAGCCTCTGGTCCAACATTTTCAGCTGAAATCCACCCACCACGGGCTAAACTGTGCAGAACGATGGAAGATTCGTGCGGCTGCCGCCATGCATTCAGAGAGGGCAACGCTGCCTCTGCGGCGTCGGTCGGCATCTATCCGCGACATAAAAGTGTCCACGTCCCCACCGCGGGCCGCCCGTCCGCAGACTTGCTTCCCCGCAATCAGGCCTAAGCGACGGGTACCATGGCCGCTTCTAGCGCGGAGCCGCCTTCGCCAGCGTTCCTAGCCGAGACCAACGATGCGTATCTAGACCAGCGCGTCTGCATCGCCTGCATCGTGATCGATACGCTGTTCCTCGCGCTGCTCTATGTGAGCCCGGTGCTACAACCCCAAGGCCGTCTGCCCGCCGATGCTGGTGTGCAATACGCTGTGCTACGTATTATGTCTGGGGAGCGCGGCGACGGGCATCTGTGGGTCTTACCGTTCGGTTTGTATGCGTCGCGGCACTACGGGAATCTACGATAGGCAACGTGTAAGAGAGAGGAACTAGACGTACGGCAGTGAAGGCTTATGTCGAACTTTGACAACTCCGGCATGGCGACTGACGCTCACCGGTAATGACCCACATCGGCGGCGTAGGCCACCAGGTTGCCGCTATTCCCACGCGCACCTTCCAGACCTGGCGGAAGCTATCCGAGGTCCTCGAATTCACCTACACGCCCGCCGTCATGTTCGCCAAGCTCGCCGCCCTCTTCCTCTACGACCATGTCTTCGAGGTGCCGCTCTACCGGCGCATCATCGTCGGCATCGGCGCCGTCCTCTTCCTCCAGGGCGTCGTCGCCGTCACCCTGGCGGCCTCGATATGCCGGCCCTTCAGGTACTTTTGGACGCAGGCCGTGGGCGTGCACGACGGGACGTGCGGCGACGTAATGCTGCTTTATAAAAGCTATAGCATCCCGAGCTTGGTGACCGATGTCGTGATGCTGGTGCTGCCGTGGCCGATTCTGCTCAAGCTGAATATGGCGGTGGGAAAGAAGATCGGGCTGCTGCTTAGGTTTTTTGGCGGCGTCGATGTAGGTATCCCCACCCGCCGTGTTGCGGCGCTCCCCTGTCCCATGGCTCCACGTGCGGGCCGAACGCGCCGAGTACAGCCCAATCCACGCCACTCCCATCCCCACCATATATTCCCCACCCGCGCGTATCGATCGCAGTCTGTGCACCCCACACCTCTTTTCGTCTCAGTCCTGCAGCGAAGCTCGGCTGGCCCGCCGCTCCAGGGGCAGCATAACCTGCACGCTCCGCTTCACCGTCTTCTTCACGACGCCCCCTCTTCGCGGCCCCATGATCTACGCCCTCGTCGAGCCCTCCACCTATATGATCGCTAGTATCCTCCCCACGACGCGCCACTTGTACCGGCGGGTGCGCCGCAAAGCGCGGCTCACGGCGCAGACGCGCAGCGCGAAGGGCGACAGTGAGGCGGGCGGGAGTAGTCCGGCAAGGTTGGTGAGCGGGAGCGGCGAGCGGCAGGTGGATGGGTGGGATGCGGGTAGCTGGTGGTCGGAGCTGACGCTGGGCGAGATGGGGGTACGGCGGGGGGTGGGATGTTGAGGCTGGGGAGGTGGTGCTGGGTGCGAAGGCAAAGGTGAGGCCGGAGCCGAGGGAGCTGGTGAGGAAGACGATTGGGATAAGGGATCGGGGGAAGCCGATAGCGCAGCGTAGCGTAGCGGGGTGGCGAGGGTGGTGTTTTGCTTGCTTTCTTGATTGATTGATAGCGTTGTTGCCTGCGGGATACCCTCGTTGATAGAGCAATGGCACTGGGTGCTTCTCGAGCGGGCCGTTGTGCCGCCTGGTCCGGTGAGAAGCTGTGCGGTTGCTGACCTGTCCTTCAAGGGGCAATTCGTTCCATGGGAGGGACTCCGTGCAAAAGGCATGCATGGACTTCGGCCTCGGCCTTGCCCGCCCCGAATCTCGCGCAGCAGTGGATAGCTTCGTCCTCGGGTCTAGCGCAGTGCCCAGGCGCTGCGTCGCCAGCACCAGCTCGTGGCGGCCGTCTCTGGGCTCCGTCAACGGTCACGGCTGCAGCCTTGGAGGCGACCGGCCGGTGTGAAAGGAAGGAGTCGAGGTAGGTTTGCATTGTGCGGCATGAGCCGGTCGCGTAACAACCATGATGCTCGATTTCTCTCGCGTGGTTCGCTTGGGTGGTGTCAACGCAATTGCATGTTTTGGTCGGAGCATCCTCGTTCGATGGTGCGCCTCTTGCCGAGGCCTCGATGGGATCAGTGTTTTCGACAGCTGGGTTTCTTGTTGGAGGAAGGTTGTAAGGCAAGGCCGGGGTCGTGCCTAATCGGGTGCTGCCGCTGTGGCGGAGTGACTGCGCCACAGGCTGCTCGTGCCTTAGTGTCTTCGTGTAGATCCGCATGTTCTAGATTTTTCGTTTCCAGCTGGCACAGAATAGTTTGTTGCCTTCGAGCCTTGGGCGTCGAAAGGAAGTCCCATCTTCATGGGTCACACCACAAGAGGGTGGATGGAACCAGGGCTGGAGAATTGGCTGCCTGCCGAATAGAACCGTAGAAGCAAGGAAGCAACCATATTCCAATCTTTTAGGAGATCGAACTCCTAATAGGGTTGTTATTGCTGGCCCGAAGCTTTAACAGTAGTAAAACTACTTAATTCCTTTTAACGTACTATAAAATAATACTTTATAATAAAATAATTAAAAATTTTAGTTTTAATTTTTTTTTACTACTTTTTAAATTTTACTATAGTAGATATTAATATATATATTAGATTTATATATATTTAGAGACTCTTTATTTATTTTTATATTTATAGTAATACTAACACCCTCTCTTTTATTATAATTTATAATATTAAAAACTATTTTTAGTATTTTATTATTAAAAAGCTGAACTATTTATATAACCTTTTTAATTAAAATACCTATATAATAAGTATAATTTTAATTAATAGCCTACGTACGGTAGTTATCTACTATTAAATAAAAAATATAATTCTTCTTCTATAATAATATAATACTTTTACTTTTAATAATATTTTTTTATACTAATTTAACTTCTTATTTATTAAATTAAGAATAATAACGTTAGAGAGATAGTAAAATAATATTTAATATCTAAGGGCCGGCGTACGACGTAGGAGGTTGCAATCTTTTATCCAGCGTGTAATTCCTCGTCCATCTTGGGCGAATCCGGTTGGGCTTGGGACCTCCTCGCGGAGATTTCATCCGCCACTTCGGCATGCACGATGACACAGCCCTCTGTCCAGTCACCAACGTGCACAGCCTGCCGCAAATGCGTCGAGGCCATGTTTTGCGCGTGATGCTGCGCAGTCGGCGGTGTGCACGAGTGGAGCATGACGACACGCGGCCCGGCTGGGCGCCAGCAGGGTCTGGTGCCCGGGTCATGCCTGCCCAGTGCTTATAGATACGCTCACCGTCCCGCGGCGGGGTTTGCTCACCACCACCACGTCAACAGGCTACAACCCACACCAGCTCCTCGCCCAACCACCCACGATGCCGCGCTCGCCTTCGCCCTACGGCAGCCAGCGCCGCCGCAGGCCCGAAGCCTCTCCGCCCGCCTACACGGACGAGTACGGCGGGCGGCACCACGAGCCTGCGCGCGAGCGCTCCCGCCGCCCGCGCCCCGACGCCGACCGCGCCACCACGACGGACCGCGGAGGTATGCGCGGGGCCTTTGCCGCCGTCAAGAACTTCATTCACGAGAGCACAGAGGAGCGCGACCGTCCTCGCCGCGCGAAATCGTACCGCGAGCCCCGCCCGCGCGCCCCGCCGTCGCCCTCCGACTCCGCCCCGGAAAGCCCGCCGCCGCGCCGCCGGAGAAACTCCATCCCGGCGCGTCCGAGGGCGCGCGTCGAGCCAGACGACGACGACTACGACGACCCGAATAGGGCGCCGCGGCGGAGGCGCCCGCGCGACGACGAGTACTACTCGGACAGCCGGCACGACCGGCCGCGGCGGCGGGATGCGTATGATGATCGCGCACGGCGACGTGGCGACTATGACGATCGCTACGATGACCGCTATGACGACCGGTACGACGAGAGGCCCAGGCGGCGCGATCCGTACTACGACGAGCGGTATGAGGACCGGCCGCGTCGACGGGACTGGTACGACGACCGGCCGCGTCGGGACCGGGACCGGGACCGGTATGATGAGAGGACGCGGAGAGATCCGAGGGAGAGGCGGCGCTCGGGGAAGGATGTGCCTGAGTGGCAGAGGCAGGCGAAGGACATGTTTTATACGCATGCGCTGCCCGTCATCAAGAAGGAGGGGCCGAAGCTGATTATGAAGTATGCGGGGGATTTCCTAGGGAATAAAGGAGGTTCTAGGAGGTGAGAGGGGGCTTTGGGCGGGTTGTACACCGTGGGGGGGTTTGAGTTTTTTAGGCCTGGGTCTGCTCTCGTGGGCATGAGTTGCGGGGTTATAATGGGGATATTTAGTGGTATAGTCTGGGCTTTACGAGTATTCATACCTGTTGTCGGAGGTGCCGGGATAGCTCTAGGTGTCTTATAGTATTCCTTCTTCCTAACTTTACTTTAGGCTAGAGGACTTCTAATCTAAGGACTTTCTAATCCGCACTACACGTAAACGTACCTACGTATTACACTTTACTCTTGTGTATCTTGGGTACTTAAAATCTACTCATAGTCCTTCTGTCTACTTAATTCTATCGAAGCTCCTGTTTTACTAAATACTAATTTATATGTTAGAAGGTAATGTATTATAAAAGCTATTATAATAATATAGTCTAAAGTTAAATAAATTAAAGCTTTTAGGCTATATTACTTTAATTATTATTTTTAATAATTTTTTAGGTTTTAGACTTAGAGTAAATATTAAAGATATTAACTTAGTTTTAATTTTATATATTTTTTTAAACTCTTTATTTTACTATATATATATCTTTTTTTAAAAATAATTTAAATACTTTAAGAAAATAAACTATATATTAATTACTATCTTAAATAATCTAATAGTATTTAGATTATTAATTTTAGTAATTTATAATATTATTTTTAAAGACTAACTTACTATAAAATCCCTTTAGTCGTATTTTAAACTAAAGTATATATACCTGTTTAGCTTTTCTATTTTAGTTAGTATATCCTTATAATTCTCTCTATAATAAAAACCCGGTTTTAGTTTTTTTTATATAAAGAGTAATATAGTAGTACTATTTATAACTTTAGTAATTTTATTCTATTTTTAGTTTTACTATTTATAATACTAATAAAAATAGAGGCTATATAACTAGTAAACTATTTAAAATTCTTTTTTTATTATTTATATACTACTAAATAAGGACTACTATTTTTTTTATTCTCTTTATATAGTATAGTTAAAAAGTCTATTTTATTTCTAGTTTTTAAAAAATAATTTTATTTCTTCTCTAAAATATACTGTAAAGCTTAAATATACGTTTAAATTTTTTTTTTATATGGACTTAATAAAACAATAAAAATATTTTTAGTTTATAATTAAATATAATTTTCTATTAGAAAAAGTATAGAATAATATAACTAAGTAGCGGGTAAGCAGCCTAAGGAGCAGGTAAGCTAAGAATAATTAAGTAAGTAAAGCAACGCTACTTTTTAGCTATAGTAAAAAAGTGAGTACTATAAAAATTTAGCTATTTACTAAATTATTCTAGTAGATAGTTAATATTATTAATTACTAATTAAGTCTTTTATAGTATTAAATATATACTTAATACTAATTAAAATAATTAATATAGCTAGTATATCTTTTATAATAGATATTAATTAAAAATATATACTAGTACTTATCTACTATTACTTTAGTATATTAAAGGAGTTATTTACTAGTATATATATAGTACTAAAGTAAGTATTTTTTTTTTTTAGTAAATTAGGCTAGTCGCTTCTTTCGTATTTTATATATTTAAATTTTAGCTTAAAGTAAAAAAGTTACTAGATTATAATAAAAGAGTATTAAATTAGAGTAAAAGTTATAAAAACTTTTAAAACTACTTACTACTGTATTATTATTTTATATATATAGTTAGACTAGATTTTAATTTAGCTTAATCTTAATAATTATAATAATTAAAATAATTAAGAGATTACTAGTAATAGATATATTTATTATTAGTATTTTATAAGTTATTTTATATAGATAATTAAATTAAGACTATAATAAATATATATAATAACTAGACTTTATCTACTATAAGATTTTTAGGTGAATTAAGAATAGTTATATAATTAAATAAAAATCTACGCTTTTCTTTTATTTTAGCGTAGTACTTACTTAGCTTTACTCTACTTTTATTAATTATATTTTATACTACAACGAGTTACTTTATATTCTCTTAGCTTTTTATATCTTTATTTAAGTTTTTAGATTACTTTTTCAATAATTAGAAAGATAATTATATATAAGCTAGATATACTAAATTTAAAGTTTATATTTCTTACTTAAAAATATTATTATATTTTTAAACTATTTAAGTATTTTAGTAATATACTGTAGTAAGTAGTATATAACTAACTAGTATATAATCTTATTACTATATATAGACGAGCTCGTCCTCTTTTAGTAAAAAATATATATTTTATAATTAATTAATACTATACTACGCCTACTATCCTATACTCTAGTAACTACCTCTATTATTATAGGCTATTAAACCTAATTCGTATACTTCTAGTAGCGTAGTAAATAGTTCTAAGTAATTCTATTTAGTAGCTAATTATTAAACCTACTTTAAATTATAAAAGTTAACTTTATCTATAATACTTTTACGAAAAATATTATCTATATTTATTTTTAGGGCTATTTTTATTAGCTATTTATTAATATTTAATTATAGTTTAATTACGCACTAATATATATTATAAATTAATTTATATTGTATTTTAGTAATACGTATAATAGATAATTAATCTTTTACTAGTAAGTATTATTATATTATAATAAAACGTTTATATTATTATAGTAATATATTAATTATAATATAGATAGCTTAAAATAAATAAGAGTTTAGTCTATAATAAATATATATAATAACAAAATATTTACTTTATAAAATAAGTTTAGAATAGAGACTTATAATATAATATTTTATATATAGTACTACTATAGTATTTTACTAATATTAACCGCTATTATAACTACTAGCTTAAGGTAATAAATAATATCTTAAATAATAAAGTTAATAATATAAGCTAGATATTAAATTATATTATTTAGTAATTCTTTACGTTTATCCGTAGGAGCTGTATTAACTTAGTGTATATTACGTCCTTACTTAATATAGAGATACGTAAAAATAAAAACTTTATAACTAGGGCCTATTAAATATAGAATTTTTTAAATTTTATAGCTAGTAGAGTAATAACTTAACTAATAACTTATTAGGCTATAGTAGTAATAATAGCGCGTAGGTAAAACTATAAGTAGAACTATAGGCTGTATATAGCGTATTAAAATTATATTTTTTTTTTTACGCTGTATAATACCTTCTAAAATTTTTTTTTTTTTTTCTTCTTTTACTGTTTTTACTTTAGATTATTATAGCTAAAAGAATTTTAAAACTTATTTTTAGGTATCCGATAATTATAACTAACTTTAGCTAAAAATTAATAATAATTATAATAATTTTAACTTTTACTAAAAATTTAAATAACTAGTAGGGGTATTTTAAAAATTACTTAAAGCTAAAGTATTATTATAAGCTTGTAAAAAGAGCTAGTTTTTTTAAAGGCCTGTTTTTTTTTATTAATATTTTTAATTTTAGGTTAGTTACTGTACGGCTCTTTATTCTTAAATATATAATAATTTTTAATTTTAATAACGTCTACGACTTATACTTATATAGTACTATAATAAAACTAGTAAAATAATAGCTTAAAAAAGCTAAGGGCTTACTAAGTAAGGTAGAGGACAAGAAAGAAGGCGAGATAGAGAGTTAGAAAAAGTTTTTTAAGGCAGCGCAAAAAAAATAGGTAAGACTTTAAAAAAAGAAGCTCCTAAAAGTAGTTAAAATTATTTATATATACGCGTAGACAAATTTTAAAAGATAGTTATAAAAGCTTACTATTAAGAAAGTTAATAGTTATTTTAAGAGGACTAAGGGGCACTATAGGGGAGGTATTATTTTAATACTTTAATTACTATCTATTTAAAAAAGTTATTACTATTAGTAAAAAAGTCGTTATAGTTACTGCGCAAGAAATTTATTAAGAGTTAGTTAATTACGTAATATAGTAGAAGTTTAAATAGCTAGTCTAGGGCTGTATAACGTTATAGTAATAACTCTAGAGAAGGGAATATTTTTTAGTATACTACTAAATATTATCTAATTTTAGTTTTTACTTAATAGAATAATTAAGTATAAAATTATTATTTTATATTTATATTTAATATTATCTATAGTACTTTTATTACTATTAAAATACTAGTATACCTTTCCTATATTAAAGTAAAATTAAATAGCTTCTTTTAAAGTTACTAGTTATAATTAACGTAGTATTCTTAATTATAAGAAAACTTAAGTAATTAGTAGTAAATTAAACGTTTAAAGTAATTAAAACATTTATTAATTTACTAAAATTACTAAAAAGAGTTACTTTTACTTTTTAAAATTAGATTTTAAATATTACAGGGAGGTGACACAAAAAAGGGTTAATTAAAAAGATACTTTTTTTAAAATAATATATCTTTTTAATTAGTAAGCCTAAAAATATAAGAAAAATAGTATTTTAAAAAAAAGGACTAGCAGATTCTATTTACCCTACTAAAGCCTGCTTACTAAGGGGTTTAGGAGTAAGAAAAAATTAGTAAATATAAAAAATGTTTAGGACTCCAGTTTAAGTTAGTATAACTTTTTATTTAAACTCTAAAATTAGCTTATTTTTATATATATAATAATAGTTATTTCGTTTTATTAATGTATTAAATATTTTTATATTTTTATATATTATTTATATAATTATTTATAAAAGTCACTTTATTATATCTTTAATAATAAACTAGTAAATAAGAAATTACTAATACTTAGTATAGGAGCCTTTAGCTTCTATAACTACCTTATAATAGTTAAGAAGAAATAAAATATAGTTATTAATAACTTCTTATAGTATATTATTTTACTTTTATATAATAACTCTTTTAAAAGTATTTATACTTTGTATACTAGATCATATACCTAAATTAGCCTCTTTATTATTATTTAGCACTTATTTTAAATAACCCTATATATTTTCTATAGGGGCTAAATTAGGGCTATAGGCTAGGGAAGGAAATAGTATAATTTTATTATTTTTAAACTACTTTAAAACGTTTATTGTTTTATATATAGGGACGTTATCTTGTTAAGATTACTAACCTAAATTAATATTAATATAAATTTTATAATTATAATTATAATATATATATATATATATATTATTATTATTATATTAATTAAAAAAGGGATAAGAAAAAAGGATAAAAAAAGATTATATAACTTACCCCTTTTTATTAAGGGTTTAACTTTAGGTATAAGAACTTTATTTATATAGTCCTTACTAGTAAAAGAAGTAGAAGAATTAGGTGTTTTAGAAATACTAAATTACTTTTACCTCCTATCTAAATTATACCCTAAACTTATAGTTTAAAGTCTTGTCTTATAAAATAATTAATATAATTAATATTAAAAACCTAAAAATATAACTTAAAAATATATAAAAAGTTATATATTTTAATATTTTAAAAAATTTAAATAACTTACTTAGTAATTAGCTAACAGCTAGTTCTCTTCTAACTCTATTATTACTTTTTTTTTATAATATTATTTATTCTATTATTCCCTTTATATTACTAACTTATTAAGAAATATTATTTTTTTTACATTTATATTTTTTATATTTTTTATATTATTTTTAGAGTATTTTAATAGTTTTTTTTAGCGTTTTCTTTGTTAATTATAGAGTTTTTTACTTATATTAATACTATAATCCTTTTTATTTAAAACCCTTTATAAAGTCCTTTTTATAATATTTAGACTATTTTTTATTAATAGTCTTTTATTTTCTTTTTTAGAACTACTAGTTAAGTTTTTATTAATAACTATTTTTTCTCTTTAAGTTACCTTAAAAACTCTACCCCTTTTAATTTTATGTATATTATTATTATGTTTTTTTTTATTTTTAATACGTTGTATAGCGTGGTAAATAGTAGTAGGAGATTTTTTTAATATAGTAGAAATTAAACTAAGTAAATTATATACTTTTAAAAGAAGTTTAACTTTAGATTCGAGTTTTAAGAATTTTGGCTCTATTTTAAGGAAATAGGAGTTTAAGTTTATAAAAGTAAAAAGATATTATAATATACTATAATATTAATAATATATTACGTAAGTAGTAATTATATAAGTCTTAGTAAAATTTTTATAATTAATATAATTTTATTATTAGATTACTAATATACTTTAAAAATCTAGTTACGTAACCTAGACTATGCCTAAAAAGGTATAGTTAAAATTTTAGTTAAATATATTTACTAACTAAAAAGTTATAGAAATCTAAACAAGGCATTACAAAAATTGCTAAGTTTAGGTAATTTTAATTATTTACTTATACTTAATAAGCAGTAACTAAAATAATAATTAAGATCTACCTAACTTTCTCTTTAGAACGGTATTATTTACGTATTTTTAGCTTTATTATTTAATTTTATATAATTTTTTAAAAAAGATAACTTTTTAGATTAATCCTTTTTTGTGTCACCCCCCTGTGACTAGAATTTATAATAAAAAATTATAATACTATTTTAGTATAAGATTGAAAAAAAGTACTAAAATAATAACTACTTAATTATTTAATAAGACTCGTTATTATTAATTACTATTTATACAACCTCTTATTTACATACTAAAGCTAATTAAAATAGAATAAAACTAACTATATTAGCAAGCCTTTAGTAAATAAGTAATAAATATATATAAAAAAGTAATACTAAAAAAAGTAATCTTTTTTATATTTTTTTTAAAAGTGTATAGCTTAATAACTAGTAAAGCTAAAATAATAAAAAATATATTATTAGAAAGAAAATCCATTACTTTCTATTTTAGCACTAGTAGATAGTACTTACTAAGCACCTAGAGAGTAGTATTACTTTATAAAGTTAGCCTATTTTTTTTCTCTATATTTAAGGCTCCATAACTATTTATTTAAGATATAAAATTTTTATAATTTTATATATAGTATTTATTTTATTTTATATATAATATTTATTTAATTTAGAACTATGTATTATAAAATTTTTAAAATAGATTTTTTAAGTAAAAATAAAGTTATATTAGAATATAAAAAAAGTAGTTATTTTTATATATAACTATAGTAGCCTATATCAATAATTAAAAAATATATATATTAGTTTTATTAGTAATTATACTTAAGATAGAAATACTAAAAATCGTTTAATACTAAAATTTTATACTTTAATAATTAGTACGAAAATTCTATTTTTTTTATTATTTAAATTATCTAGTAATAGCTTACTAATATTATAGTCTTAAATATCTATATTTCTAGTTTTAAAAAATATATAATATATACCTCTAGCCAAATTACTTACTAAAATATAGTACTTTAAAATAAAGTAAATATAATAGAAAAGTTTTTTAAAATTTATACTTAATACTTACTAAAATTCTTATTTTATATTATAAGACTTTTAGTTTTTAAATATACTATTTTTATATTTTTAGCTATACTAATAGAATAGTTATTAGTATTTAAAAAATAGTAATTTTTTATTTATTTTAATTACTTTAAACTTTACAAGATAATTTATTATAAAATGTTTATATTATATACTTCTTTATCTAAGCTTTACTATATATAAAAATAAAGACATTTTAAACCTTAAAAAAAAAAAAGTTCTAAGCTAGTAAACGTAGAAAAAAAAATAGACTTACATTACTAAGTAATACTACTCTATAAGTGTATAGTAAGCACTATCTACTATTACTAAAAAAAAGAGTTAAAGGCTCTCTTTCTAATAATATATTGTTTATTATTATAGCTCTATTAGTTAAAAAGTAATTAGCCTTTAAAAAAAGGATAAAAAAGATTATATTTTTTTTATTACCTCTCTATAAGTTTACCGTGTAACTTTTTTTAGCTATCTTAAAAATAGATTTTTAAAACCTATATAAGCGTAAGTTTTTTTCTTACTTTAGAAAAAGTAATAAACTTATTATTAAAAATCTTTTTTAAAGTCTTAAAGTTTACTAATAAATTATTATAATTTTATATTAAAAAGTAAAAGTACGCCTAGACCTCGATCTAAAAGTATAAACGTAGTAAAAAAAACTCTATTAAGTACTAAACCGTATACGTAATAATTAAAATTATAATTTTATATAGTATTTAAAAGTATATAGTATTCTAAGTCTATAATTTATATTTAAGAGTTAAGTATAAAAAAGATATAATTGGATACTATACTAAGTATCTTAATAGTTTAGTTCTAGTTAGTAGCTAACTTTATAATTTTTTTATTTTTTTATTATACGCGCTTATAGTAAGACTTTTTATAATTATTTCTTTCTTAGTATTATAGATATTATTTAAACTAAAGAATATACTATATTAAACTATACTTTTATATTATTTTATCTTAACTTTCTTCTTAGTCTTTTTTTTATTAAATAATAGTACTAGTAACGTGTTTTATTAGTATATAGGCCACCTTAGAATATATACTAAAAATATTAGTAACTTAATATTACCTTAAATTTACTTAACACTATAACGTAGTACTATATATATTTATATACTAATTAAATAAATAGTGTAATTATAGTGGCTTAGGGCAACTAAAAGGGGTTTTAAAAAAGGAGGAGTATATATATACCTTTATACTTAATATATTAAAAAAGTTAGATAAGGCTAGATTAAAAAAAGTATAGCGCCTTGCGCTAGCGTACTAGCGCGCTTAGTACGCCCCCCTAAAAAATATTAAATTAAAAAAGTTTAGTACAGACTACTATATTCTTTAAAAATATATAGATAGTAGTAGTAGCTACTATATATATATTTCTTTTTTATCTCTTCTCTATTTCTCTTGTAGTTAATACAGTCAAATATTTATTAAAAAAAAAGATACTTATTAAGATATTATTATTCTTTAAATATCTAGCTACTATATACTATAGTCCTCCTCTCGTTAATACTAATAATAATAAAATACGCTTAGTAATTAATTTTAAAGTATTTAAAATAGTACTTAGTATTATTATTTAAACTCTTTCTATAGTATCCTGCTACTTTATAGATAATAGAAACACGACTCTAGTAAATACTTATAAATATAAGTATCTTATCCGCCTAAAAGTAACTAATAAAAAAGAAGTAAATTCTAAAATTATAATTATATTTAATTATAAGTATAACCTTACGGACAAGACAGTAGCCCTATTAATTAAAAAAGTAATTAAAATAATAAATATTAGGTTAGCGGTATTAGCGGCGGCGGCTTTAATAAATAAAAATATAGTAAGAGTAAAAAAGATAAAGAAATATAATATATAGATTATAGTAGAGTTAATAGGTAAAATAAGTATCTTATAAATACGGTAGGTGCTTCTTAGTGTAAAAAATATAATAAAGGTAAAGGTAAAAGTAGTAAAAGTAAAGGCGAAGGTAGCAGTAATAGTAAAGATAATAGTAAAGACAGAGGTAATAAATAGTAAAGCCTTTAGTAGGTAGAGATACTAGAGTAATTAATATTTAAAAGTATTAGGGGGGCCTATATATAGAGGTGTATTTAGTACGTAGACTAGGTAAGCGGGCTAGTAAATAGACGTACTTAGTTTTGTAGTTATTTTTATAGATAAGAAAGAATTTGTAAATATAAATAAAAATATTAATTATTATTAAACACTATACTACCTATGTGTGTATAGGCGAAGCAAAAAGTAATAAAAATAAATATAACCTCTATTTTATATAAAAATAAAATTAAAAAGTAACTAATAGGTTATAATAGTAGTTGTCGGCCCGTAGTACTATATATATAAGTATTTTATACTATTCTTTAGACTTATTACTATTATTTATATTCTTAATTTTTACTATATAAGTATAAAAAGTATATTTAACCTTACTATAACGACTATAGCGCTTTTATATATATATCCACTTTACTAGCTTTTCGTTATTATTATAACTACTACTCTTTATTTTATTAAATAAGTTACGTATTTTATAAACTATAAGGGTCTTCTTATACTAAATATTTTTTTATAAAACTTATACTTTACTATTACGTTAATTACTTTTTAAAAATAAGAAAATTTTTTATATATTAATACTATTTTATATACTATATTTTAAATACCTTTAGTAAGTTACGTAATCCTGTTATCTAAAAAGTTAGGTAAAGATTATTTATAGTTTTAAATTTTCTAGTAAACTAGTATTAATAAGCCCTTTAATTCTTAGGCGTTATATAGTATCTTTGCTTTTTAAATATTATTTTATTATAGTAATAGTATTAGTATTTATAATCTTATATTAAGTTTTAATAGTATAGCCTCTAAATTATATAAAACTAGTATAGTATCTTTAGAGTTTATATATATATTATTTATTATATATATCTTATTATAGGCGTCTAAAAAGGCTAGTGGGAATATATTATTTTTAATATAAATAGCTTAATTATATATAAAGAGTAAAATCCTATCGCTATACGCACTCTTTAATAATAAAAAGTAAATATTATTTAGTAGTAATAGAAGATGTAATAAGTATATAAATATATAAATAATAATAATTTTTTCTCTTTATAGTAGTTTTTAAAATTAGTAAACTAATAGTTCTTATAGCTATTTATATATATTTATATATTAATTGAACAAATAGTGTGGCTGTAGTAACTCAGGGCGACTAAAAGGGGTTTTAAAAAAAGAGGAGTATGTGTATACCTTTATAGCTATTTATAATAAGTAGGTAATATACTTCTACTTAAGGGCGACTTAAATACGTATTATAGTAGTTTAGCTAAACAATTACTATATTATTATTAGTCTAGCTAAAGAGGCTAACTTTAATAATTTAATTATAAAAAAGGTTATTATTATACTAGATTAAGATAAAAAGCTTTCTAGTAAAAATATAAAAAAGTAAAATATACTTCTCTATTAACTTAACGCCTTATATTAAGATAATCTACTTTTAGTTACTAAACTAGATTTTCTTTTACTTACTAAACTTATCTACGCCTATAATAATAAGCTGTAATATAATTTTACCTATAAAAATTCTAAACTTATTAAAATTTTATATTTATTTATTTTATATATCGTATTTCTTTTTAGTAAATTAAATAAATAAAAACTAAGACTAAATAACTACTAGATTTTTATAAGCAGCTTACTAGCGATTATATAAGTAAAATTATTTAGTTTTTAGGCTAGATATACACTATATAAAGCGGTTAATTTAGTATTTACTAACTAAACTATTTATATAAGCTTAAAATAGTTTATTAACTATATTTTATATAATATTCTCCAGGGGGTAAAACTATATAATATATTATTAAGTATTTAGTCTATAATTATCTACTATATTAGTAAAGTAAGTCGTTTTAATATTAGTTTCTAGTTATATTAGAAGCGTCGTTCGGCGTATTAATAAAAAAATATTAAGTAAGGTATATTATAATCTTATATACCACGTCTATTACTAGTAATTTCGCGTCTTTATAAAATAGAAATAGTAAACTATATAAATTCTTTAGTATATACTACTTAAATATTTTATCATAGTAATATTTTATATTATAATTATAGTATTACGTTACTAGCGTTACTAGTATATATACTAAAGTAGTCTATATACTAATAAAATATATTATATTACAAGCGTTTATATAATTATTCTTATTTTAAGTATTAATATCTTTATTTACCTAAAATTAATATTTAAAATTAATAGTTAATTTTACGTAATACTACTTCTTATAATTAAATATAGCTCACTATTACTTATTTTACTTAATTACGCGTTTATCCTTCTTATCTTTCTTATTATTAGTTATAATATAAAAGTTAGTAATATCTTTAGTATATAATAATTTTTTATATAATACTAGAACTATAAATATTTATAACTATTTAATTAATTATAACTATATTAAAATAGTAGTATACTAAGTTAGTATAATTATTTATAATTTAGTAGAGTTTTATTAGAAATTTAGTAATATAATAAAATTAATTTTTAATTTATTTAGATACTAACTGTTAAAAATAGACTATAGCAACATTTATTAAAAGTAAATTAAAAAGGATATAGGCTAGCCTAAAAGTATAGTAATAGTATATTTTTTTTAACTTAGCCTTACCTAACTTTTTTGACACATTAAGTATAAAGGTATATATATACTCCTCCTTTTTTAAAACCCCTTTTAGTCGCCTACACAGCCACTACAGCTACACTATTTATTTAATTAATATATAAATATATATATATAGTAATAGTATAAGAATATATATACTTTTACTATATACACGTATACGAGAAGGTATATAAAAGAAAAGATAATAAAAGCGCTACGCTAAGGCTAATAAACTACTAGCTATATTATAGTTAGTAGTAGCACATACGCTCCTATTAAAAAAGTTTTAATAAAGGAGATAATAAAATTTAGTAAGAATACTATATTAGAAATATATTATAAAATAGATTATAGCTACTTTGTATAATACCTCCTCTATAATAATTTTTATTATTATAAGTTACCTTATTATCGCAGTAGTAATTAGTAGCTAGTATATACTTTAATATATTATATATAGGTTAGGTCTATTAAAGCTTATATAGTTTTAAATAATTTATATAAGAATTTATTTTATATATAAATTAATATTATAACTGTAAAAGAAGAAACTGTAACTAACGTCTAGTAGAAGATTACTTAGTAGTTAAATACTTTATAACTAAATAAATATAATTTAATTATTTACGGGGTTAAATATACTATTAAAAATAAGTATATTAAAATTATTATTTACGTAAAAGTTAAAAAAGTAATTAAAATACTAGAGCTGTAAAGGATAGTAGAACAAGACCTAAAAAAGAAAAAAAATAGATATACTAAGGCAGTAGATTTAGTTAAGTAAAGCCTTTATAATACTACTAAAGACTAAATAATATTAATAATAACTAATAAAAAGAATATTACTAATATCCGGGAGGTTATATAGGTCGTAAAAATATAAGTATAAGATTATTTTAAGCGTTAAGCGCTAAGTGCTAAGCGCTAAGCGCAGAGCGCAAAAGGCAAAAAATAAAAAATAAAAGGTATTAAAAGGGGCAGCTATATAGGGTTAGTATATTTAGGAATATAAAAGCTTATAAAAAATAAAAAGTAATAGGTAATAAATAACAGTGCTTAGAGTATTATAAGTTAGTAGGCGGTATAGTTAGTTATATTTTTATAATTTTAAAAGTAACTATTAAATAGCTGCCGAAGCTAAGCTTTTAATAATTATATAACTAACTTACTAATAATAAAGGGATAGTTTAATAAAAAAGATAATAATAACTAAGTAAATAAGTGCCGGCTAAACTATAGTATTAAGAGTTTTTATTTACGAGATATATTATAGTATTATAATAAAGTAATTTATATAAGTAAGCTTTATACGTAGTAATAAAATATTTAGTCTTTTAATTATATTAAGTATAGTTTATTTAATTTTTATATAGTTTCTACGTAGAATCTAGTTATACTAGTCTTTTATCTCTTAATTAGTAAAAGAACTACTTTTTATTAAACTTAATATCTTTCTTATATTATAAATTCTATTAGTCTTTTATAAAGATTTAATAAAAATAGTATTCTTTAGTACTTCTAGTAATTACTATATATATACGCTTCTAGTACTACTTTTATAAATAAAACACTATAAAGACTAAATAAGAAGATAGTAGGAAAGTATAGTAGACTAATTAAGAAGCTTAAAATAAAATAGAAGTTAATTAGCTTATACTAGTAAGTTACTACTATAATAAGCTCTTAGCTAAAGGTATACAACTCTATAGAAGAGCTTAGTACCTTAAGACTTAGATTTTTAGTCTTAGCGCTTAGATTAAAAAATTAAAACTAGCTTTTAGCTAATTAGCAACGCTATACGTAATTCTTAATCTAGGCCTATTATAAGTATAATAAATACTTTATTATTTACTACTATAGTAAACTTATATTTTTATATTTAAACTTTTAATTTTAGTATAGTTAATTTATTAGTTTTAAAGATTATAATTCTTTAAATACTTAAAAAGCTTTTTTTTAAGTTCTTTTAGTTTTTACTTTATTACTATTATAGATTATTTAAGTTCTATTGCCTAGATATTATAACTTTTTTAAATATTTTATTATTAGTTTAAAGAATATATTACTTACTTATTTATTATTTTTTTTAATACTTTTTATATAATAAGTAGATTATAATTATTAGTATTTATATTGTCTTTCTAATATCCTTTTTATCTCTTTCTTACTTTAGAAACTTATATAGCTTTTTATTCTACTTTTTATTTATAGTTGTAGTATTTTAAACTATTATACTATAAGATATAAATATTACTATATTCTTTATAATTTATATTACTAGCTATTTATTTAGTTTTTACTAAGTAGTATAAGTAGAATATTTTATTATATCTACTATTCTTTATAACTTAAATTATATTATTATAAATATATATATTGTATTCCTTATAGCTATAATATTATATAAAAGTTTTAAAGTTAATACTTTTTATATACATTATTATAGCATTTACTATAAAGGTATATATATACTCCTCCTTTTTTGAAACCCCTTTTGGTCGCCCCGAGCCACTACAGCCACACTATTTGTTTAATTAATATATAAATATATAGCATTTATATATTATAATAGTATATAGAGTATTTTATAACTTTATATTTATATATTTAAAATAAAATATATACCTAAGACTAGTAACTACGCTACTTTATATTTCTTAATTTTAAATTTACTATAGCACTTTTATTAGTATTTATACTATACTAATAGTTAGTAATTTATCTAACTATTAAGAAATTTTCGTTTTACTTTATTAGGTTTTTATTTTTAAAGAGGTTACTTACCTACTTTTTTAACTTTTAGTTTATTATTATAAAGTTTTTCTTTATATAATCTTTTACTAAATATATATTTAATTTATAAATCTTATATTATTTTTTATTAAGTTAATTAAGTATATATATATTAGTAACTTAGTGTAAGCCATACATATATACATACACACTAGTTTAACTTTTATATCTTTAATAAAGGTTTACTTCTTAATATTATAATTTTTAGTATTTTAAAGCTAAATTATATAGATTTTTATAGCTTTTACTTTACTAATTATTTACTTACTAAAGTAGTTTTTATAATAGTATTTTTCTTTTCTATAAACTAAGTATACCTAATTATTATAATAATAGTACTTTTCTTTTTTACTTAGCTTATATTAGTTATATTTTTACTATTTATTATATATTTTTAATATCGCTTATTAGTTAGCTTTTTTTAAACTTAATTAATATTCATAGAGTTATATATAAAGAGTTTTCTTTTTTCTATCTTAGTAATTTTTTTTTAACTTTTTTATATGAATATTATTTTATAAAGGTAATTATCGATTTATTCTACTAACTAAATAGTCTTTTTAAAGTATTTGGTGTCTCTACTTTAGTAAGTTTATTTTTAACTTTTTTTTTTAAGTCTATTATAATATATAACTTACACTACTTTATTTTTAATTTAGTTTATACATTAAGTTATTTAAATACTATATAATATACTAACTTATTACTTTTTTCTATTTTAAAGCCTAAATATATTATTATACTTATTTTTTTATATTTACTTTATATAAATAAAAGTAATTTTTTTTAAAGCTTACTATACTCTTAAATACTTATTTTATATCTGGCTTATATTTTTTAATATTTTTTATATATTCTAGATAGTTAGCTATATATGGTTAGATTTAATTTACTATTATACTAGTTCTATATATTTTAACTAAAGAATATTATTTTACTTTATTTTATATATTTAAAAGATATAATTATAAAATAGGTTTTAGTCTATAAATAATAATTAAATCTTTTCTAAGCTTTTATAAAACTTTTTTAATATTATAATTTTAGTTTTATTTTAATAAATAAAATTACTTCTTCTTAAAAAGTATAATTACTTTTATTAACTACTAAATTTATTCTTACTACTAACTAAGCGCTTAGGGTTATTCTACTATAATTTAAGCTAATATTTTAGTAAGTATTACTACTATACTAGTTATTGGCGTTTTGACTAAACTAGCTATTATTTATTAGTAGTCTTATACTAAATAGTAGTTAAAATATTCTATAAAGTATACTTATTAAAGTTTATTTTAAGTTAAAGTAAACTCTTAACTTTACTATATAAGATACTTAGAGTATACTTAAGTAAGAATTAATAATTAAGTAAAGTAATTTAATTTATAATAAATAGACTAATTACTAAATATATAACTTTTAAAGAGATAAATTAGTATTATTCTTTAACTATTAAGAATTAGAAACTGAAATTTAAAAGATTATCTATAGTTTTAAGTAATTTACTTAATGCTATATTATAGTCTTTACTATCTTACGTTTATTTAGTATCTTTAAATATTTACTTTTCTTAAAATAGTGAGCTATTCTAGATATTTAGGTTTTAGTAAAATATTTTTTTATTATATAACTTATAATTACTTATAGCTTTACTACTAATAAATCTTTTTAGTCTAGCGTTTTATAGCTATAATACTTCTTTTTATATTATACTTCTTAAGTACTAGCTACTAGTAATTCTTTACTTTATAATATTTATAACACTTACTATTTTTAAAATTTATAAAACTATAAGATTTATAAAATAGTATATAACTATAGTATTATATATACTAGTATTATAACTATAAAAAAAGCTTTTTATAAAGTCTAAACTAATATTTTACTTATAACGTAGCGCTTTATATAATAAGTTTATAATAATATTTAATAAATTATTATAAGTTAGCTATAGAAAATTTTAAACTTTTAGCTATTAAATAAAGTTACCTATATTAGAGTTAACGCTTTAAGAAATACTAAATAATATATTAGCTTAATACTTCTTTATAATCTTATTAGTAATCTTTCTTATATTAATAGGCTTTAGTATAGCGGTAGCTTTCTATTCTTAAACTAAACTATAGGCTTATACTATATTTTACTAAGTAGTATAGTTATTATAAGTCTTTATACAGTTTTTTTACTAATAAATCTACTTAATTTATATATAAAATACTTTAAAGTTATATAATATTGTATTATCTGTCTATAGTTAGTTCTTAATAAGTATATAAATTATAACTATTTTTTAATCTTTTTTTAAAACCTTTTAGAAGAAAAAAATACTTTTTTTTTCTTATTAATCTATCTATATTCTTAGTAGGTTTCTACGTAAATAATATAGTTTATATAGTAGTTTATTAGTAAAATTCTATTTATAGTATTATCTTAGTAAAAACTCTTTAAAAATACTTTTATACCTATTATTAAAATAATATTCTTATCCTTCTAGTACTACTTTATTTTATTTTAAAGATTATTTTAGTTTTTATCTTTAAATCCTAGTAGTTACTTAATAGGGCAACGTGGCACGTTACTATAGAACTTGAAAAGAACTAAAAGTCTTTCTTTTTTTATTTATTCTACTATTACCTATAATATAGTTATAATTCTTAAGCTACTTAGTAATATTAGTTTCTATAAATACTAGAATGCCTCTATTATATAGATATAGGAGAAGAAGGGCCCTTTATGCTATTCCTTTTATATTTAAGAAATTAGCCTTAAAGATACAGGAGCGCCGCCGCTTAACCATGCAAATTCTTTGGGCAAATACTCACTTCAGTAAGTATCAAACCAAGCAGAAGAAAATGATGGGGTTAGCCACTTGTCCATAAGGCTATATTACTGTATACTAGCGCACTTTCTTGGCCAGTAAACAAATTGATAGGCGCAGGTGCGAAGGCGAACGTTCAGTCTTTTAAACTAGGTGTGTATCACACTTCAATATTATACATTTCAGCCAACATGTCCCGTTCGTCGATGTTCTCATTTGTCACGATTCGGCCCTAATTAGTTCCACCCCTAGAGTCTTCTTAACCCAGCTCGGCTGGAGATCGTATTACTGCAGGGGCCTCATGGATCTCCTGAGTCGGATAGATCGGCTCACCCGCGCGGTGAAATGGTTTAGAAAATTCGATATGGTTCGAATGGTGGGCGGGCGGCAAAAGATCATCCAGTGGTATGGGCGACGGCTTCCGTTGCCTGACAACCTTGAGGCCAATCCATATCCCTGCAATGAGAACAAGAGGGAGCCCCGCCCCCAGTCCTACTCCAAGGCCGACCTTTAAAGCAGGTGTGTCAGTGTTTGGTGTGGGCTCTGTGGCGGCAGCAGCAGTGGTACTGGAGGGGGTGACTGTTGTGATTGTTGTTGCCACCGACGTTGTGCTGAAGACACTGGAGCTTATCGAGATACTAGTTGAAGGTGCTGACGAGGAGGAGGAGGAGGAGGTTGAGCTCAAGATCTGCTTGTCGGTAATGTTGATGTAGTGAGAAGTAAACCCTCCAGGTAGATCTGGATTGAGCCACAGGAAGTAAACGTCCGAGAAGGTGAGATTGGTGTCGTAGATCTGGACCGGCCATTTGAAACTTTGGCTCCCTTTCCCATTTTTGTTCGTTGCTAGACATAAGTGTTAGCCCTATCTCGGAGCAGTGTAGGGTGCCACACGGACTGAAGATGGTTTCTATTTGCTTTGCAGAAGCTACATTCAAACTCTGCTGGTATAACGCAATGAAGTATGAATCAAGTGTTGTAGTCCACTGGATATTCTGGACGGAGTCCAGGCTCCATACCAAATTCGCAACGTAGTTGAGCGGAGGGCCTGGGGCGGTTGGGACAACGAAGAGATCATCGGTAGAGGCAGCGCGGGTTACACCGAGGAGAAAACGGCCCAATAACGCATGCCACATGACGAAGTCAACAACATAAGTGAACGACGACTGAACCTAGCTATCCTCTCTAGGCGATGATGATACACGTGCGCGAGGCAACCGTGCCAGTGGAAGTTGATGGATTTGACGAGATGGTGTTGTTGAGGTTGTAGCCTGGGGGTGCGAACCATGGTTGACGATGAACCTAGCTACTTAACATTGGGTAGGGCCAAAAGGCTATGTACTGTGGTATCCCCCATAAGTATGAAAGGGAGCATTGCGGCGAGACTCTTGGCGCGTTCTTCGGCAGGCTATATTGGATGTCTTATTTGGGGTGATCTTGCAATGCGACGAAAATAGTTCGGCGCTGAGTGAGCCAATCGGGACCCTGCGACGTCTCGGGCCGTGCCTCGTTCCCGCATTACGATTGGATAGGCCCCTCGCCTTCAGGGTTTGATTCTCGATTTCACATTACGGAGCCGGTTAAGGGCAGCCTTGCTACGCCACGCGCCTGCATCTTCTTCTGTGCCTTCATCTTACAACACCCGTCATGTCGAACCTCAAGCTCCCGAGCCCATCTTCAATCCTGCAACGAGATGTTCTTCCGCTACTTCTGTTCGAGGAGCTCAGTTGCCTGGATTGGCAGCCTTATCCTCCTGCTCCTGTTTAGTCTGTTCGCTTTTAGCCGCATCGGATCCTCACCTCTTTCTTCGACGCGCTCGCAGCTGGGTGGGGCATTGGGCGCATCTCATGATGACCTTCTCGAACAAGTCTTGAATCGAACACTGGGAGTGGGTGAATCCCGGCGAATTCCTTATGTACGCGACCCGGCATGAGCCAAAGGCTAACCTCTAGGCAGTTTCAGAAAATCTTTGTTATCAACTTACGCACTCGAACGGACCATCGGGATTCCATGTCGTTAGCTGCCCATTTTAGTGATATCGAAATCGAGTACGTCGATGGCGTCACGGAAGTCGTGGAGAAAACTATTCCTCCTGGTGGTATAGAGGCGAAACTTGATCAAAGCCGCTTGGGAAATTGGCGATCACACATGAATATCTTGAGAACGTGAGTAATGCTATGCCATGGTATTGACATCTGCTAAAATGTACCAGCGTCATTGAGCAGAACATTACTTCCGCGCTTATCCTAGAAGACGATGCAGATTGGGACATTCGTATCAAGTCCCAGATGCAGGATTTTGCGAAAGCGTCACGCCTTCTTATCCAACCCCTTCCCGGCGCAACAGACCAGTTCCTGGATCCGACTCATTCCGGACATACTGGCGGCCAGAAGTACCAGAATTTCGAAGTCGGAAAGGACCACACCTCCAAACCTAGGACTTCCCCGTACGGGGATATAGACCGGTGGGATTTATTCTGGTTGGGGCATTGCGGCTGCCGATTTCCCCGAGCCAGCGACGAGAAGACACCGCTTGGTCGAGCCGTCATTTCCAACGACGAGACCGTTCCTGAGCCGCACCACATTGACATGCAGTTCGGAAACGACGAGCTCAAGGAGTATCCAGCGCATACACGCGTGGTATCAAGAGCACGGGACAACGTTTGCACCCTTGGCTACGCCATTTCCCTCCCCGGCGCTCGACGCGTGCTCTACGAGCTCGGCGTTAACAAACTGACGGGCCCAACGGACTTAGCACTTCGGTCTGTATGCGACGGAACCCATGACCGGAAGCCTCGGACGTGCTTGACGATCCAGCCCCAGCTGTTTCAGCATCATCGACCTGTGGGCGCAAAGTCGACTTTCAGCGATATATCGGACCATGGCCAGGACTACAACCATCAGGCGTTCACCAGGAACGTCCGATGGAGTACGCGGCTAAATTTTCCGAAGCTGGTGGATGGTGAGACGGACTATATTGATTTGTTCAAGGACGGGGAAGATGCCACTGACCTGGGCTTCAGGTGATTGGATTCGACTCTCCATATAGCAGTTGGCAAACCGTACCTCAGACTCGGCGAAGCCTTCATCGTGCCAGAATTCATTCGTCCTGGATATGACCGATTGGAAGACAACCTCAACCTAGGTGACACAGCGAGCAGGCGCCCGAGCCTTGCCTAGGACGGGGTAACTGAGGGTGAGAGGCGCATGTACGGCGGCCTTGAAGCATTAGTGCAGGAAGGCAGGGGTCGGAGGTTCACTAACCTAAGCAAACCTTAGAAAGGCACATAATGCCCGCATGCTATTATAGTTCTAGGCAATAATCTAGTTATAGTAATTCTAAAATAATAGCTATCAATAGTTCTAAAACTAGTAAAACTTTTTATAATCTAAGTAGAATATATATAGTTAATCTTATAGCTTCTTATTAAAGCTTAAATCTAGATTTAAACTTACGCTCTTAAAATCTTAAAACTTTTTAGTTTTAAGTTCTAAGCGTATAAATCTATTACGTAATTTTATACTTAAGTAAGCTTTTAAGCTTTATACTTATAAAGCACTTAGCTTTTTTTATATATAAGTAATTAACTTTATTTATTTACTTTTTATACTTTTTTTATATATTAAGCTATTATAAACTAATTAAGGACTTGTAAAAGTCTATAAGTAAAAGTAATAATAGTACTTAAAAATTAACGTATAGAAAGTATATAAAGGAAAAAAAAAGTGCTTTATAAAAAGATACGTATATAGACTAAGTATAAAGTTAAATACTAAAGCCTTAGCTACTATATATAGCTAGTAGCTAAGATAACTATAATATTAAAAGTAGTATAGTAAAACCTTATACTTTAAATCTATAATACTACTTCTCTTTCTAAAAAGATAAGGTTTAATACTTTAAAAAGAAATACATTTAGTATATACTATAAGTTTTCTAAAGTAAGTTAAATTTATATTTAATTACGACTGTTATTACTAAATTTATAAAGTTTTATATAAAGTACGCGTAAGCGTAAAAACTACTTTAGCTAAAGTAATAAAGTATATAAAAAAGTTATTTTTAATAGTAACTTTTAGTAACTAGTATACTATAGAGTATAGTTAATATAGGTTAGTATATTCTTTATAAGTTACTAGAAAACTATTTTACTTTATTTATAGTTTACTAAGTATTATTTTTTATAATAAGCGTAAAAGCTTTTAGTATACATAAAGTCTATTTATATAGGGGGGGGGACATTGGAAAAAGCGTAATCCAAAAAGTTACTATTTTTAAAAATTAATATAAAATTAATTAGTAAGCCTAAAAATACGGGAATTATATAGTCTTAAAGTATAAGTTTAGGAAATTTATATAAACATTGTAGTTACTGCTTAGTTAGTATACGTAATAAATTAAAATTACCTAAATATAATTATTTTTTAACCCCTTTTTTTAGGTCCCTACAACTTTTTAGTTAGTGAATATAGTTAACTAAAATTTTAACTAGATTCTTTTAGGCCTAGTATAGGTCACGTGACTAGATTTTCGAAGTATATTAGTTATCTAATAATAAAATTATATTAGTTATAAAAATAATGCTAAGCCTTATATAATTAATAATTGCGTAATATATTATTAATATTATATTATATTATCTTCTAACTTTTATAAACTTAAACTCCTATTTCTTTAAAATAGAGCTAAAATTTTTAAAACTTAAATATAACGTTAATTTACTTTTAAAAGTAAATAATTCTCCTACCCTAATTACTACTACTTTACAAAAGTCTCCTACTACTATTTATAACGATATAAGGCGTATTAAAGATAAAAATAATAAAAAATATAATAATAATAATAATATAAAAAAGATTCATTTAGGGGGTATAAAAAAGTTATTAATAGAAACTTAACTAAAAGTCCTAAAAAGGAAAATAAAAGAATACTATTAGAAAATAATCTAGAGATTACTCCTAGATAACTACGAAGAGTTTTAAGAGAGGAGGGTTATATAATTAATATTAGTAAAAAAAACTAATAATAAATAAAGAAAACGCTAAAAAAGAGTAAAATACGGTAAAAATAATTTAAAAAATATAAAAAATATAAATTTAAAAAAGATTATCTTTTCTAATAAGTCAGGAATACAAAGGGGATGATAAAATAAATAAAATTATAGAATAAGAGGTAATAATAGAGTTAGAAAAGAACTAGCTATTAGCTGATTACGAAGTAAGTTATTTTAACTTTTTAAAATATTAAAATATATAACTTTTTATATATTTTTAAGTTATAGTTTTAGTTTTTTAATATTAATTATATTAATTATTTTATAGGATAAGACCTTAAACTATAAGTTTAGGATACAATTTGGATAGGAGATAAAAGTAATTTAGTATTTATTAAAATACCTAATTCTTTTACTTCTTATACTAGTAAGAATTATATAAATAAAGTCTTTATACCTAAAGTTAAACCGTTAATAAAAAGGGGTAAGTTATATAACCTTTTTTTACCCCTTTTTTAATTAATATAATAATAATAATATATATATATATAAATATATATATATATTATATTATAATTATAAACTTTATATTAATATTAATTTAGCCTGGTAATCTTAATAAGATAACGTTTCCCTTTATAAAATAACGGACGTTTTAAACTAGTTTAAAAATAATAAAATTATACTATTTCCTTACCTAGCCTATAGCCTTGATTTAGCCCCTATAGAAAATATATAAAGTTATTTAAAATATAGGCTAAATAATAATAAAGAGGCTAGTTTAGGTGCAGGATCTAGTATATAAAGTATAGAGGCCTTTAAAAGAGTTATTAATAAATAGTAATAGAATATACTATAAAAAGTTATTAATAATTATATTTTATCTCTTCCTAACCGTTATAAGGCGGTTATAGAAACTAAGGGCTACTATACTTAGTATTAGTAATTTATTATTACTAGTTTATTATTAGAAATTTAAAAAAGTGACTTTTATATATAGTTATATAAATAATATATAAATATATAAATATATAAAAATATTTTATATATTTATATATTATAAGTACTACGATAATATATATAAAAATAACTAAATTTTAGACCTTAAATAAAAAGTTATTATAGTCTAGAATATAACTCTAAAAGTTTTTTATATTTACTAATTTTCTTTCCCCTAAACCCCTTGGTAAGCAGCCCCTAAGTAGGTGAATAGAATAGGCTAGACCTTCTCTTTAATATAGTATTTTTTTTCGTATTTTTACGCCTTGTAACTAATAAGTTATATTATTTTAAAAAAGATAACTTTTTAAATTATACTTTTTCTAATGTCCCCCCTTTATATAATACTTATTTGGTAAGTATAGTAAAGTAATTATAATTAGTAGTAGTAATATTAGTATTTATATTAAGTCTATTTAGTAAAGATATTTATATATTTATATATTAATTAAATAAAAGGGTGTGGCTGTAAAAAGATATTTATAATAAAGTCAAGAATTAATGTATATTAAAGTCTATATTAATATATAAATTTTATAAAGCTAAGCTTATTTAAGTTTTCTATATAAAATTTACTTAATAAGTTTTAATACTCTATTAGTTTTAAATATAGTAACTAGTTTAAGTAATTTTAGCTATTTAATTTAACTTTATATATAAGAAGTCGTTTACGCTTATTAATAAGATTTTTATACTTTTTATTAAACTCACTATTATATTTATATACTAATTAAATAAATAGTATAGTTATAGTAGCTTAAGGCAACTAAAAGGGGTTTTAAAAAAGGAGGAGTATATATATACGTTTATACTTAATATATTAAAAAAATATAAACTTACTATTAACTACGTAATTTATTTTATAAACTAAAATATTATTCTTTTTAATATTTATATAATCTTATAGATTTTTTATATATTTTAAAAGTAAATCTTTTTCGACATATTAAGTATAAACGTATATATATACTCCTCCTTTTTTAAAATTCCTTTTAGTCGCTTTAAGTTACTACAGCTACACTTTTTATTTAATAACTATATAAATATATATTAAAAGTAAATATATATTCTAGTAGTATAGTAGCTAAAAATAAAATACTAAGTATATATTCTTAACATTACTATTAATAAAGTAAAGCTTAAAGATTTTACTATTATAGCTTTTAATAATTTTAAAATGCTTTAACTTTTTAAGTATTAGCTTTTAGCTGTTTTTTTTAATTTATATATTACGTATATTTACTATAAAATTAAGTATAAGTTAATACTAATTATTAGTATACTTTTTTTTTCTTAAGCTTATAATAATAACTATTTAAAGTACCTTTTTGATATAGTAATATAGTATACTAAGTAGTTAGCTATATTAATATATATCGCGAAAAGATACTTTAGAGTTTATATTACTAGCTTATAAAACTCTTTAGAACAGAAAATTTATTTTTCTTTATATATATATATTACAGCTTTTTAGCACTTTCTTTTATAAAAGTAGTCCCTACTCTTTAATTTTAGAATTTAATAATTTTTAGCTTATTTTTCCTCTATAGTTATAAGTCTAGTATTTTAAAAACAAAAAAAGATTCTCTCTATATACGTAATTATTAGAAATTTTATTTTTTAAAACTTTAATTAGTTTCTTAATTTTTTATTTTTAAAGCTCTTAGTCTTATAAATCTAGTAAGTATTATTTTATTTATATACTAATAATAATCTATATCTTTAGCTATTAAATACTTAATAAGCCTTATAACTAATAATCCTCTAAGTATTATAATATCTAAAGCCATTTTATCTTTTTTAACTAATAATATCTATCTTACTAATTTAGCGAGCTAGCTAACTTAGTATATATAACTTAAAATATAGTATACGCTTTACGGTATTTAAAATTTTATTAATTTTAATTTTAAAAGCGTTAATAATTTTAATCATTTATTTTTAATACTAGAGCTTTTATATATTATAGAAGTCTCTAAAGTAGAAATTATAAAAATTTACTCTAATTATACTATTAAGATAATTATATACTAAGTCTATTTAACTAAACTTACTACTAAAGCGAACTAAGTAATAAATATTTAGAATTAGATTAGTATAATAGTAGTTTTAAAGTTTATAAGCGCTATTTAAACGCACTATACTATTAAAGGAGATAGTATAACTTATTTAATTATTTATTTCTTTAAATAAAAGCTTTTAACTACTAACGCGGTAGCTAAAAATATTATATAATAATAATACTATACTTATTTAAAAATAGTAAAATATAAAAGAATAGCTTTTAAGCTATAGTATAATAAATAAAAAGCTCTTTATATAAACGCAAAGGTATATAAGCTTAGTAATATTTAAAATAAATTAACTATTACTAATTATTTTTACTACTATTAGTAAAAAATTAGTACTTAATTAAGTAAAATAGATATATACGACCCGAGTTTAAAAATTAATATTTAAAAGTAAAGAGCTCTCCCTAATAAAAGTAGATAGAATCTTTTAAGTAATATTATAAAATATAGTTACTAAGTTATTTATTAAAAGTTTTAAAATTTTTATAATATTTAGCAGACAGAGCCTGTCCTCTTAATTAAATAGCTTATAGCTAAAAATTAAGGACAAGTTATATTAGTATTTTTATAAATTTAAAATATACTATAAAAAATCTACTAAGTACTATTACCTATAGTTAGTATTAATAAATACTTATATTAGTTAGACTACGTCGCTTTCTAAAAAGAATAAAAAAAAGCTCTTTAAGCACCTTAAATTTAATAAATTTATAGCTCTTTATAATATACTTATGTAAAAGAAATAGCTTACGAAAAATACCTTATAGGGTAAAAGATTTAATAAGCTAAAATTCCCTAGCTCTTTTATATATATAGTTATTAATCCTTTACTTATTATAAGTAGTAAATTAAAATAAAGTAATAGTATATATTTTATATAGAATTATAATATTTATATACTTTTTAAAAATATTATTTTTACTAATAGTACTGCCCTATATCTAGTAAATAATAAATTACTACTTATTTTAACATTTTTTAAAAAAGCTAATAGTATTTATATTATTAAGGCTAGAATATATGCTTTTCTAATCTTTAGTATAGGAATTTAAGTAATTAAAAATATTTTAAATAGTTTAAATAGAAACTCTATAAAAAACTTTATATTAAAAAATATAGCTATTATAAACAGCTTTTATTTAAATATAGTATTAAAATCTCGTTTATATAATAAAAGACTTTAATATTTAGGCTTAGATAATGTACTACGTATAGGATTTTTAAAATAGAGTCTTATACCGATCTTAATAGAAATCTAAAGGTTTTAGAATTATAATAAAATAATTAATATAAAATATTCTATTTTATTTAGTTATATATTTAGCTATTTATTTTTATTACTTTAGACCTGCTAGCTATTATCTCCTTATAGTCCTTATAGCCTAATTTAAAAAAATTTTTAGTATTTAGGTCTAGCGCACTTATTTTACTTTTATAATATTATATACCTGTAGCTCTATAATATATTTAGGGTTATTTAGTCTGCCCTTATATAAATCCTTTAAGTTATTTTACTGCCTTTATATAAAGTCTTTATTTAATTATAAAAGTCCTATAAGTTATTAATTTTAGTAGTAAACTTACCGGGATAGTAGTAGTTATATTTAAAATAGTTATTACGTACTGCCTTATACTTTAAGTATTTAGTAGGTGTCTAAAAGTACTAGTAATATTAGTTTTTTATTTAATCTATAGGGCGTTCTGTCTTATTATTTATACTTTAGTTAAATTTTTAGTCTTTTAGTAATAGCTACTATAAGTATACGTTACTTTTTAGTTATACTAGGTATACTATTATATAGTATTAAGCTAAAAATAGTATAAATATTACCTATATTTCTCTATACTAGTTATAGAAAGTTACTTATCTTAACTTTAATTTTTTTATTATTTTTATTATTTATTTATTTAATATATACCTTTTATAGTACGCGCTGTAAAAGCTTATAATATAAAAACCTATAATATAAAAGCCTATAACGCGAGAGTCTATAACGCGAAAGCCTATAACGCAAAAGCCTATAATATAAGAGCCTATAACGTAAGAGCTTATATATATATTACTAGTAAGTTATCTATTTTATAATTTATTAGGTATATAGGAGTTTAGTACTATAGTTAATAAAATTTACTATTTTATACGTCGCGCTGCGTACTATAGATATAATATCTTTTTTCTCTTTCTTTATAAACGCCTACTTAGTATTAGTTATACAGGGGGGTGATATTTAAAAAAGAGTACTCTAAAAATTACCTTTTTTAAAATAATATAACTTTTTAGTTATGAGGCCTAAAAATATAAAGAAAATACTATATTAAAGAGAAAGACTAGCAGACTCTATTTACCTTATTAGGGGCTGCTTAGTAAGCCTCTAAGGGGTAAAAAAATTTTAGTGAATATAAAGAATTTTTAGAACCCTACTTTAGGCTATTATAACTTTTTATTTAAGGTGTAAAATTAGCTTATTTTAATATATATCATAATAGATAGTAAGTTTTATTAATATATTAAATATTTTTATATATTTATATATTAATTATATAATTATACGTAAAATTTAAATTTTCGTATTTTTAATAATAAACTAGTAAATAATATATTACTAGTACTTAGTATAGTACTCCTAAGATCCTATAAGTATATTATAATAGTTAGGAAGTAATAATATATAATTATTAACAACTTTTTATAATGTTATATTTTATAATTTAAAAATAATACTTTAATAGCCTCTATACTTTTTAAACTTAACTCTATATCTAAATTGAAGTTTTTATTTATATATAGTCTAGATATTATATAATTTTATATATTTTTTATATAGGCTATATCAGTGCTATAGGCTAGGTAACAAATAATTCTATTTTAATTTTTCTTAAAATAGTTTAAAACGTCTATTATTTTATAAATAATAGTATTATATTATTAAAATTAAAAATATAAGTTAATATTAATATAAAGATTATACTTATAATATAATATAATAATAATATATATATTATTATATTATTAAATTAAAAGAAGGACTTAAAAATCTATAAAGTTACTTACTCCCTCTTATTTATAGTTTAACTTTAGATATAAAAAGTTTTTTTATATAATCTTTACTAGTCCAGGAAATAGATAAATTAGGTATTTTAATAAATACTAAATTACTTTTATTTTATAACTAAATTGCATTCTAAATTTAGAATATTAAATTATAACTAATAAAATAATTACTATAATTAATATTAAAAATATAAAACTATAGTATAAAAATATATAGAAAGTAATATATTTTAATATATTTAAATATTAAAATAATTTACTTTTTAATTAAGTAATAGCTAGTTATTTTTTTAACTATATTATTACCCTATTTTCTATAATACTCCTTTCTAATCTCTCCTATTTATAGTATTAACTTATTAAAAAATATTATTTATTTATAATTTATATTTTTAATTATTTTAATATTTTTAATAGCGTATTTTAATATTGTTTTTTTAGCATTTTTTTTATTAATTATAGGTTTTTTATATTTATATTAATATTATAACACTTCTCTTTTAAAATACTTTTATAAGGATATTTTTAAAATATTTAGGCTATTTTCTAATAATTGTTATTTATTTTCTTTTTTAGGGCTTTTATTTAAGTTTTTATTAATAATTCTTTTTACTCTCTATATTATCTTAGGAACTCTACTCCTTTTAACTTTATTTATAGTGTTATTATTATTATTTTATTTTTAATATATTATATAGTATTTAAAATACTATTAGGAGTTCTTTTAAAGTAAAAATAATTATTAAAATAGAAGTATTTACTTTTAAAAGATATTTAACTTTAAATTTAAGTTTTATTAAATATTGCGCTATATAAAAGGAATAGAAGTCTAGGTTTTAAAAATTAAAAAGATATTATTATATACTATAATATTAGTAATATATTACGTAAGTAGTAATTATATAAGCATAGGCTATATTTTTCTTATTAATATAATTTTATTATTAGATTACTAATATACTTCGAAAATCTAGTCACGTGACCTATATTAGGCCTAAAAGAGTATAGTTAAAATTTTAGTTAAATATATTCACTAACTAAAAAGTTATAGGAACCTAAAAAAGGAAGTGAAAAATTTATTATGTTTAGGTAATTTTAATTTATTACAGATAATAGATAGGACGTAACTAAAATTTTAATATAAATTACTATTATTTTCTCTTTTAATCGGTATGATTCACGTATTTTTAGGCTTAGTAATTAATGATATATTAATTTTTAAAAATAGTAACTTTATAGAGTACTCTTTTTTAAATGTCACCCCCCTGTAATAGTAAATACGTAAGTATAAGTTACTATATAGAGTAATAAATTATACTAAGCTACAAATCTATTAAGTACTATTAAGTAGTTATTACGTATCTATTTTAGTAGGCGTAATACTTTTTTTAATTAAGATTAGTATAGTACTTTTAAGAGCCGGTTATTAGGTCCTATAGTATATATAATACTTTCTTTCCTAATTAGGTAGTTACTAATAGCAACTTTATTATAAAAAAAAAAAGAGCCTTATACTTACGACGCTGATTTATAAGTATAATTTTATATTTATTAAATATAAGCCTTTATTTTTTTATTTCTAGGTTTAGAATATAATACTAGTATATTAAAAGCTCTATTTATAGTTAATATATCTACGTATTAATACTAAGGATATATAGTACTAAAAAGTAAAATACTTAGATTAAAAAGCTTTATATTATCTAGTTTAAAGAGTATAAAATATTTATATTTTAGGTACTAAATATATATATTATAAATAATATTTCCTTATATACGCGGCTTAGGTAATTTTTTAAAAACTAAAAAAATATTACTATACTATATTAGTATATTTTTTAAAATCTTTTTAATATATATAAAGAGAGATTTAAAGAGTAGTAAATATTATTAATTAAAAATAACTATAGTAGAAAGATTTATATATAAAGTCTATAGGCGAAGTTACTTTTAAAGTTTATAAAAATATTTTTAAACTTTACTATATAGGTATATATTTAGTATAAACTTAAAATTATAAAAATATTTTAAAATAATAATATTACTACTTATTTGTAGTACAAATGATTACGTTTTAAAAAATAAATAAAAAAGCTTAGTATAAAAATTAAAATACTACCTCTTTATACGTATAAGCTAAACGGCGGTACTAAATATATTAATTAAAAAATAATTAATAAAACTATTATTATAAAACTTAGTATAAACTTACTAAAGAAACTTTAGCTAGAAATTATAAAAGTAATTATAGTACATTATAATATTAGTTTAGTAAATTCTAAAAGTATATAATTTTTAAATAAAATTTTTTATAGCTAGTTTAGATAGTATTTTTATTATTATAAACTTAAGCTTATAAAGTATTAAACGGCAGATCTACGTCTAAATTAAAATAATATATATATTTATAGTTATTATATATATCCTTTAAATAAAAATCGCGCAGCTAGATATAATAAATATAAATTTAAAATAAATCTATAAATTTATATTAAATATTTAGTTAGTTACGTAGCTTCTAATATTTATAAAATATAAATACTATTACTTAACTAGGTTATTATAACGCGTAATATTACGTTTAATAAAACTCTTTTTTATAAAAGAACTAAGAATTAGCCTATCCCGTAAAAAAAGGCTATAAAGTTTATAAATATTTTATATACTATTAAGATTATAAATATAGGTAAAGCGTTTAATAAAATTTGTAATATATAAGCCTATAACTTTAATAAGCTAGGGATTAGTAAAAATATTACGTAACTTAAGTAGTAGTTTAAGAATATTTAAGCGTAGGTCTTATTTTATCTTTATAGCTAATTAAGTAAGTAAAGCATTATATAAGTAGTATATATATAGACTATTAGTATAGCTAATAAATAGTTGTAAATTTATATATTATATAATATAGATATTAGTTTAATTTCTCATTAGCCTACTTTAGAGCCTAAAAAATTTAAAAATATAAATTTTTAAAAAAATAAATACTTTAGTATTTCTCGTAAAGTGTATTTTAGTAAAAAAGTAAAATAGTTTAAAGTAAAAAGTGTATAAAATCTTTAGATAGTAGGTAAAAACTTATTTAATACTATTACTTAAATTAGTAATATAGAGCACCTCTTATTAATTAAAATAATTAATACTCCTATATATAGAACGTAGAGACTTATAAAAAACTATAGCCTAACTACTTAATAGAGCTAAAGGCAACGTAGATTAAATTTTAAAAATTCTAATAAACTAAAAGGTAAAAATAAAAACTTATTTAGTATTTATATACTATTATATTTTAACCTAGACAGCAAGCTATTATATAATATAAAACTTATAAGCACTTTACTAAATAGCGTAGATAGCTCCCTTTAGTATAACTTTATAAATATATGTATTTTTGGTATAAATCTTATATAGAAAGAGTATAAAGAGTTTATAATTATTAATACTATAGTTTAAGCTGCTATACAGGATAGGGCCTTAAAAAAATAATATTTTAAAATAAAGCTTATATATACTATAATAAGCTTTTAAAAGAACTAGTAATATAAAAAGTAATTTTTTTATATTTACTTAGCCCGCTCTTTTACTAGGCTACTTATAAAAAATAAACTATACTTTTTAAAAAATAAATTTAGTAAATAGTTACGGGCTCTAAAAGTACTAAATATTTATTTTTACTTAAGTAGGTATTTACCTATAAGTTTAATTAAAATAGTTACTTTATAAAATATAAAACTTGCCTTATTATTAGAGGTAACTTTTAATTAAAAAATATACTTTTATTAATATATACTCTAACGCTCGCAGTACGCTCCTTTTATATAACTATAATATTTATAGTAAAATTTAACCTAAAAATTTTATAGTTTAATATAAATAATATATTCCTTAATATATTAATTAATTTCTTAAACCTAGTATAGTGTAAACTACCTAATAGTTATAAGTAAAAAGATAGCTATATAAAACTTAATTAAGTCTTATATAGCTTACGCAACTTATTTATACTATAGTATAAAAAATTTTTCTAGTACTTTAGCTAAGCTTAGCCTTATATATTTAAAAAAAAAGTTTTACTTATTCTTTAACGGAAAATATAAGATCTTTATATTTTTTTTATATAGATAATATTTTACTTTTATATTATAAAATTTATTAATAAGAAGCTTTTAAAATACGTAATAAACTTTTAAAAATATATAAAATAGAGATATATAGATCTGTAAAATAGTATTTTAAAATATAAATAATTAGTAATTAAAAAAATTAAATAATTACGCTAATCTATAATTTATGTATTAAAAAGATTATAAAGAAATTTAAAATAACTAATTTAGTATTCTTTTTACCAACGTCTTTACTATTAAAAGAGCTAGTTAAAAATAAAGAAAAAGTAATAAAAGCTAAAATTAAAGTATATTAGGAGCGCGTTAAATGTATATTTTATATTACTATTATAATATAACTAACTATACTATTTACTATTTTAAAGCTCTTTTATTTTTTAACTGATTTAACTAAAGAGTATTTTACTATAGTAGAACGTATAATCGCGTTTCTTTATAGATTATGTTTTTAAGTAATCTAATATAGCGTATATAAGGGCCCAAAACTTATAATATATTTAAATTCTTTATTTATAAATAATTTAAACAGTAGACAATTTTTATATAATTATATAATTATATTATTTAGAGGTGTAATTATTTAAAAAGCTATAAAATAGACTACTATTATAATATTAACTACTAAAGCAGAGCTCCTTACAATAAAATATATAAATAAAAAAATAATAGCTCTAAAGCGCTTTTTTAAAGAATTTAGTTTAAATTTTAAAATTATATAGTATATATTCTATAATAACTAATAAATAATTAGGCTACTTATAGGTAAAAATAAATATATTACGACCTATTTACGCTATATAAATATATAGAATATATAGCTACGCTAAAAGTATTTAAAAAAAAGTTTTAAAATTAAATACTTTTAGATAAGTAATATCCTAGCTAATAGGTTAATAAAAGCTTTTATAGCTTAATAATTTTAAAAATTTAAAATGTTATTAAACTTTAAGGATATAAAAGGAAAAATTACTAAACTAGAATTTTAAAAAGTTATATAATAATAGAGCGTAAAGTGCTTTAAATTAAATATTAAATAGCTTATAAGCCGCTATTTATAATAATAAATTTAAAACCCTAAAGCGTAAAAAAAAATAATAAAATAATAATAATTATATAATAACTCTAATAGATATACTTAATAAATTAATAATTTTACTAGCTTACTAAATTTTTAAAGATGTTAATCGCGGCGTAAAATAATTATATTAAAAATATTATTTATAAAATTACTATTTAAGTCTTTCTTTATTTTAATTATCTACTAAATAATAGTTTACAATTTATTAAGTTATTATTTATAGGGTCTATATTAGTAAAGATTAAAAAAAGTAAATTATAAAAATTATATCTTTTTATAAGTAAGCTTTTTTGTTTTCTTACTATAGAGCAGCTTATAATAAAATAAAAAATACTTAGTAATCTCTTAAACGCAACTAGAATTATAATAGTAAATATATATTTTTTTTTAAATTATTTAAATTAAGATATTAGTATATATATTAGTTTATAGCTATATCTAATTTTATGCGCCTAGTAATAAGAGTTTTATATTTTAGTATTATAGTAACGTCTATATATATATTTATATATATTAATCGAATAAAAAGTGTAGCTGTGGTAGCTTAGGGCGACTAAAAGGGGTTTTAAAAAAGGAGGAGTATATATATGCCTTTATACTTAATATATTAAAAAAGTAACTTCTATTACTTTTAATAAATAAAGCAGTACCTAAATAATAGAAGTAATATATAAAATATTTTAATTTTATAATTTATTAGTAATATTAAGTTATATAAATACTATTTAATACTTTTAAAATTTTTTTAATTTTAATATAAAAGAATAGATAGAGCTCCGAAAAACTATAAATTAAAAAGCTTAAAATATTTTTTACTAATATTATTTTTATTTTTACGGTATAATAGAGTCTATAAAATAAATAATTTATAATTTTTATTTTTATTATGTTTTTTAAAGTTACTATTATTTACTATAGGGCGTGGTCTATTTTTTAAACTTAACCTAATAGAGCTTAAAAAAGCTAAATTAAAAAAAATACTAATAGCGCCCTACGCCTAAAGAGACTAGACTAAAAAAATAGGCTAAATAGAATTAATAATTTTAAAAGTTTACTAAATTTTTTATTAGTATAGAGCTTTCTATATAGTATTTAGGTACTTAGGAACTAGCTAATAGATAGTTATTATAGAGCGTAGTGTAGGTATTAAACTAAAATAATTATTAAAATTACTAGAGAGTAGATTAGAAAAAATAACTTTTAAAAATTATAAAAACTGTAAATTTTTTATAATAAAAACTAAAAAAGTGCTTAGATTTATTTAAAGTAAAAACTTAGAATAATATTCTAAAACTTATAATAATTAAAAAATAATATTTTCTGAAGCTTAAGAGATCTATTAAACTTATTAATTAGTAAATATAAATAGATTTACTTATATTAAAAACATAAAACGTTTTTTTTTAGTTTATAATAATAGCGTATTATTATATAAGAAAAGTAAAAAAGTTTTTAAATATTATAGTATAAGAATATATAGCTAAATTATAAAAAATTTTATTTAAGACTTAAGAGCGTTTTAGCTTTACTAAACTATTTATTATTAGTACTCTTTACAGTTTTTATTTTTTTTTTTAACTTACTTCTTACGGAGCGTAATTATAGGCTAAATAATAATAGTAAATAAAAAATTAGAAACAAAAGAACTAAGTTTTATTAACTTTTTACTAACTTTAGTAAGTTTATAGTAGTTAAAATATTATTTACTTTTAATTATATTTAGACTATTAACTATATTATTATAATAAAAATTAAATAAATTTACTTAAGACTACTAAATAAAAATAGGTAAAGTTTTTAAAAAAAGGAATTAAAACTTAAAAATTTAGAAAAATTCTAAAAAGTAAATATTAAAATAAATAGTATAGATTACTACAGCTACAGCACTAGTAATATAAATAATTAATTTATAATATTTATTATAATTAAAAAGCTTAAAAAGCTGTTAAAGGAAAAAAAGTTAAATATAAAAGCTAAAATACGTAATAGACCGTATAAGAAAGTATAAAAGTAATAATTAAAAGTGTAAAAAAAGTAAAAATAACTTTAAAAAAGTTAGTAGAGAAATTATATAAACGTTATTTATATTACTAATACTAGTATATCGATTATAATTAGTCTTTTATTATAAAACTCTATTACTTAGTAACGCTACCCGCTAAAATTTTGCTTAAAAAGTTTTTTTTAAAATTAATTTAATAGCTATAATAAGTTTAAAAGAATTAAATTTAAACTGCTTAAATAATTAAGCTATTTTTATTAGTTTAACTAGGGGGTATATTGCGGAAAAATACTTTAGAGTTTATATTATTAGTTTATAAAACTTTTTAAAATAGAAAATTTTTTTTTTTTACGTATATATATTACGGCTTTTTAGCACTTTCTTTTATAAAAGTAGTCCCTACTTTTTAATTTTAGAATCTAGTAATTTTTAGCTTGTTTTTCCTCTATAATATTTTATTATACTAACTAGTTTTAAAACTATTTTATATTTACTATATATAATCTATTATAAAGAAATTAACTTTTAGTAGTTTTAAAAAGTATTATACTAGTAAAAGCTAATATATAAAAATTAGTACTATATTTTATTAGTATATAAGCTATTTTAGTATACGTACTAAAAATACTAGTAATTTAATACTATAACTATAACGCGTAATACTATTATAACGTAATATTTAAATAGTATATACTAAAGACTTAATATAGCTTACTCTCTCTACTTTATAAAAATACGAAATTTCTAGTAATAAGTACGCTATATAAGTCTATAATATATTTTAATTAATATTATTCTACTAATATATTAAATAATACTTTTAATATAACTAAAAGCTATTATAATATTAAAATAACTTACTCTACTAAAGAAGTAGATAATTATAAACTAAATATTTAATAATACTTTATATAATTTTATCTTCCTAAAGAATATTATATAAAATATAGCTAATAAACTACTTTAAACTTATATAGATAGTATAGTTAGTAAATACTAAATTTACTAGTTTATATAGTATATATCTAGTTTAAAAACTAAGTAGTTTTACCTATATAATTACTAATAAGCTATTTATAAAAATTTAATAGTTATCTAGTTTTAGTTTTTACTTATTTAATTTACTAAAGAAAAATACATTATTTAAAATAAGAATATTTAAAATTTTAATAAGTCTAGATTTCTTATAAATAATATTATATTATATATTATTATTATAAGCGTAAATCAGCGTTTTAAGTAAAAAAAATCTTGTTTAGTAACTTAGAGTAGGTTACGTTAATATAAAATATTAAAATAATAAAAAAGTATATTTTACTGTTTTTTACTTTTATTAGTAAGATTGTTATTTTAACTTAGTATAATAATAACCTATTATATTATTAAATTATTACAGTAAGTCTATTTTGCTAGACTAATAATAACCTAGTAATTATCTAACTAAACTACTTTAATATATATTTTAGTTACTATTAAGTAATAGTATACTACCTATTAATAGTTATAAAAGCTACTATTTTACTAATTTTAAAAACTACTATAGAAAGAAAAAAATTATTACTTTTTATATATTTATATACTTATTATATTACCTATAATTACTATATATTATCTACTTTTTACTATTAAAGTGCGCGTATAGTAATAAAATTTTACGTTTACTATATAATTAAGCTACTTATATTAATAAAGATATATTCTTACTAATTTTTATAGTTATAGGAGGGGGATATTTAAAAAAGAGTACTTTATAGATTATCTTTTTTAAAATAATCTAACTTTTTAGTTATAAGATTTAATAATACGCAAAAAATACTGTCTCAAAATTAAAAACAAGTAGATTTTATTTAGTTATTAAGGAACTACTAACCTAAAAATTTAAAAGTAAAAAAAGATTAGTAATTAAAGAAAATTTTTAGATTCCTACTTTAGACTATTATAACTTTTTATTTAAAATATAAAATTTAGTTCTTATTATATCTATTATAATACTAACTATAATATATAAGTATATAAAATATTTTTATATATTTATACATTATTTATATAATTATATATAAAAGTTATTTTTTTAAATTTTTAATAATAAACTAGTAATAATAAATTACTAGTATTTAGTATAGTAGCCTTTCGCTTCTATAACTACTTTATAATAGTTAGAAAAATATAAAATATAATTATTAATAACTTATTATAGTATTTTATACTACTCTTTATTAATAACTCTTTTAAAGGCCTCTATATTTTATAAACTAAATTATACCCCTAAATTTGCCTTTTTATTTTTATTTAGTACTTATTTTAAATAACTCTATATATTTTTTATAGGGGCTAAATTAGGACTATAGGCTAAGTAAGAAAATAGTATAATTTTATAATTTTTAAACTAGTTTAAAACGTTTATTATTTTATAAATAGGCACGTTATCTTATTAAAATTACTAATCTAAATTTATGTTAATATAAAAATTATAATTATAGTATAGTATAATAATATATATATATATATATATATATTATATTACAAAAGAAAGGGATAATAAGGTATTATAAAACTTACTCCTTTTTATAGTAGATTTAACATTACATATAATAACTTTATTTATATAATTATTACTAGTAAAAAAAGTAAAACAATTAAGTATTTTAATGAATACTAAATTATATTTACCTTTTACCTAAATTATATTTTAAACTTCTAAAATAAAGTCTCTGTCTATATAATAATTAATATAGTTAATATTAAAAAACTAAAACTATAAGTTATAAATATATAAAAAATTATATATTTAATATTTTAAAAAATTAAAATAACTTATTTTATTATTAGCTAATAGCTAAATCTTTTTTAATTTCATTATTATTATTTTTTTAAAATATTATTTATTTTATTATTCCCTTTATGTTACTAATTTATTAAAAAATATAATCCTTTTTAAATTTATAATTTTTATAATTTTTATATGTTCTTTATTATATTTTAGTCTTTTTTTAGTATATTCTTTATTTATTATTACTTTTTTTTACTTATATTAATTATATAACCCTTCTCTTTTAAAATTTTTATAATTATTTAGTTATAATCTCTATATTATTTTTTAATAGTATTTTTTTATTTTCCTTTTTAGAATTTTAGTTAAATCGCTATTAATAACTCTTTTATTATTTTTAATTAACTTTTTTTATACCCCCTCTATAAACTTTTTTTATATTATTATTTTTGTTTTTATTTCTCTTTTTAATCTATTATATAGTATTATAAATAGTCTTTGTAGGCCGTTTTAAAGTAGATATACTTATAGAAATTAACATATTTACTTTTATAAGTAAATTAATTTTAAATTTAAGCTTTAAAAGATTTACTACTATTTTAAAAGAATAGGAGTTTAAATTTATAAAAATTAAAATATATTATAATATACTATAATATTAATAATATATTACGTAATTACTAATTATATAAGTAAGAGTTAAATTTTTACTAGTTATATATATTTATTATTATATAATAAATTCTTATTAAAAATTAGGTTATATAACCTACAATAGTCCTAAAATAATATAATTAAAATTTAGGTTTAAGATATTAACTGTATATTATATTTATATATTAATTAAATAAAAGATTTATAGCTATAGTAGCTGTATAGGCGACTAAAAAAGGTTTTTTTAAAAAAACGAGTATATATATACCTTTATACTTAGTATTAAAAAAGTTAAATAAAACTAGATAAAAAAAAATAGCATTATACTAGCTTATACTAGTATATTTAGTACGTTCCCCCTAAAAAAAATATTAAATTAATAAAGTCTAATATAAAATGTCTGGTAAAGCTACTATATTCTTTTTTAAAAAATAAATATATAGGTAGTAGTTACTACTACTACCTATATATCTCTTCTATAGTCTTTTTATAGTTAATATAGCTATACGTTTTAAACAATTAATTTAAAAAAATATACTCTCTAAAATATTCTTTAATAGTAAAAGTATATACTAAAACTTTATATGTTATAACTATACCTACTTATAATATACAGCTATTCTTACTCTTTTTTAAGCTAATATTATACTTATTAGGGTCGATTTTAATACGCCTACTATACTAAATATATAAACTATTTCTACTATATCCTATTTAAATAGTAATATATAATAAGTCTTTTTTAATACTACTAAGTATTTTATATATAACGTAATTATTTACTAGTTCTATAAAAGTACTATTTATTAATACTAAAAAATTTTAAATAATTAAATAAATAATAATAAGGCGGATAGAAGCGTAATACTATTACTAATAAAAGTAATAGACTTAAAAGATTTATAGTTAGTTACAGTAGCCTATATAAAAATAATAATAATAAAAATAAAAATAGTAATATTATACTAGTTATAAAAAATAAAAAGTTAGCGTATTAATATTAAGTTTATAATAATAATACGTAGTCTAAGATCTAAAATATAGTTACGTAAAATACTATTAGGGATACTAATAGTAAAGATAAAAACGTTTTAAACTTAAAACTTAAAGCCTATAATGTAATAGGTAAAAGATAATAAAGTTTTTAGTAGGTAGAGATACTAGAGATAATTAATATTTAAAAGTTTAGGGGGGCCTATATATAATATATATATTTTTATATATTTTTATTTAGTACGTAAGCTAGATAGAGAAGCTAGTAAATAGGTATACTTAGTATCACGTTATATTATTATAGATAAAAAAGAGATATAATTATAAATAAATATTAACTATTATTAAATGCTATACTACCTATATATATATAGGCAAAGTAAATAGTAATAGAAATAAATATAACCTCTATTTTATATAAGAATTAAGTTAAAAAAGTAACTAATAGGTTAAAATAGTAGTTATTAGTAATATATTAACTAACTAAATAGTTATAGGGACCTAAAAAAGTGGTTAAAAAGTTTATTATATTTAGGTAATTTTAATTTATTACGTATATTAACTAAGCAGTAATTAAAACTATTATAATAGTCCTTATAACTTTCTCTTTAAATTAGTATCAGTCACGTATTTTTAGGCTTAGTAATTAATTTTATATTAATTTTTAAAAATAGTAACTTTATAGAGTACTCTATTTTTAATATCCTCTATCTATATCTATAATAAAACGTTTATAGTAAATAATATTCATATAAGCTTTAGAAATACTAAACTAGTTTTATATAATCTAAAAACTATACTATTAAAGTTTAATATAAAACTATATATACTAAAACTACTACGATAATAAAATAATATCTAAAAAGTAAAGACACTACATAATACCTAAAAATTAAAGATTTAATTAATACTAGTTTACTAAAAAGTTTAAAACTATAAAGAGTTTTTAGGTAATATTTTTAATTAAAGAAATTACGTAACTTACTAAAAATATATAAAAAAAATAACGTATAAGACAGCATTAATATATAAAAATTCTCTTATTATTTAAAAGTAGCTAAGATAATAATAAAGTCAAAGTCTTATAAAAGAATATATATTTAATATAAAAAACTCTTATAATTAGTAAAGTATATAATTTACTTCATAAAAAAAAAGTAGTAATTATAATAATAGTAAAAAGCTACTAAAAAATATATAGATATAAAAGTACTATAGCTATTATAGTAAAATTAAATATAATTTCTATATTTATATAGTAGAAATTAAAAACGTAAATAAAAATAATAAGTTTAAAAAATAATATAGAATATTAAATATATATTATATAAATAGGTAGGCTGTCTAAGTAAGTAGACTATTTAAGTAAGTAGGGTATCTAAGTAAGTAGACTGTCTTATAAAATTATCTTACCTATAAAATAATATTATATAATACTATAATAATATATAGTACTATATAAAATATAACTATATTATTTAAAAATTTTACTATTACAGGGGGGTGATATTAGGAAAAAACTAATCTAAAAAGTTATTATTTTTAAAAATTTATATAAAATTAATTACTATATTTAAACATACGTAAATTATACTATTTTAAAGAGAAAGTTATGTAGAGTTATATTACTATTTTAGTTATTAATTAATAAGTGTACATAATAACCTAAAATTACTTAAATATAATAATTTTTTTTAGTTCTTTATTTAGGTCTCTATAACTTTTTAGTTAGTAAATATATTTAACTAAAATTTTAATTATACTATTTTAGGCTTTATTTAGGTCACATAACTAGTGTTTCGAAGTATATTAGTAATATAATAATAAAATTATATTAATTATAAAAATAGTGCAAAGCCTTATATAATTAATAATTACGTAATATATTAGTAATATTATAGTATATTATAATATCTTTTATCTTTTATAAATGTAAACTCTTATTTCTATAAATTAGAGCCAAATTTCTTAAAACTTAAATATAAAGTTAATTTACTTTTAAAATTAAATACTTCTTTTTTTTTATTTACTACTACTTTAAACAAGCCTTCGTAAAGTATTTATAACACTATAAAATAAATTAAAAAAATATTAATAATAAATATAATAAAGATAATAATTATAATATAAAAAAGTTTATATAGGGGGTATAAAAAAGTTAACTAAAAGAGATAAAAGAGGTATTAATAGAGACTTAACTAGAAGTCCTAAAAAAGAAAATAAAAGGCTATTAATAGAAAATAGTGTAAATATTATAAAATAATAGTTATAAAGAACTTTAAAAGGGAAGGGTTACTCTATTAATATAAGTAAAAAAAAAACTAATAATAAATAAAGAAAACGTTAAAAAAAATATTAAAATACACTAAAGACAATATAAAAAATATAAAAAATATAAATTTAAAAAAGATTATATTTTCTAATAAGTCAGCAATAGAAAGGGGATAATAAAATAGATAATATTATAGAAAAAGGGATAATAATAAAATTAGAAAAGAACTAGCTGTTAGCTAATTATAAAGTAAATTATTTTAACTTTTTAAAATATTAAAATATATAAGTTTTTATATATTTTCAAGTTAGTGTTTTAGTTTTTAAATATTAATTATATTAATTATTTTATAGGACAAGAGTTTAAACTATAAGCTTAGGGTGCAATATAGGTAGAAGGTAAATATAATTTAGTATTTATTAAAATACCTAATTCTTCTACTTCTTTTACTAGTAAGAATTATATAAATAAAGTCCTTATATTTAAAGTTAAACCTCTTATATAAAGGGGTAAGTTTTATAAAATTTTTTTACCCCTTTCATTACAACTTTGTTTATTAATATAATATATATATATATATATTATATTATTATATTATAATAATAATCTTTATATTACTATTAATCAAGAGTAGTAATTTTAACAAGATAGGGTCCCTATTTATAAAATAACGAACGTTTTAAACTAGTTTAAAAATAATAAAATTATACTATTTCCTTACCTAGTCTATAGTCCTAATTTAGCCCCTATAGAAAATATATAAGATTATTTAACATAAGGACTAAATAATAATAAAAAGGCTAATTTAGGTATAGGATCTAGTATATAAAGTATAGAGGCCTTTAAAAAAGTTTTTATATAAAAGTAAAATAATATACTATAAAAAGTTATTAATAACTATATTTTATCTATTCCTAACTATTATAAGGCGGTTATAGAAGCTAAGGGGTACTATACTAAGTACTAGTAATTTATTATTACTAGTTTATTATTAAAAATTTAAAAAAGTAACTTTTATATATAATTATATAAATAATATATAAATATATATATTTATATATTTGTATATTAATCGAACAAATAGTGTGGCTGTGGTGGCTCGGGGCGACCAAAAGGAATTTTAAAAAAGGAGGAGTATATATATGCCTTTATACTTAATATATCGAAAAAGTCAGGTAAGACTAGGTCGAAAAATATAAATATATATAAATATTTTATCTACTTATATATTATAAGTACTATTATAATATATATAATAATAAGCCAATTTTACACTATAAACAAAAAGTTATAATCGTCTAAAATTTAGTTCTAGAAATATTATAATTTTACTAATTTTTAATTACTCCTAAACCGCTTAGTAAATAGCCGCTAGGTAGGTAAATAGAATAAGCTAGTCTTTTTCTTTAACACCGTATTTTTTACGTATTTTTAGGATTACTAATTAATAAGTTATATAAGTTTAAAACAGGTTACTTTTTAGATTTATCTTTTCCTAATATTACCCCCCTGTAAAAAATAAAATAAGTATACTATTACCTAAAAATAATTTAGAATAGAGTAAAAGCTAGCGTAAAATAGTATATACTATAGCTAGTAATTATAATATATCTTTAAAACGGACAAGAGTGCCTATAAATAGTAGTAAAATATTAATGCTAAGTTATAACTAAACTAGTAATATACTAATAGTAAAAGGTTAAAAAGATAGTAGTTAAAAGAGTAATAGTAATATAAATATTAGTAATAAGCTCACTAATATATTTATTATAGTAAAGAAAGTTATTAAATATATACTTATTTTAACTAATATACCTAATAACGCCTTATTAATAAAAAAGAGTAAGATTATTAGTAATAATAAAAAAAAGAAGGCTACTTTTAAGACTTAAAATAAAAATACTATAAATTTAGCTATAAATACTAAATATATTAATTAGACTATTATAGATAGTATAACGCTAACTAATATAGATTTTAAAAAGTTATAAAAAACTATAATATAGGCGCGATTATAGGACTGTAAACTAAAAAAAACTAAAAAAAGTAGAGTAGAACTCTTTAGAATAAATATAAACTAGTTATATTAATAGTATAAAAATAATATTTTATAGTATATTTTTATATTCTTTAGGTTATAATTTACTTATAGGTTTAGTTTAGTTACGTACTAGATAGTTAGTATATATATATTTATATATTACTTATTTAGTATACTTATATCTACTATTCTAACTAATAAAATAGGACTTAATAAGACTATTAAAATATAGAGTAATATACTCCTGAAATTATAATTTATTATAGAGAGCTAGGGTATACTTATTTAAGTTAATTAGATTTCTTAGTTTAACGAGAAGAGTAATTATAAATATATTAAATTTAAAATTAAGTATATATTAGTCTCTACGTATTTAAATAGTATTAAACCCTAAGTTAGAGATTAAATAATAATATTAATAGACTTACTACTCTTTAAAAATATCTTAAAAAAGCAGTAGCTAAAGATTATTATTTTTTATAATTTAGGTAAGAAACTCTATAAAATGTATAAAAAAAAAAGAGGTTAGTTTATAATCTAAGCTACTAAATAATACTAAATATAATATATATCTATTACTTAACTAAAACTAAATACGTTCTATATTTATAGACGTTAAAACTTTTTTTAAAAGGAGTATTTTATTTATATAACACCCTAAGCTTAGACCTAAATATATTCTAACTAAAAATTTTATATAGTAAAGAGAAAATAGTTATAAAGGGTATCCTAATACTATAACTAATTAATCTAGTCTAACTAGCACTTTTTATTTTATTTTAAGTATAAATAGTAGCTGGCTAGGCTATATTTATAATATTTTAAACTATACAAATATAGAGTATAGAGAGCTCTAGAAATAATACTATAAAATATATAAAAATAAACTAAGTTATACAGCCATAAATAGTAATATAGTAAAGTAGGCTCTATTTTATTTAAACATAATTATAAAGGACGGAGGAAATAATAAGTAAAAGTATTAACTTATTTAATATATTATATATAAAAGTAAATAGGTATAAATAGTAGTTAAGTAATACTATATATATATAATAATTATTAATAAATTATATTTAAACGGTCGCGAAACTACTAGCACTTTTTTTTAAATAATTAATTTATATAGGAATAAATAGAACCTGTTACTTTATTTTATATATTTAAAAATTATTACCTCTACTTTTATAAATAGTATATACTACGCTTTAATATTTATATATAAAACTATACTCCGCAAGAACCTTATATAGTAAAATTAAAATAATAAAACTATTTAATTATTAATTAATATAGATGTTGTCTGTCTTTAAAATATAGAAAGTAAATGTAAAATAAAATTACGTAAAGAGAATCTAATAAATAAAAAAAACTTATTTATATGCTAGTAAATAATATAGAATATAGATATAATTAAATTATTTAATATTTTTATAAAAATTATATATTTTAGATTTATTACGTATAATTATAAATTTATAAATCTATTTAAAACTATTCTTTAGCTTATTAACGATAAACTATAAAAAACGTAGCTAGTTATTTAATTTCTATAATAAAACGTTATTTAGGTTAAAAAATAAAGTTATAGTTATAAATACTTATTAATAATAATTTTAAAAAGAGAATTTAAGAGTAGAAGGAATAGAGTAACGTAATTTTAAATAAGTCTAGACTAAAAAAGGTATAGATAAATATAATTAATAAAACTAGCCACTAAAAGGCGCGAGTAGTATATACGTTTTTAATATAATTTTAGTACTATAGCGCTTATAGTATAAAATAATTATAAATAAAAATTTTAAGTAGCAGAACTTATTTAACTCTATAAACCTTAATAAAAATAAGAAAAGTTAAAGTAACAGTATAGAATCTAATAACATAGTATTAAAATATTAAATTTAAAATAAAAAGGTAATTATTAGTTTTATATTTATATATTATATTAATAAACTGTATAAGGGATTAGCTAAAATAAATTATATTATTAATATAGTCTGCGATACTTTTAACTTAAATATAACTATTAAATATTTTAATATTATAAAAAATCTAAATAATATAAACTATAAATTTAGTTATATCTTTAAGTATTATATTATAACTAACGTTAAATTTAATAAAGCACTAGTTTATATAGTAACTATACTAATTTATACTATTTATAATAGTTCTAATTAAAGTATAAAAATTATAAACTATTTTTAAACTAAAGAAGATTATATTTTTTAGTAATGAAGACTAAAAATAAAAACGGAATAAGATTTAGATATAGTAAAATAAGTCTAATAATATAGTTTATATACTAGTAGTTAGTCTTAAGATAATATACTAATTAATAAATTTAGTTAAAAAATATAGAGTTAAACTATTAGAGCTATATTTAATTAATATAGAAATTTAGTAATACTATAACTATAGTTTTTAAATTAGCTAGTTATAATATAAGATTACTATTAATATTTTTAATAATACGGATTTATAGCTAGAGAATAATATTTTAGCTAAAAATTATATATAAAACGAACTTACTTAAAACGCGTAAGATAGAGATATAATATAAAATAATAATAAAAATATAGGTTAAGGGTAGGCTAAGAAAGTAGGTATAATAGAGATTTAAGGTAAAAGAGTATAAGTCTACTATAGTACTATAAGTAATATTATATAATTAATCATATAATTAAAGTAAAACCATAGTATAATTAATAAGAAGATAAAGTAAATATAATATAAATATCTGCTCTATTAGCTTTTTATTATACAGTAATAATATAGTGCAGCTAAATAGTATATAGATAATAATTATAAAAAATATAAAACTATAAAATTTTATTATAAAATAATACTAACGCTATTAATTCTAATAGACTATAGAGTTAGTAAAATAGTAATACGTTTTTATATTTTATTAAATTAATACCTATAGGTAATAGCGAGATACTCTCTTAGTTATAATTAATAATTTTATAACTAGTCTATACTCTTACTTAATAAACTTTTAAATTAAACTTATTAGTAACTACTATAAAGTACTTTAATTAAACAGAACTTAAATTAGTATATACATAATAAAGCTAATTTAGACTATTATTTATAATATATAAAAATAATATTAAATAATACGTATACGCTTAATATAAAAGAATATTTTTAAAAAATAATAATATAGATATATAAAGCAGACGAATCTAAAAGTTAAATAAAAAAAATAATAGTTTTTTATATTTATATATTAATCGAACAAATAGTGTGGCTATAGTAACTTAGGGCGACTAAAAGGGGTTTTAAAAAGGGAGGAGTATATATATACCTTTATTAGAACATTATTTCTTAAATAATTATTAGTACGCATATATAGAATATTAGTATTATATATTATTATTAATAGTATATATAGAATTAAGAAACCTAATAATACTTACGCTAACGCCTAAATAATTTATATTAAAAAATAAATAGGTAATACTGTTATTATAAAAGAGACCTACTCTAGACTATAATTTTAATTTATTATTAATAGGCTTACCCGTAAAGCGCGTAAAATAAATAATAATAAAATAAAATAGTGTCTAGTAGTAAAGAAAAATAACAAATTTTAAAATTAGCTTTTATAAGTTAGGTTAAAATATAAAAATATAGAATATAATTACTATAATACCTATATTAGAAAATAATTATATAATACGTCGGTTAGGCTGTTAATATAATAATAAAAATAAAAATAGTAATAACTTTATAGTAATAAATAATTTATTATAATAGATAATATATATAGTAAATTTTAGAGTAGTATAAGTAATAACTATATAAATAAAAATAGATATATAGTAAATAGAAATATTTATATAAAAATAGAAGAGCTAAAGTCTACTAATAAAAAGAAAAAGAAGTAGCTTAAGCGCGTTTTACGCTTAAAGAATAAAACAAAGTAAAAGAATTACTAATAGTTATAATATATATATAATTAATTAATATATTAAGTATAAAGGTATACATATACTCCTCCTTTTTTAAAACTCCTTTTAGTCGCCCCGAGCCACTACAGCCACACTATTTATTTAATTAATTTATAAATATATATATATATATAATTAATTAAGTACGTAGTATTTATACTAGTAATACTATAAAAATACTAAAGTAGGAATAATTAAGAATAATATAAATATATAATACTATATTAGACTATACCTAATAGTATATAATAAAATATAAATATATAAAACTAGTAAAAAGTATCTAAAGGGCGCATAAAATAGAAGGGTAATAGTAGAAATAAATAGTATATGTTATTTATATATTTACTCTACTTTTTTCTTATATTTTTTTTACGCTTATTTTACGCTCATTTTACGCTTATTTTATATATTTTATAACTACTAGTTCTTTACTTAAAACTTTAGGCCTTTTATATAAATAGAACGTTATATTAAAAATATAAAATATAAATATAATATATACTATCTATAAAAGTATAATTATATATAAGTAAAAGTATAAAAAAAAACTTTTTATAATAATTATAAATACTTAAGTACTAGTTTATTTTTATACGCCTAAATATTTCTCCCGCTGCTCCTTAATAGTAATTTAATAATATAGCACTTAGTAATATTCTTAAAAGAAATAGTAAAAATAAATAAAAACGTCTTTATTTAAAAGAGAATTTAATGTAACTTTTTTATAAGTAAACTAATTTTTACTCTTAACTATTATACTCTACGTTAATTATAAAAATTATAAAAATATAACCCTCTAGCTAGTCTAATATTAGTTTTATAATTCTTAAACTTCTTACTTAACTCCGTAGCGCTTAAGCTAATTTTTATAAATAAGTTAGTTTATATAATAATATTTACTCTATTTAATAGTCTAACTTTTTTTTTATTAATTATAAATAATAAGGGTACTATTATCTATATTATATACTGTAAATAACTATTACTATTTATACGGCTACGCTAAATTCGTAATTAATATATAACCTAATACCTATTATAAGAAATACGGCTAAGCCTAATATAAATAGTAAATATAAGTTATTACTTTATCTTTTTCTTTTTATAGTTACTAGATCTAGTATTAATTATAGTATCTAAAGTAATTAGTTAAATACTTAACTAACTATTTAAAATTACTCCTTTATTTGCTAAACTATAATTTTTAACTTATTAAAATAATTTTAAAGAGGTTAGTTCTAAATTTTAAATTTTAAATTTAGGTTATTCGGAGACTTTTAAATTTAAATTAGTAAAGAGTATATTAATAATAAAATAAATTTTAAAAAAATACGTAAAAAGCTCTAAATTATAAATATTTTATATAATTTATAAGTTATTTATTAATAGTCTCCCTATTCTGTCTTTAAAATATTAAACTTAGTAATTAGATAATAGTAAAACGTAAAGTTTCTTTTATTAATATTAGTATAATATTTTTAGACTCTTATATACTTATTATTATAAGAGATTAAAAAGCTGTTAATTTCTTAATAAAGCTTATTCTTTTTACCTATAAACTAAAAAAGCTCTATTAAACTATATAATATAATAGTTTAGATATAAGTATTTTACTAATTAATAATATTAAGTGTCGACACTCTATATTTTACTTTACTAGTAAGAAATAAAAGGTATATATTTTATATAGCCGTAATATAAGAGTAATTCTTAAAATTATTACTAATAAAAAGTTATAGTTTTTATAGATACTCTTAGTTAAATACTTCCCTTTTAAATCTAAAATTAAAGTTAGACTGCGGGTAGGGTCTATAGAAAAAAATAGTATTAATCTACTCTATATTAGTAGTTTTTTTTAAAAAATTTTAGATATTTTATTTTATAATTTACTAGTATCTTAGCTAAGGGAACTATAAGTAATATAATATTATAAACTACTTTAGTCTTATTTTTATCCCTAAGCCTCTTATAAGTTGTTTTTAAATATTTTATTATTTAAAAAATATATATATTTAGAAACTAATTCCGCCACGTTTAAAAGTCTTTTATATAGTTTTTTATTTTTAGTAGTAATATTTTTGTTATAATTATTTATAAAACTATCTTATTTCTAAAAGTATTTTTAACACTATATATTTATATAAAATACTCTTCTTTTTTTATAGTTTTTAGTTATTTATTATTAGTATTAAAACTATTTCTGTAGAGCTAGTGTTTAAGCGCTTATAATAAAAGGAAATAAAAATTTTTTTTTTATAAACGTATAATAGATATTTTAAAAATAATATACTATTATTTTTTTTATTAGTTAAGTTTTAGTCTCTCTCTAGTACTTAACCTAAGTCTTATTAATTATTATTTACTTAACTAGTTTACTAACTAAAACTATTAAAGTTTATACTTATTTAAAATAAATTTAAGTAAAGCGTAGAAGAATAAAACTTTATTTTTTTTTAAAATTATTTTAGTATCTTTACCTACTAAGTAGAATTAGAAATTTTTTTAAATATAATTAATATATTAGAGGCGTAGACTTCTACGTTTTTATACAAAAGAGGTAGAAGATAGTTAAATAAACTAAAACTAAATAAAAAGTTTTTAGGAATCCTCTAAAGTGCGTATATATTCTAGCTTATTAGTTTTAGTATTAGAGTCTTCTTTTAAGTTTTCTTTAAATAACTTATATTAGAGGGAAAAAGTATTAAAAGTAATTTTATAAAGTATATACTTTTTAGCTTATTAATTTTAGTTTTAAAGTATTTTTACGAGTACTTCTATTTAGTATAAGTTAGTTAAGAAGTAAGTATAAAAGCGGTAAAAAAGGGTTAAATATATTATAGTTATATACTACTTTAATTCCTAGCGCGTAGTATATATTTTATAATAGTCTTTTTTTAAGATCTAGTTATAGATTAGTATCTATTATTCTTAATAGAAGTAAATTTAGATTATAAAGCTATAGGTATAAAAAAAGCGTAATACGTAGTATAGTGCTAAATATATAATAATAAAATTAAAAAATAAATATAAAAGTATTAGCGCGAAGTTAAATAAAAAAAGTAATTAATTAGTAAAAAGGTTTAACGCTCTAGTCTTAGTACTAGTAAAAAATAAATAGTAGTTTAAAATAAACTAAAAGAGCGCTAACTAAACTACGCTATCCGTTTATAATAGATATACTAATAAATATAACTATATATATTTTAGTACGCGTATTGTAATTAGTTATATAAATAAGTAAGAATTACTTATCCAACTCTAACTAAAGAAATAAGACAATAGTTTTACTAACTAAAAATATAAAATATATTATATTTATAAAGTTATAAATAAATCTTAACTCGTCTCTAAAATACTAGAGGTTTTTTATCCTCTATAAATATAGTTTCGCTAGGGATTTTATACGTTATTACTATTATTAAAGTCCATTTTATTTAAAATAGTTATTTATATATTAATTAAATTATAATACTTTAAATTCGTACTTAAGTAATTTGTATTATATTATTATAAATAAATAATAGAGAGAGAAGACTAATAGCGTAAGTAGGAGACTCTAAAAGTAGTAAAAAAAATAATAATATTAAAAAAAAATAATATAAAGATTAACTAGTGCTATATAATAAATAGATTAGTAAAAATAATTTCGTATATTTACTAAATCTAGTTTTATTTAATACGTAGAAAATTTTTTTTATAAATATAATAGGAGTATCTTTACGGCTCTCTACTATAAATAATAGTTATTATCTTATATTTAACTATTACGTTAATCTTTTACTAAGTATAAATAGTATTAAAGAGCTACTATTTATATATACGTAGTATAGTTTTCTAAATTCTCCGCCTACCTTATTAATATATAAATACCTACTAATACTTAGATATATTTTTTTACGTTTATCCGTAGGAGCTATATTAACTTAGTATACACTATACCCTTACTTATAATATAAAAATAAGTAAAAATTAGAGGCACTATAAGTAGGGCCTATTAAATATAAGATTTTTTAAATATTACAGCTAGTAGAGCAATAACTTAATAAATAATTTATTAAATAGTAGCTATAATAACGGCAGAGTATTAACTAGAAAATAGTAATATAATATTTATAAGTTATTATTATTTTAAGTAAAACTATAGTTAGCACACCGCGTTTAAAATTATAAATATAATAGCTTTTTCTCCTTTTTATAAATACTATATATATATAAAGTTTAGAATTTTTAATTATATCTATAATTTTAACTTTATACTAGCGTCTAATAATTAGACTCGATAACTCCTAGTATATAGTATAAGCTTTTACTAATAGTAATAACTAGTTAAATTATATTAAAAACTACTTTAACTTTTAGTATAACGCTGTATAAGAGGCTAGTCTACTTAATAGGCTAGATCCTTTAGTTAATATTTTTAATTCTAATTTAATTCTAATATACCTCTTCTTACTTAAGCTAGACGTAATCCTTAACCTTAATAATACCTATAATAATATTAAAGTCTACTTTAGATTATATAGTAATATAATAAACTTTATAATATAATAGTATAAAAAAAATAAGACTCTTTTATCTAAAATAGAAAACAGTAGTAGTAGTAGTAGTAGTAGTAGTAGTAGTAGTAGTAGTAGTAGTAATAATAGTAGTAGTAATAGTATTAATAATAGTACTTTAGTAATAAAAAAAAGAAATTTTTTTAAAACAGTAAAAAAAGTAAAGCTCTAGTAAAAAAAGTTTACTAAAATTATTAAAATTATTTAGGTATAGAAATATATATATACGTAAAAGTAAAATAAATAGTAAAAAAAAATACGCTATAGCGCTATAATATAATTATATAAAAGCTTACTATTAAGAAGTTAGTAATTATTATAAAAAAATTAAAAATTTTTATTAGAAGTACTATATTGTATTTTAATGCTTTAATAACTATTAAAAAAGTTATAGGTTATTAGCGCTAGTAGCAAAGTCGTTATAGTTACTACGTAAAAAATTTATTAAAAGTTAGCTAATTATTTAATATAGCAAAAGCTTAAATAGTTAGTCTAGAGTTATATAACGTTATAATAATAACTCTAAAGAAGGGAAATACTTAAACAAATACGTATATACTTATATAATCTAATATACCTATTTATTTTTTTCTTCCCTTAATATATTGTAGCTACTATACCTATTTTATATTTTATAACCTACTACTAGTAAGTTATTTAATATAATTTAGTAGCTACTACTATATTAAATATCTTTTATAATTATACTCTGTTTATTATCTCTAGCATAAAATTAATTTTTATTTTTTTTTCTATTACTTTTTATTTATTTAATTTTAATATAAGCTGTCGCCGCTTAATACTTTATAGTATAGTTAAACTATTATTATAATTATTATTTATAGCGTACCGTATCTAGACGTACTATACTAGTAAATATAACTTAATATTTTTCCTACTATTAGTATTATATACTTATTTTACTTAGTTCTAGCGAGTAGGTAGTATATAGTATTATAATATTTTTTTTAATATATTAAAGGCTCCTGTATACGCTAGTATATATAATAGCTATTTTATAACTACTTTTACTACTTATACGTAAAGGTTATCGTCGGGTATATTTTTATAAATAGGTATATAAGGCTTAGTTTTAATTATTATAGTCTTATTAAGGGTAATTAGGATACGTAAAATTACTATTAGTATATTTATAAATATTAGTTAACTATACTCTATAAACTATACTACTAAAAATAAATACTATACTAGTATCTACGTTAATATACTAAATTTTATTTTATAATAATTTTAATAATAATAATAATAATATAACGGAGTAAAAAGTTTTATAGTATTATAATACTATAGTACTATTTAGCCAAAAAAAACAGTAGAGATAATAGTAGTTTAATACTAGTAGTATACTAAACTTTAATACGCTAAGCTATACGTTAAGCTATATATTAAACTAGGTATTAAGCTATATACTAAGACTATAAGTTTAAATCTTATACTAACTAAAATATAAATATTTTTTACTAATTTTTATATACGCTTATTTTTTAACTATATCTAGGGAAATAACTTTTTTTAATATATACCTTTTTAAGACTAGTATCTCTAATACTATACTTTACCTCTCTTTATATAATTATTAATATAATACGTAAGTAAGTATTATTTAAAATTATATTAAATTATATAATCTTCTTTTAACGTGTATAATATTTTATAGCTTAATAAATCTTTAGTTAAAAAAATTTATTTTACTTATAGGTTTTACCGGCAGTAGATAAGTTATATATATAGTAATTAATTAAAAGAATATTTATATAAACTCTTAGTATCTGCGTTTCAAAAATACGTATTATTAATATTTAACTATTAAACTAAGTCTATATTAAGAAAGTTTTAGTATAGTTTTAAATTATTTTTAAATAGTAACGTAGGTATAAATAAAAAAATATAGATTTTTATAATTTATAACTTAGTAAATAGAAGTTACCGGCTAAGTAGTACTTACTATTATTATTATTATAATAGTATTATAGATTTAACTTAATTAATTTAATTATATTAACTAAATATAAAGAACTACTATTACTCTATTTTATATATACTGATAAGACAGCAGGTTCGTCTAGGATTTTATAAAATAAAATATAATAATAAAAACTTATAATATTAAAAATATAAAAAAAAAGAGTTAATTTAGTTTAATTCTTATCCTATAGATACCGGGCTGGCCTATAAGCTAACTAATCTAATCTTTTATAACTAGTATTAAATTTAATTAATATATATTTTATTTTTAGCTTATTCCGTAAGTTATTTATTATAGATAAATACTTTATTTATATTTTATAAAATTACTAGCAGCTTTCTAAAACTAGTACTAACTTTTTCTTTATTTTTCTTTTACTTTTTAATTAATTTTTTACCCCTCTTACTCTGTAATAGCAGCTATATAAATAATTTTAAAAACTATAATTTATCGTGCTGTATATTAAGTATTATAAACTTTTATAAGTAAGGGTAACTAGTTCTAGTAGGTAAGAGGAGGTAGTAGAATACTAATATAGGTAAAAGTAGTAATTTAAAAATTTAATTAATACTAAATAAAATACTATTATAGATAGACCTATACTAGTTATTTAATACTAGCACGTAGGCACTAATAGTAAAACTAGTAAATATTAACTAGTATTATTTATTTATATATATTATATAGGTAATACTATTACTATATTAAAAGTTTTTTTTTATTTAGTAGCTAGCGAGCGATAATCTATTAGTATAAATAAAAAGTAGTAAATAAAAAAAAATTACGCTTAAAATATTAAACAGTTTTTATATTTATGGTTAAAAAATCTAAGTCTAACTAGGTAGCTATAGTTATAGGTACTTAAAAAAGATAATAACATTATTACTATAAAGCTAAATTAAGGCCGGTAATATAATAAGTAATAACTTAAATAATAATAAAAAGTAGTAGCTCTCCGGTACTAATAATAATTTAGGCCTATATTAGCGTGGCTATAAATACTTTTAAAGCCCAACACTATTACGACTATAAAAAATTAATAAAAGTCTATTTTTTAAGTTTAACTATCTCTATATACCGATAATCTCTTAAAGAATATAAAAATAAATTAAGCGCGCTATAATTATACTACTAATATATTTTATTAATACTACTTTATAGTAAATAGTAAACCCTAAGTATATATAGTTTTTTATAATTAGTTATATATTTAGTAATAACTAGGTATAGATAATTTTAGTTTAACCTTAAACTCTTTAATTTTATTTCTTTTTAGTAAAATATATATATATAAATACTAATATAGTAGTTCCTAAAATTATTAATAAAATTTTATTTTTAGTACCGTTATTAGAAGAAACTATATTACTTTTACTTTTTTAAAAAAATAGGTTTAATACTTCTCGTAAGCTCGTAAATTGTTTAATAATTTTTATATAAAGTATAATAAGCGCTATTATTAATTAATTATTTTTAGAATTCTAAAAGAAAATATTCTATATACTTTTAATTAATTATATATAATACTATTAGTATATTTAGGTCTATTCTTAGATTATTAGAACCTAATTTATTATAAATAAATATACATTCTTTATATAAAAACATTTTTATATTTTAATATAATTATATATTATATTTTAGTATTTACGCTAATAATAATATAAATCTATTTAGTTCTATTTTATTATAACGTAGCTTTATAAGTTTAGAAAACAGAATAATCTAAATAAAATACTTAGTATTAGTTATTATAATATTTATATATTTATTATATTTGCTACTACTATTATACCTTATATTATTTCGCTTTTAGTATTTTTTACCGGTTTTACTTAGATTAATACTATTAAGTTAACTTATTTTTAAATATATAAACCTAGTATTATTCTATACTAAATAAACTAGGGAATTAAAATTGTTATATATGTAGTAAATTACTTTAGTACTTTAGTTTTATTAATAATATACTCTATTTTTTAATATTATATTTTAAATTATATATCCCTACAGCGTTAAGTATAGTATTTAATAGTAGTAAAAAAGTATTTTTTAAACGTATAAAAAAAATTTATAGCCTAAATAAATAGTTATCTATAACTTTATAACTATAGTTATATTATAAACTACCTAAGTAGTCCTTTAAAGAGCGGGAAAGAACAGTAAAAGTAATAGGTATATATAGTAGTATAAGGCGGTACTAAAGACTTAGAGAATTTATTACTAACTCTAAGCGTAGGGTAGAAGAGACCTATTTATACTAAGCAAGAGTATAGTCTATTCTTACCCAAAGAAACTTTAATCTAAACTGCACTATATTATAGTAATATTTTTTTTATAAATTTATATACTTAGAAGGAACTAAAAAAGAACTAACTAGAGTATACCTTTTTATTAATAAATAAATAGATAGTAATAGAATCTAGTTTAAAAAATATATAAAGGACTTATATTCTATAATATTTAAATTAATTAAAAAATAGTAACTTAGTATTTATAATATCTCTAACCCCTAAAAGAATACTATTTAGTAAAATATACTACTATATATTTATAAAGGACTAAATATATATAATAGAGATAAGCTTATATTACTTAGTAATTTTAACCTTTATTATCTAATATAAGGGAGCTTAGACGTGTAAACTATAAAACTAAAAATAAAAAATTAAATTACTATTATATAAGAGTTTACCCTCTATACTACTCTCGCTACTAGTATAATAATATATAAAAAAAATAGTTATAAAACTCTATTAATTTATATTTTATAATAGTAGGGTAAGGTAATAAAATTTTATAAAATAAAGTTAATAAGAAGCTTAATTATAATTTAGACTATCTACTAATAAGTATAACTTTTAATATATTTATACTAAACGGGGTTGAAATATCTAAAAAAACTAAAAAAAACTAATTAGGAAAATATATATAAAAGTATTAGAAGAAGCCCTACTACTATTTTAAAGACTAGTAATAAAAACCGCTTTAAATAGATATATAAAAGAGGTAGTTATAATAATACAAAGAGTAATAAAAAAAAGTTTTTTAAATACGTATTTTTAGTAAAACTAAAAATAGGTAAAATAATAAGTATATAAAAGTTTTAGTAAAATATATATATATATATATATATATAACTAGCTTAATATAAAAGAGATATAGGAGCTATACTACGTAGTACAAAATTATAAAACTAAAATAATTAAAAAGGTGCTATAGAATACGTATAGAGAATAAATAAAAATAGTAATTAAATTACTAAAAAAATTATAAAAATAGCTAAATAGGTACGAATATAAGAACGGTAGTTTATAGAAGCTATATTAGTAATAAAATACTTTAAGACTTAATATAAAATAATAAAATAAAATAATAAAATAAAACTATTTAAAAATATTTTTACTCTTACAGCGTTAAAAGTACACCTAGAAAATATATAAAATATAAAATATAATAACTAAATTAAATTACTATTAATAATAAAAAAGAAAATAGAAAATACTATATACGTAGTATTTCTGCTTAAGGTTCCTAAATCTAATAGAATTATACATAAGGCCCTTTAAATAAAAAGGTTTTAACTTATAATATATATACTAAAAATGTTTAATTAAAGCCAAAAGCTGGGCTAATACTTAATATATTTTTAAAAATTACTTATAGCGATACTACGTAAATTAGATAAATATAATTATATAATGCTTACAACTTATAAACTAATTATATTACTTAATACTTTAAATAAAATAATTAATATAATAATTATCTAATAGCTAAATTATTTAGTAATAATATACTAATTACTATAATTAACCTATATAGAAGAAAGAAAAAAGTATATAATAAAATATATGCTTAACGCTATTATAAAAAGATATATATAATATAAAATAAAAAGAAGACTTAAGTAGCTAATTTTCTTTTACTTAATGTATTAGGTAGGTTTAATAATATATCCTATATACGCCTACTATATAATTTATAAAAATAAAAAATTAATAAGAAAACTATTAAATAGGTTAGAAGCTTTCTTAGTAATAGTAATATACATATTAAAATAAATAAAATTTAATTTATAAAATATATAATAAGTATAAGTATTCTCTAAGACTTTTTATTATTATCTATTTTCTATCTATTCTATAATACTAATCTTATAGATACATATAATTAGAATACTAATATTTTATTTATAGGATGTATAGATAATATTATAATCCTAGTATAGATAGAAATAATAATAAAAATATATAATATTCTTAGTAGAACTCTATAAAAAGCATAGTAATAGACTAATATATATATATTTATTTTTACTCTAAATAAGTTTTACTTTATATATTTTATAAGGACGCGTAAAAGGATAAATATAAATTACTTTATCTAAATAATTTAAAGTAAAATTAAACTAAAGCTAACCTATAAATACCTAGGACTAATAATAAACACTAAGCTAATATAAAGAATATATCTAAAATAAGTCTAATAAAAATTAATAAAAATACTATATATATAAAGTAATTTTAATAACTTAAACTACCGGTCTTAATAGAGATCTAGAAGTTTAAGAGTTATAATAAAATAATTAATATAAAATATTTTATATTATATAGTTATATAGTAAACTAGCTATCTATTATCCTATATTTAAAAAGTCCTTTTTACTTACTTCTAGATATTCTCTATAATATTAAGCTATAGTTCTCCTCTATATACTAGTAATATTTATTTTACATTATTCTAATTAAGGTTGTATATATCTTTTATACTTTAGGCTATTATATATAACGGCTTTATCTATTTATTAAAAAATTATACTATTTTTATACTATAGCACTCCATAATTACTAGTATTAGTATTATTATTACTAGTACTATAGTTACTAGTACCTTTCTCTTATAATTTACCTTTATTAATTAATTATTTTATATAGTAGTATAGCTACAGTAACTTTAGTATTATTTTTTTACTTAATAGCGCCTATAAGCAACAAATCTTTAGCTTTTTTACTAACCTAAATAGTTTTTTTTTAGCCCTCTTTAACAACTCTATACTTATAAGTATAAGACTATTTTATTTAAGCATTAACTTTTACGGGTTATCTATAAAAATAAGTAATAATATTTTAGCTATATTAAATACACTTATTACTTTACGTTTCTTATTTATTTAGTTTAATTTAAAAACTTAAAGTATTTAACGTGTTTTATAATATAAACTAAAGTAAGTCTAGTATATATATTTTACTAAAATTTTATATTTTAATATACTAGAAGCGTGTATTTTAATTATAAAATAGTAGTATACTACTATTAATAAACAGTACCTTAAACGCTGCGATGTATACTATAGTTATAATATATTAATATTTCTTTTTTTTTATAAATACCTATTTACTATTAGTTTATAATAGTAAATATACTAGTATAAGTTACTATATAGAGTAATAAACTATACTAAGCTATAAATTTATTAAGTACTATTAAGTAGTTATTACGTATCTATTTTAGTAAATACTACTTTTTTTAATTAAACTTAGCGTAATACCTTTAAAAGCTAATTATTAAATCCTATAGTATATATAGCACTTTCCTTCCTAATTAGGTAGTTACTAATAGTAACTTTATTACATAAAAAAAAAAACTTAAACTAGACTACTAGTTTTAGAAACCTAAAAAAATTTATAAAAGAATAGTACTATTCTAGATAATATAAATCTATTTAATATAGTTAAATAAAAATAAAAAAAAGCGTACTTATACTAAAAAGGTACTTAATATCCTATAGAGTAATTAAGTAAAAGTAGTAAAAATTATCTATAAAGTATTTAAAGCTATAGTAAGGGCTATATTTAATATTAAAATATTCCTCCTCCCTATTAAGTAATAAATATAGAAATATAACGCTAATATAATTACTTAACTTATTTTTAGTAAAAGAATAGTAAATACTATAAAATATTAGCCTATATATATTATATATATAATTAAATATAAAATATATATACAATCTTAGTAAGAAATTTTTAATAGAATAAAAAATAAATAAAAATAAAATATTATTATAGAAGTATTAATTTTTTTATTTATAATACTACTATAGTAGTAAAATCTAAAAATTTATATAAATAAAGACGGTAAGACAGTTTAATAATAATATAATAAAAAAATATATTAAACTAAGACTTTAGTATCTATATAGATAAAAGTAGTATAAATAATAAAATTTAAACTATAATAGTATACCTATTTATAAAATAAATATATAGTGTATATATAAAACGTTTTATAATATTAATAATATATATAGTAAAACTATATAGAATTAATTTAGTATTATAAATAGTGTATATATATATAAATTATAATCGACATAAACGTAAAGTTATTATTTATATAAATAACTAGATCGCTATATAGTTAATTATTAAAATAAAAAAATAAATAAAAGTTTATATTTTAAAGAAAATTACGTGCTAAATTCAAAACTCATAAAATAAAAAATAATTAGTATAAGTCTAATAAGTACCGGCCTATATAGGGATTCTAAATAATAAATCTATAAATATAATAGTAAAAAAAACTATTAAATTAAAAAATAATAATAAAAGAGTCCTAATTATAAATAAGCCCCTAAAGCTATTTTCTTTTAAAATAATACTAAAAAGAAGATATAGAAGTAAGTAAAGCTAGTATAACATATAAACTAGTAAAAAAAATATAAAGACCTAAGCTATATTTAAAAATATATAAGTATTAATAAAAAAGTACTTAAGCTATATATAGGTCTAAGAAAAAAAGATAGCGCTCCTTTTATATAGCTTAAAATAAAAAGATTAGACTTAAGAATTTTTATTTTAGTTATAAAGTACTAGATATAACTAGCTCCTAATATAAATATAGAGTAATAAAATAAATAATTATTTATATTCTCCTTTACTATACAACGTATAAGAACTTTTAAAATTAAATATTTAATTACTTTTTAGGATACTATAACCTCTAAACTATTTTTACTAAGCTATAACTAGCTACTAAAGCTAGTAAATTTATAAAATAGATATAGATTTTTAGGTAAATTAATATTAAAAATATATAGATAAAACTAAGTATTAAAAATAGACTATAGGTATAATAAATATAATATATAAAAAAAACGCTTTTATAAAATCTAAAAAAAGGTATATATTAGTATTATAACTATTATTTAGATAAGTAGCTAAGTATATTTAAATAGTAGTTAAGGGAGAAAAGATAAATTTTTAAAATTAATTACTCTTATTTTTATAGAATAAAACAGAGTAAAATAAATTAGTAATTATTATAGTAAAATATCTTAGAGTTTATATTACTAGTTTATAAAACCCTTTAGAATAGAGTATTTATTTCTCTTTTATATATATATAATACGACTTTTTAGCACTTTTATTTATAAAACTAGTTCCTACTTTTTAATTTTAAAATTTAATAATTGTTAGTTTATTTTTTTTCTATAGTTATAAGTCTAGTGTTTTAAAAGTAAAAAAAGATTTTCTTTATTTACCTAATTATTAAAAATTTTATTTTCTAAAACTCTAATTAATTCTTTAATTTTTTTATTTTAAAGCTTTTACTTCTATAAATCTAGTAAGTAATATTTTATTTATATACTAATAATAATTTATATTTTTAGCTACTAAATATTTAGTAAGTTTTATAATTAATAATTTTTTAAGCGTTATAATATCTAAAACTACTTTATCCCTTTTAACTAATAATATCTACCTTACTAATTCGGCGAGCTAGCTAACTTAGTATATATAACTTATAGTATAGTATACGCTTTACAGCGTTTAGAATTTTATTAATTTTAATTTTAAAAGTATTAATAATTTTAATAATGTACTTTTAATACTAGAGCTTTTACGTATTATAAAAGTTTCTAAAACTAAAATTATAAAAATCTACTATAACTATACTACTAAAATAGTTATATACTAAGCCCGCTCGACTAAATTTATAAATTAAATAAATTAAGTAACAAGTATGTAAAACTAGATTAATATAATAGTAGTTTTAAAATATATAAGCGCTGCTTAAATATACTATACTATTAAAAAGAATATCTTAACTTACTCAATTATATATTTTTTTAAATAAAAGCTTTTAACTACTAACGTAGTAGCTAAAAATATTATATAATAATAATATTATACTTATTTAAAAAAAGTAGAATACAGAAGGATAGCTTTTAAATTATAATATTATAAATAAAAAGCTATTTATATAAAGGCAGAGGTATATAAATTTAGTAATATTTAAAATAAACTAACTATTACTAATATTTTTACCGCTATTAGTAAAAAATTAGTACTTAATTAGATAGAGTAAATACGTATAATTTAAGTCTAAAAATTAATACTTAAAAGTAAAAAGCTCTTTCTAATAAAAGTAGGAAAAATCTTTTAAGTAGTATTATAAAATAGAGTTACTAAAATAACTACTAAAAATTTTAGAATTTTTATAATACTTAGTAAATAGAGCCTATTTCCCTAATTAAATAGCTTATAGCTAAAAAATAAGAGTAAGTTATACTAGTATCTCTATAAATCTAAAGCGTACTATTAGAAACTTATTAAATACTATTATTTAGAGTATTAATAAGTATTTATACTAGTTAGACCGAGCCGCTCTCTAAAAAGAATAAAAAAAAGTTTCTTAAGCACTTTAAATTTAATAAATTTACAGCTTTTTATAATATACTTACAGTAAATAAAAAAAAATAATGTAAAAAAATATTATATAGAGAAAAAAATCTAATAAGCTAAAATTCCCTGGCTATTTTATATATATAGTTCTTCATTCTTTATTTATTATAAATAGTAAATTAAAATAAAGTAATAGTATATATTTTATATAAAATTATAATACCTATACGCTCTTTAAAAGTATTATTTTTAATAATAGTTCTGTCTTATATTTAGTAAATAATAAATTACTACTTATTTTAGAATTTTTTAAAAAAACTAATAGTATTTATACTATTAAAACTAGAATATAAGCTTTTTTAATCTTTAGTATAAAAATTTAAGTAATTAAAAACGCTTTAAACGATATAAATTAAAATTCTATAAAAGATCTTATATTAATAAATATAATTATTATAAAAGGATTTTACCTAAATATAATATCTAAAGCTTATTTATATAATAAAAGACTTTAGTATATAGACTTAAATAATATACTACGTATAAAATCTTTAGAATAAAGTTTTATACTTATAACGCTTATTTATAAGTATAATTTTATATTTATTAAATATAAGCCTCTATTCTTCTATCCTTTAGTTTAAAATATAATACTAGTATATTAAAAGCTTTATTTATAGTTAATATATTCGCGTATTAATACTAAGGATATATAGTACTAAAAAGTATAATATTTAAATTAGAAAGCTTTATATACCCTAGTCTAAAGAGGGTAAAATATTTATATTTTAAATACTAAATATATATACTATAAGTAATATTCTTTTATATATACGGCTTAAGTAATCTTTTAAAAACTAAAAAAAAAGTTACTATAACTATACTAGCGTATTTTTTAGAATTTCTTTAATATACCTAAAAGAAGGCTTAGTAAGTAGTAGATATTATTAGTTAAAAATAACTATAGTAAAATGGTTTATATATAAAATTTATAGGTAAAGTTATTTTTAGAGTTTATAAAAGTATTTTTAAGCTTTACTACGTAAATATATATTTAGTATAAACTTAAAATTATAAAAATTTTTTAAAATAATAATATTACTACTTATTAATAGTACGGAAAATTACGCTTTAAAAAATACATAAAAAAGTTTAATATAAGTATTAAAATACTACCTCTATATATATATAAGCTAAACAGCGGCGCTAAATACGCTAGTTAAAAAATTATTAATAAAACTATTACTATAAGACTAGGTATAAACCTACTAAAAAAGCTTTAGCCGAAAATTATAAAAGCGGTTATAATATTTTATAATATTAGTCTAGCAGCTTTTAAAAGTATATAATCTTTAAATAAAATCTTTTATAACTAGTTTAGACAGTATTTCTATTACTATAAATTTAAACTTATAAAGTACTAAACAGTAAATCTATACCTAAATTAAAATAATATATATACTTATATTTATTATATATATTTTTTAAATAAAGATTACGCAGCCGGGCGTAATAAGTATAAATTTAAAATAAATTTATATATTTATATTAAATATTTAGTTAGCTATATAGCTTCTAATATCTATAAAATATAAGTATTATTACTTAATTAGATTATTATAACGCGTAATATTACGTTTAATAAAACTATTTTCTATAAAAAAATTAAGAATTAGTCTATTTTATAGAAAGAGACTATAAAATTTATAGATATTTTATATACTATTAAAGTTATAAATATAAGTAAAGTGTTTAATAAAATTCTTAATATATAAGTGTATAATTTTAGTAAGCTAAAAATTAGTAAAAATATTATATAATTTAAATAATAGCTTAGCGATACTTTAGTATAAATTTTATTTTCTTTTTTTTATTAATTAGGTAAGTAAAATTTTATATAAGCGGTATATATATAGACTATTAATATATTTAACTAATAGCCGCGAATCCGTATATTATATAATATAAATATTAGTTTAATTTCTTCTTAGCCTACTCTAGAGCCTAAAGAACTTAAAAGTATAAATTTTAAAAACGGTAAATATTTTAGTATTTTTTATAAAATATACTTTAGTAAAGAAGTAAAATAGTCTAAAGTAAAAAGTTTATAGGATTTTTAAATAGTAGGTAAACGCTTATCTAATATTATTACTTAAATTAGTAATATAAAACTCCTTTTATTAATTAAAATAGTTAATATTTTTATTTATAAAATATAGAGACCTATAAGGGACTATAATTTAGTTATTTAATAAAACTAAAAGTAACGTAGATTTAATCCTAAAAATTTTAATAAACTAAAAGGTAGAGATATAAACCTACTTAGTATTTATATATTATTATACCCTAATCTAAAGAGCGAGCTATTACGTAATACAAAGCTTATAAATACTTTACTAGATAATATAGATAGCCCCCTCTAGTATAACTTTATAAATATATTTATTTTTAGTATAAACCTTATATATATAAAGTATAAAGAGCTTATAACTATTAATACTATAATTTAAGCTAATATATAGAATAGGGCCTTAAGAAAAATAATATTTTAAAATAAAATTTATATATACTATAATAAGCCTCTAAAAGAGCTCGTAATATAAAAAGTAATTTTTTTATATTTACTTAGCCTGCACTTTTACTAGGCTATATATAAAAAATAGAATATACTTTTTTAATAATAAACTTAGTAAGTAGTTACGCGCTTTAATAATACTAAATATTTACTTTTACTTAAGTAAGTATATACCTATAAGTATAATTAGAATAGTTACTTTATAAAGTATAAAACTTACTTAGTTATTAGAGATAACCTCTAGTTAAAAGATATACTTTTATTAATATATATTATAATACTTACAGCGCGTTTCTTTTATATAACTATAATAATTATAGCGAAGTTTAATTTAAAGATTTTATAGCTTAATATAATTAGTATATTTTTTAATATACTAATTAATTCTTTAAATCTAGTATAGTATAAACTACCTAATAGCTATAAGTAAAAAGGTAGTTATATAAAGCTTAATTGTAGTTATATAAAGCTTAATTAAGCTTTATATAGCCTATAGGACTTACTTATATTATAATATAAAAAATTTTTTCATACTTTAGTTAAGTTTAGGCTTATTTATTTAAAAAAAAAGTTTTACTTATTCTTTAATATAGATTATAAGATCTTTATACTATTTTATATAAATAATATTCTACTTCTATACTATAAAATTTATTAGTAAAAAGCTTTTAAACTATCTAATAAGCTTTTAAAAATATATAAAATAAAAGTATATAAAACTATAAAATAGTATTTTAAAATATAAGTAATTAGAAATTAAAAAGATTAAACGATTACGCTAATTTATAATATATATATTAAAAATATTATAAAGAAATTTAGAGTAGTTAATATAGTATTCTTTTTACTAACGCCTTTATTATTAGAAGAGCTAGTTAAGAATAAGGAAAAAGTAATAAAAGCTAAAATTAAAACGTATTAAGAGCGTATTAAATCTATATTTTATACTATTATTATAATATAACTAGATATAGTATTTACTGTCTTAAAGCTCTCTTATTTTTTAACTAATTTAAGTAAAAATATTTTACTACGGTAGAAGACGTAATTATATTTTTTTATAAATTATATTTTTAAGTAATCTAATATAGAGTATATAAGGGCCTGAAATTTATAATTTATTTAAACGCCTTATTTATAAATAATATAAAAAGTAGATAATTTTTATATAATTATAGTATTATATTATTTAGGGGTATAATTATTTAAAAAACTATAAGATAGACTACTCTTATAATATTAACTACTAAAACAGAGCTCCTCGCGCTAAAATATATAAATAAAAAAATAATAGTTTTAAAGTACTTTTTTAAAAAACTTATTTTAGATCTTAGAGCTACGTAGCGTATATTTTATAATAATTAATAAATAATTAGGCTAGTTATAGGTAAAAATAAGTATATAACTACCTCTTTACGCTATACAGATATATAGAATATATAATTATACTAAAAGTATTTAAAAGGAAGTTTCGATATTAAATATCTTTAAATAAGTAATATACTAGCTAATAGGTTTATAAAAACTCTTATAGCTTAGTAATTCTAAAAATTTAAAAAGTAACTAAATTTTAAAAATATAATAGAAAAAATTACTAAGCTAAAATTTTAAAAAGTTATATAATAATAAAGCGTAAAACGCTTAAAATTAAATATTAGATATAGGGGGGTAATATTAAAAAAGACTAATTAAAAAAAATAATATTTTTAAAATAGTATAACTTTTTAATAAATAAGCCTAAAAATACGCAAAAAATAACGTTTTAAAAAAAAACTAGCTTATAATATTTACCTACTTAGGGGCTGCTTACTAAGGGGTTTGAGAGTAAAAAAAAACTAGTAAATATAAATAATTTTTAGGACCCTACTTTAGACTATAATAACTTTTTATTTAAGGTGTAAAATTTAGTTATTTTTATATATATTATTTTAGTACTTATAATAAATAAGTATATAAAATATTTTTATATATTTATATATTATTTATATAATTATATATAAAAGTCATATTTTTACATTTTTAATAATAAACTAGTAAATAATATATTACTAGTATTTAGTATAGTAGCCTTTAGTTGCTATAACTACTTTATAACAGTTAGGGAGTAATAAAATATAATTATTAATAGCCTCTTAAGGTATTTTATTCTACTTCTTATTAGTAGCTCTTTTAAAGACCTTTATACTATTTAAACTATTTCCTATACTTAAATTAGCCTTTTTATTTTTAATTAGCCCTAATTTTAATAAACTCTATATATTTTTTATAGGGGCTAAATTAAGACTATACGCTAGGTAAAAAAATAGTTTAATTTTATTATTTTTAAACTAAGTTAAAATATCCTTAGTTTTATAAATAGGGACGTTATCTTGTTAAAATTACTAACCTAAATTAATATTAATATAAAGATTATAATTATAATATAATATATATATATATATATATATATATATTATTATATTATTAAAAAAAGGGGTAAAAAAGTATTATAAAACTTACCTCTTTATATATAGAATTTAACCTTAGGTATAAGGACTTTATTTATACAGTCCTTACTAGTATAAGAAGTAAAAAAATTAGGTATTTTAATAAATACTAAATTACTTCTACCTTCTATCTAAATTATACCCTAAATATATAGGATAAGGTTGTGGCCTATAAAATAATTAATATAATTAATATTAAAAAACTAAAACTATAGCCTAACAATATATAAAAGGTTATATATTTTTATAATTTAAAAAGTTATAATAACTTACTTTATAATTAGCTAATAGCTAGTTCTCTTTTAACTCTATTATTACCCCTTTTTTTATAAAACTCTTTTTTAGCCCTACCCCTTTACTTTGCTAACTTATTAGAAAAATTTTTTTTTTTAGTTTTATATTTTTAATATTATTTAATTATTTTTTAGCGTATTTTACTGTTTTTTTAGTATTTTCTTTATTAATTATTAGTTTTTTTTTACTTATATTAATAGAGTTACTATTTTTTTTTAAAGTTCTTTATAACTATTTTTTTAAAATATTTAGACTATTTTCTATTAATAGTCTTTTCTTTTCTTTTTTAGGACTTCTAGTTAAGTTTTTATTAATAACTCTTTTATTTCTTACAGTTAACTTTTTTACACCCCCTTTATAAACTTTATTTATATTATAATTATTCTTCTTTTTTTTTATTTTTTTTATAGCGTTATAAATAAATTGTTAAGGCTTTTCTAGAGTAGTAGTAATTAAAGAAGGAGAATTATTTGCTTTTAAAAGAAGTTTAACTTTAAATTTAAGTTTTAAGAATTTTGGCTCTATTTTAAGAAAATAGGAGTTTAAGTTTATAAAAGTAGAAAGATATTATAATTTACTATAATATTAATAATATATTACGTAAGTAGAAATTATATAAGCCTTAGTACTATTTTTATTATAAATATAATTATATCATTAGATTAGTAATATACTTTAAAAAACTAGTTACGTGACCTATACTAGGCCTAAAAGGGTATAGTTAAAATTTTAATTAAATATATTTACTAACTAAAAAGTTATAGGAGTTTAAAAAAGGGGTTAAAAAAATTACTATGTTTAGGTAATTTTAATTTATTATAGGTAATAAATATAATATAACTAAAATCCTAATTAAAATTTTGATTATTTTCTTTTTAAAACGGTATTATTTACGTATTTTTAGGCTTAGTAATTAAATTTATATAAATTTTTAAAAAAGATATTTTTTTTAATTAGTGTTTTTTAATGTTACCCCTCTGTAGTATATAAGCTATAATTTATAATAACTAATTTAAAACCGTACTACTTAGAAAAATTTAATAATAAAATAATAAAAATTATATAATAACCCTAATAGGGAAACTTAATATATTAATAACTTTACTAGCTTATTAAACTTTTAGATAGCTTAAGCGCGGCGTAAAGTAATCTTATTAAAAATATTATCTATAGGGTTACCGCCTAAATTTTTATTTATTTTAATTATCTACCTAACTATTATTTAATATTTATTAAGCTTTATATTTTATAAAATATATATTAATAAAAATTTAAAAAAGCAGATTAAAACGTTATACTTTTTTATAAATAAGCTCTTTCGCCTTCTTACTATAAAGCAGCTTATAAACAGATAAAAAGCGCTTAGTAATTTCTTATATATAAATAGGACTATAATAGTAAGTATATAATTTTTTTAAATTTTTTAAATTAAAATATTAATATATATATTAGTTTACAGTTGTATCTACTTTATTATACCTAGTAATAAAAATTTTATATTTATAATAATTTTTATTACTTTTACTAAATAGAGTACTACCTAAATAATAAAAGTAAAATATAGAGTACTTTAATTCTATAATTTATTAGTAATATTAAGTTATATAAATACTATTTAATAGTTTTAAAACTCTTTTAATTTTAATATAAAAGAATAGATAATAAAGGTATATATATACTTCTCCTTTATTAAAACTCTTTTTAATTACTCTAAGCTACCACGACTACACTATTTGGTCGATTAATATATAAATATAAAGAATATATAGAGCTTTAAAAAACTATAAACTAAAAAGCTTAAAATATTTTTTATTAATATTATTTTTATCTCTATAGCGTAATAAAGTCTATAAAATAGGTAATTTACTATTTTTATTTTTATTAGTTTCTTTAGATTTACTCCTATTTACTATAGAGCGTAGCCTATTTCTTAAACCTAATCTAGTAGAGTTTAAAAAAACTAAATTAAAAAAGTCGTGGATAGCGCTTTATGCTTAAAAAGCCTAAATAAATAAAATAGGCTAAATAGAATTAATAATCTTAAAAGCCTACTAAATTTTTTATTAGTATTAAGCTTCCCGTATAGTATTTAGATATTTAGAGACTAGTTAATAAATAGTAATTATAGATTATAATATAAATATTAAACTAAAAAGATTACTAAAATTACTATTTAGTAGCGCGTAAAAAAAATTTTTTATAATTTAAAAGAACTATAAACCTTTTTAAATTTATAATAATATAAAAAAATTATTTATTTAAGTCGTAAAATAATTTTTATAAGTTTATAATAATAGAGGGAAAAGCTTTTTTAAAAATTAAAAAATTTATAAAACTTTTTAATTAAAAAAAAAGAAAATTTTTATTTATTAAAAACATAGAATAAACTTTTAAAATTTATATTAGTAATATATTATTTTATAAAAAAAATTAGTAATTTTTTAAATATTATGGTGCGAGAGTTTCTATTTAAGTTATAGAAATTTTTATTTAAGGCTAGATAGTATTTTAGCTTTACTAAGCTACTTATCATTAATACTTTTTACGTTTTTTTTTTTTTTTTTTTTTTTTTTTTTTTATTTTTTTTTATGGTTTTTTATTTTAATTTACAATATTTTAAAAATTAAAAAATTAAAAGCTAAAAAACTAAATTTTATTAATTCTTTAATAATTTTATTAAAATTTAAAATTTTTATTTACTTTTTATTTTTAATTTTATTTTCGTTTTTTTTTTTTTATTTTATTTTAAAAAAAAAATAATTATTTTTAAAAAAAAAAATAATTAAAAAATTATAATAAAAAAAAAAATAATTTTTTTTAATTATAAAAAATAATTTTTTTTTTTTTAATTTATTTTTATTAATATTTTTTTTTTTTTTTTTTTTTTTTTTTTTTTTTTTTTACTTACTTCTTCTTACGGAGCGCAATTATAGGCTAAAAGATAGTAATAAGTAAAAAACTAAAAGCTAAAAAACTAGACTTTATTAACTCTTTACTAATTTTAGTAAGCATATAATATTTAATATACTATTTACTCTTAATTATATTTAGGCTGTTAATTATATTATTATAGTAAAAATTAAAAAAATTTACTTAAAACTACTAAATAAAGATTAGTAAAGTTTTTAAAAGAAGAAATTAGAATTTAGAAATCTAAAAAAATTAAAAAAAGTAAAAATTAAAAAAAGTATTATAGTTTACTATAGCTATAGTAGTAGTAATATAAATAGTTAACTTATTACGTACACGGTTTAGAATTTAATAGAGTTCCCTTACTATGTTTATATTTCTAGATCGTCGTCTAAACGTACTTATTACTTTTTAATAAATAGCTAAATTATAATATTTATAATAATTAGACAGCTTAAGGAGCTATTAAAGAAAAAAAAGTTAAATATAAAAGCTAAGATACGTAATAGACAGTATAAAAAAGTATAAAAATAATAATTAAAAGTATAAAGAGAATAAGAATTATTTTAAAAAAGTTAGTAAAGAGATTATATAAATACTTTATATATTACTAACGCTAGCGCGGCTACTATAATTAATCTTTTATTTTAAAAATCTATTATTTAGTAACACTACCCGCCGAAACTTTACTTAAAAAAGTTTTTTTTAATTTTAATTCTACGGCTACTATAAGTTTAAAAGAATTAATTTTAAACTACTTAAATAGTTAAGCTATTTTTACTAGCTTAACTAGGGGGTATATTATAATAAAATACCTTAGAGTTTATATTACTAGCGTATAAAGCTCTTTAAAATAAACTATTTATTTTTTTTTATATATATGCAATACGGGTCTTTAGTACTTTTATTTATAAAAACTAGTCTCTACTCTTTAATTTTAGAATCTAGTAATTTTTAGCTTATTTTCCCTCTATAGTAATAATTTAAAATAAATTATCTATATACTAAATCTACTTAATTAAATATAGCTATAGAGAAATCGTGGCTAAAATTAAATAAATATAAATTAATTAATTAATTAATATAATATATAGTAATACCTATTTTATAATATAAATATATACTATTATATTACTCTAAAGCTCTAGAACCTACTATTATTCTCTTTACTAAATAAATAAAAGACCTAATTAAGACCTATCGTGTCTTTATACTTCTTAAATCTACTATCTCTAATTTCTAGACTAAGCAGTAACTAAACTCTAGTTAACTTATTAAAGAGAAATATAATATAATAGAAAGTATATAAATTAAAATAAAATACTATACGTTTAGAAATTAAGGCCTACGCTTTAATAAGTAAGTTTAATTAAATATTATTAATAATATACCGTCGTTCTAAGCGTATTTAAAAATAAAAAAGCCCTAACGTACTATATAAATAAATAACTTATATATATAAATAACTTACTCTACTAAAACTCTACTAAAATCTATACTATTCTTAATAATATAGAATAATTATAAACTATTATTAAAAATTATAAGAGGCTAATCTATTTAAAATTTACTACTAATTTTTTTTAATAAATATATATATTATATTTAGTCTTACTACAGCACCTATAATACTTTTAGGTAAACTTATTCTTTTTAGCGTGTACTCTCTTATTTATCTTTTTACTATTACTATACGCCTTAAACTTTTATAGAGTAACTAGTTACTAGCCTTTTTTAGCTATAAGTACTCTTTTATACTATATATACTTTTTTTTTTATAATTTACGTTATATAGCGGCTTTATTAGCTACTTAAAGCTTTACGTTTTTCTTTTATAATAATACTAGCTTATATACGATTATAGCTACGCCTTTTATTAATTTTTTAAATACTTTAACTATTAAAGTTATAGAACTATCTATATATATTTAAATCTTTTATTTTATAAGTATTAATTACGACTCTAGTTTTAGCATATTATAGGGGGGTAATATTAAAAAAGGGTAAATCTAAAAAGGTACATTTTTTAAAGTTATATAACTTATTAATTAGTAAGCCTAAAAATACGCAAAAATACTATTTATAAAAGAAAAACTAGTTTATTCTATTTACTGTTTTAGGGGCTGCTTACTAAGGGGTTCGGGGGTACAAAAAATTAGTTAATATAGAGAATTTTTAGGACTCTACTTTAGACTATTATAACTTATTATTTAAGGTGTAAAATTGGCTTATATTTATCTATAGTATAGTATATACTCTATTTTACTAGTGTATAAATTATTTTTATATATTAATATATTAATTATATAATTATATATAAAAGTCACTTTTTTAAAATTTTAATAATAAACAAGTAAATAATAAATTACTAATACTTAGTATAGTAGCTATTAGCTTCTATAACTACCTTATAATAGATAGGGGGTAATAAAGTATAATTATTAATAACTTTTTAAGGTATTTTATTCTACTTCTTAATAATAATTCTTTTAAAGGCCTCTATACTTTATATACTATATCCTATACCTAAATTAGCCTTTTTATTATTATTTAGCCATTATTTTAAATAACTCTATATATTTTCTATAGGGGCTAAATCAGGGCTACAGGCTGGGTAAGGAAATAGTATATTTTTATTATTTTTAAACTAGTTTAAAACGTTTATTATTTTATAAATAGAGATGTTATCATATTAAAATTACTAGCCTAAATTAATATTAATATAAAGTTTATAATTATAATATAATATATATTATTATTATATTAATTAAAAACGGGATATAAAAAGGTTATATAACTTACCCCTTTTTATTAACAGGTTAACTTTAGGTATAAAGACTTTATTTATATAGTCCTTACTAGTATAAAAAGTAAAAGAATTAGGTATTTTAATAAATACTAAATTACTTCTACCTCCTACTTAAATTATATCCTAAACTTATAGGGTAAGATCTCGTCCTGTAAAAAAATTAATATAATTAATATTAAAAAACCAAAACTATAATTTAAAAAATATATAAAAAGTTATATATTTTAATATTTTAAAAAATTAAAATAACTTACTTTATAATTAACTAATAGCTAGTTCTCTTCTAACTGTATTATTACTTTTTTTTCTATAATTTAATTTATTTTACTGTCCCTGTTGTATTGCTAACTTATTAGAAAATATATTTTTTTTAAATTTATATTTTTTAAATTATTTATAGTCTTATTAGTATATTTTACTCTTATTTTAATATTTTCTTTATTTATTATTAGTTTTTTTTTACTTATATTAATTATATAACCCTCCTCTTTTATAACTCTTTATAATTATCTTTTTATAATATTTAGATTATTTTTTAATAGTATTCTTTTATTTTTCTGTTTAAGACCTCTAGTTAAGTCTCTTTTAATAACTTTTTTTTTCTTTTAGTTAACTTTTGTATACCACTCTTATAAACTTTTCTTATATTATAATTTTTTTTATTTTTATTTTTAATTCGTTGTATGGCGTAGTAAATAGTAGTAGGAAACTTTTTTAAAGTAATAGTAATTAAAATAGGAGAATTATTTACTTTTAAAAGTAAATTAACGTTATATTTAAGTTTTAAGAATTTTAGCTCTATGTTAAAGAAATAGGAGTTTAAGGTTATAAAAGTTAAAAGATATTATAATATACTATAATATTAATAATATATTACGTAATTAGCAATTATATAAGCATTACTAATGTTTTTATAATTAATATAATTTTATTATTAGATTACTAATATAATTCGAAAATCTAGTTACCTGATCTATACTAGGCCTAAAAGATTATAATTAAAATTTTAGTTAAATATATTCACTAACTAAAAAGTTATAGGCACATAAATAAGGAGTTAAAAAATTTATTATATTTAGGTAATTTTAATTTACTATAGGTAATATATAGGACGTAACTAAAATTCTAATATATATTCCTATTATTTTCTTATTAAAACGGTATAACTAACGTTTTTTTAGGCTTATTAATTAATTTTATATTAATTTTTAAATGTAGTAACTTTTTGGATTAACCCTTTTTTAATATTACCTCCCTATACTTAGTGTTTATAAATACTATATATTTATATACTAATCGAACAAATAGTATGGCTGTAGTGGCTCGGGGCAACTAAAAAATAAATAATATATACTATTTAAAATAGTATAAAATAATAATATATATAGGTAGATATCTAGCTTTAATATTATTACGTCTAGGTTAAAAGGAACTAAGCCAGCGCCTAAAAAGCCTTTTTAGGTATTCTCTTTCGTTATTATAGCCTTAAAAGTAGTAATAAAGTAAAAGAAAACTTTAGTTTTAGTAATATACGTAATATAATTATATATTAAATTCTTAGCTTAGCGCCCGTACGCATTTTTTAGTAGTATAATATACTCTATATTAAGTAACTATAAAAAGTGTAACAAATATAAAGGTATATATAAAGTAATAATTTTATTATTCTTATAGTGCTACTAGAATTTAAGTAATTATAGCTCTTATAGCTATTTATAATAAGCAAACGTACTATACTAATAATACGCTTTTTTATATACTTATTAAAGTACTTTAGCTACTATAAACTAACCTTATTTATTATTTAATTATTTTTAAAAACTGTAATAACTTAATAATAAAATAAATTATCCTTATTATACTAAACAGAGAGGTAGTACTTATTAGTAAAAATAATAAATAGTAAAATTACCTAGTCTATTACGTTAATACGTTAAATAACTATTATTTACTCTTTATTATCCTACTATACGCTTTTTAGTTTTTTTTAATATTTAGAGTCTATAACTACTGCTTTAGTTTATATTATATTTATTATAAAACTAAATTTATTAAAATTATAAGTATTTTTATCTAAAATATTATACTTGGCCTTTATATTCTTTATAAGCTAAAACTAGCCTCAGATAACTACTAGATCTTTATAAAAGGCTTTCTTATAATTATACTTTTAATTAAATTTTATTATATGCTTTAGCTAGCGCTTAATAAGGTTTATAATTTAGTTTATATTAACTAATCTTTAGTCGCGCTTAGCCCGTAAAGAGTTAGTCTTATCTTCTACTATAATAAGCTAGGCTAGAAATCTTTATATATTTAGGTTAAGTAGGTTTTATATAAATATCTACTACTTTATTAGAAAAGATTTATAAAGTTAAATGTATAATTACGTTAAAAAGTAGTTTTAGTATATTTTTTATTTATTATTATTTAAAAAAAATTATAAATAGTTATAGTACGTCGCTAGCTTAGTATTATATTTTATTTAAAAGCCTAAAGCGTAAGCTATATTTTAGTTTTTTTAATTCTAGTAGCTAATTAGGTAGTTAAGATATTATACTATACTATAGGTAATACTATATTTTAGTAAAGTCTTAGCAGAGTAAATCGTTTATATATATAAGTTATTTACTTATAGAGTATATTATATATTTTAGTAATATAGTTATTATACAGTTAAATAGCTAGCAGCTTTTTATATAAATACTATAATCTTTAGTATTATAAAGACGCCTTAATTTAATCTCTATAGACTATAGAATGTTTTAAATTATTAATATTTATAAGAATAGGTACTAGTAGATCTATAATTATACTTAGTACTATACTCTCTATCTAAATTTACATACCGCTATCCAGCCTAAAAAAATTATAGCCTAAAAAAAGAAACTAAAAAATAAGCTCTAAACTAAAACGAGTTAGCCACAGTCCTACTATAGTGAACTAATATACTTATATTATAAAGAATAGTTAATATTTAGTAGTTTAGAAGGTATATTTTATAATAAAAAATTATAGTACTCTACTTAACTAAAAATATTTTTTACATTTTATTAATTATCTTATAATTTTATTTTCTATTATTTATTTATTATACACTTACTATATAATATATATATTACTTACTACTACTATTCTCCTTTTTTTATTTCTTTACGTATTACTTATTTATACTTATTTATTTACACTTCTCCTCTTCTATATTTTAATACTACTTATATAGCCATATGCACCTTACTAATAAAGCTAGTAAAGAGGCCGGCTTACCTACTTCTACTACAACCCTTCTTTTTTAGGGGGGTATAAATACTAAAGTATTTACTTTTAGATCTAGTTATAAATTAGACCTATAAGCTAAAATAATATAATGAAAATATATGTAGTATAGATCCGCGTAATAATAAAAAGTATAGGGAATATACTAAGGGTAGAGTACTAAAAGACTCGTCCTATATAAATTTTATTACTAAAATATATTACCTTTTTTTAGGTTATTTTATAGAAGGTTATTACTTATAGAACTTTCTTAATAGTAACTATATCTTCCCTACTATTAAAATACACTACTCCTACTACTATTTTAACCGTCAACGCGCTAGTCTCCTAGAACACTTTCCCTTTCTAGTAGAGGTTTTTAGCTATATAGGCTGTAAATCCAATCTTCTTAGCTACTTTTTTTAATTTTGTATTTCTTGCTAGTTTCTACACTCTAAGAGCTTCTTTCTTTAGAAGAGTTAGCCTCCTAGTAAGCTATAGACGTTTATACTTACTAATATTTTTATTAGTACCGATATACCACGACTCTAAGGCCGCTAATTATAGGACAGTATCTCCTAGTAGGGCGAGCCTTTAAATACGTTAGTAGTAGTCGTAGTAGAGAATATCTTTTTTATTATTTTTCTATAACGTCTTTAGCTAGTCCTTCGATTAAATAATAAATTTTTTAACTATAAGGGGAGCGTTTTTACGGCCGTTTCTTTCGGTCGTTTGTATATTCTAATCTTATCTACCCAAGGTCTGCAGGTGCGTCTCAAAAGGGCCTAGGATTTCTGTAGACTTTATTATAAATGGTGTATATTCCACGTGACCTTCGTAAACAATTCTGCAATATACAAGTAAATTTCTTTAATAGATAATAGGACTTCTACCAATAATGTAGTAATAAATATAAGAGTAAAGGAAATAGTAAGATATCCTCCGTGGCACCCTACAAGCAGAATAAATTAGTTATCCTAAGGAAAGGTCTAGAAAAGCCCGAGGGCGTTTTCTGTTCAAGGACTAGCGTTAGGACTCTCGGTCCTTATTAGACTTCTAACTGCTAATGATCGGCAGCCATTGCTTGTATAGCTCGTTCATTTCGATGAAGAAAACCAAACATTAACAGCCAGCATTGACAAAAAAGATATAGTACCAGGGCCGTCGCAGCCCCATACCCCAGAATCTTCAGACCCAGGCCAACTTCTTTGATCATGCCAACAAGAAATGAGGAGAAAACAAGCGCCCATATGAGGACAATAAAATACCAGTCTGTCACAGATCCGATGTGAAAAATGTCATGGACATTTCCTTTTCTGCGGGCGCGAGATCGCAGTACTTGTACGCAGATCACGGTAATTGTCCCAAAGAAGACTATCACCCCGCAAAAGTCGTAAAGAAGATAATGGAGGTCCGCGAGTCGCGTCTGCATGCTCAGCAGTGACGATGCAAGCGAAAGTGGCAGAAATATGCCAGCTAAGAGGCTGAGCAGCCAAAGGCTTGAAGCCTCTTGAATATTGCGGCTGATCTCTAGAAATCTGAGCCTGTTGTCCAGTCGTGGGGCAAGGGTAGAGGTCTGGCCACTCAGATCGCGACAGAGGCCTCTTAGTTCCATGTTGAGGATTTGAAATGGCTCGGATTCCTTCAATTTCGGACTCAAGGTGTCAAGCACTGATTCGATGGTTGAGGTAAGGCCACTGCTGTCCTGGTATAACTGCTCTGCGTGGGTGGAAGTCAAGGTAATGTCGCGCAGAAAATCAGATGTTATGCTCGTGGTCGGCTTGGATAACCGGTCCAGAGTTTCGTTGTAGTATTTTTGAAAGATATCGACCGTACGACGCTGCTGCGACAACGCGGTATGACACACTCGCAGTAAAAAGAGTTTCAGATAGTCCTCGTCTGGCTTATCAATGTCTGGTTTGACTGCTTTATACTTGCTGTCAAGCTCTATCATTTCGTGTGACATCTCTTTGGAACGATCAATAAAGGTATTGTCACCCACGTGCTCCTCTGAAGGAACAATGTCATAAGAGAGAAGCGCTGTGTAATGATTAGCCTAGAGGTATTGAAAGCTCTACTTAGAACGGACAACCTGCCTTGCAAGCGATTGTTCTTGTCCCGAATAAATTCGGTTCTGAGATGCCATCGAAGAATATTACCGACTCTAAACTTTTCAAAAGATTGTGAGTCATAGATGGTGAAGGTGGTTGCCCACGCCATTTTCTTCTGCGAACTGTTCTGGCACTGAGACAAGGCTGCAGCCAAAGAGTGGGACTCATCATGACTACTCTTCTCTCGGAGGTTTGACAGTGTCGAACGCACATTGCTCATTGGAAAGTCATGGGTACGGAGTTTGTTTTGCTGAACATAGACTCGGAATACCGGAGGAACCTGCCCTGGAACAGATTCATCGTCGTCATCAATCGTCGCAGTTCCAGGTGTAGGATCGGATGGTTAACTTTGAAGTCGAGGATGTTGTAGCAACAGCTTAGGATCAGGTCCTACTTTGAATGGAAAGTCGATCACCTGAAGCAAGCCGGCAGGTAAAAATGCCATGTTCCTGGAAATGCAGTTCGTTAGACTCTCATCTATCGTGATCAATATAATTTGGGAAGGAAAACGAGGAGTTAAGAGAGGGGTAGAGCCTTGGCAGCTGAATACTATATATAGCTACTTCACCGCCAGACTAACGTGCATCCAATCGTAACGGAACAACTGCCGTGGCGGAACACTAGCAGCACTTTCTACTATAATAACGCTAACAACGATAGCACCGCTTAGATATTTTTAGAATAGATATTTAGGCTTTTTAAGTTTTTATATACTTAATATCTTTAGCGTAACCCCTTTATTAACTTTATAATACTGTATTTTACTACTTATATTCTTACTATCTTTATTTCGGCCTACCTTAGCGTCTGTTTAAAGTATAGTATATTTATTTAAAAATTTATTACTTTATAGAGTGCTATAGAAAACTTATATACTAAGAAGAATACTACGCTTAATAACGTAACTGCGTGGGGGCAGTTATCTATACTTTATTAAGCAGGACTGCTAAGTAAATACCTTTCTTTCTTTCTTTCTTTTTTTCTTTTATTTGTTATACACTAGTAGGGTATTTTATTATAAGATATATAGGTGGCTGTATAAGCTGTATAAGCGTTTAGATTATCTCTAACTCCGATCTAGGATTAGGAGTAGTAATAAGAGTTTAGTTAGCTAACGCGCTTTTAGAGCTAAAACTAGCTTTAATATATTAATCTTACGAAACACTATAATAGCGAGAATTTTAATTTTTAAAATTAATACGAAATTTTAACCGTAAACACCTACCCTAAACACTAATTAAATAGCTAGTATTTAGGCGTAGGAGTTTACTATAACTGCGGCGCTATAGTAACGTAATAGTCTTAATAGGTAACGTAGCTAACTCTAATTTACGAGTACGCTATACGCCTTAGTATCTACCTTTAAAATATACTAATATATATTAAACGCACGAATAGCTAGCCTATACCTATAGATTTTATAAAGACTATTATCTATAATATAGTAATATTTATTCTAAAAGTATAGTACACCCTTAATTTTAATATAATATATAATACTCTAAGAATCTTTTAAACGGAAGTAAAGGCTGCGGTAAATAAAAATATATAAATACTTAGTAATATTAAAAATAAGTTTAAAAGTAGTCCTAAAACTATATAATAGTCTATTATAACTATATAATAGACTACTAATATAGGGAAGGAAATAAGAGTAGTTATAAAAAAAGTATTAAAAACTAGTAAAATAGTTTTAGAAATAACTAGAGAAATTAAAACTAAGGAACTATAAAATTAAAAAAATAGACTATTAACTTATACTATAATAATAGTAAGAGGGTAGACACTAGTAGGTATATATAATATATAAAATACTAAAGGCCTATTTATATAAGTATAATATAAAATTATTATAAATATCTAAGATTTATTTACTATATAAAGCCTAAGGGTAATAAATTCCTATAACTTAAAAGCCTATATAGAGTAAGCTATTAAATAAAGTGGAAATAAAAATATTATAAATACTAAAATTATTTTATTTAACTAGCTAAAGAGTGAAGATCTAAGTATAAAAATAGCTAATAGTAATAAAGTAGAAGTATTATAATAGTTTATAAATAAAAGTTAATAACTACTATTATAATCTATAGGTTGCTTTTTTAACTGTATTTTTATATAATAAAATAAAGATTTTATTTATTTCTATTACTTTCTATTTCACCTATATATATATAGGTAGTATAGCGTTTAATAATAGTTAATAATTTTTATTTATAATTATATCTTCTTTTTTATCTATAATAATAATATAACGTAATACTAAGCACGCCTATTTACTAGTTTATCTACTTAGCCTACGTACTAAAGAAAAAATATATATTATATATAGGCCCCCCTAAAAGTTTTAAATATTAATTACTTTTAGGACGTTTTTATTATTACTTTTACTATTACCTTTACTATCGCCTTCGCCTTTACTTTATTCTTTACGCTAAGAAGTACCTACTATATCTATAAAATATTTATTTTATTTATTAACTCTATTATAAACCGTACGTTATATTTCTTTATTTTTTTTACTTTTATTATATTCCCGTCTATTAAAACTATTACTACTAATACCGCTAATACTACTAACCTAATATTTATAACTTTAACCGCTTCTTTTATTAATAATTTAATTAGTTTATTAGACTAGTATCTATAATTAAAAATAACTATAATCTTATTTAATAAATTATAATTAACTTCTCCGTAGACTACTAAATAAATAAAATTAGTTACTTTTAGACAAATAAGGTATCTATACTAATAAGTATTTACTAAAGTCGTGTCTTTACTTATTAAGTAGAATAATACTATAAAGAGAGCTTAGGTAACTATACTAGATACTATTTTAAAAGCCTTAAAATTAATTAGAATATATATTTTATTATTATTAGTTTTAATAAGAAGAGGACTATACTGTATAGAAGCTAAATATTTAAAAAATAATAATATTTTAGTAAGTATTTTTTTTTTAATAAACGTTTAACTGTGTTAACTATAAGAGAAATAGAGGAGAGATATATAGGTAGTAACTATTACTACTACCTATATATCTTTTTAAAGGATATAGTAGTTTATACTAAACTTTTTTAACTTACTATTCTTTAGGGGGACGTGCTAAGCGTGCTAGTACACTTACGTAGTTTAGTATAACGCTATACCTTTTTAAATCTAGCTTTACTTAACTTTTTTAATATATTAAGTATAAAGGTATATATATACTCCTTTTTTTTTAAAATCTCTTTTAGTTATTTTAAGCTACTATAGCCACACTATTTGTTTAATTAATATATAAATAATTATATTTATTATATTAGAAATAAAAATATAGTATAGTTTCTAGTATATATTATACTAGTATATTTAATATAAATATGTTTAAAAAAAATAGAGACTAAATTTTATAAAATAATAAACTATTTATCCCGTAAGCTAAAATTAAATATATAAAATAGTTAACTAGAAATACACGTATTAAAACTATATTATTTATTATAATTAAGTTTACTAATTCTAAGAATACTAATAAAATTATAGATAAAGACCTAGTTTAGTAAAATAAAATATTCTAGTGTAAATAATAAAAGAAATAATATTAATTAAAGTAGGACTATAAGTACTAAAAATATAACTATATAAGAATCTAGTGTAAAATAGTAATAATATATAGCTATTATATAGAGGAGTATAATACTAAAGATTACCTATTAAAATTAAAATAAAATATAATAAAGAAATACGCGCTCTACTAAAAAGAGTAAAAGGTATAAAACTACTAATATCTAGTAAAAAAGTAGAAAATAGGTAAGTTAAAAATTATATATAATACTTAACTCCGTTATTACCCCGTACTAGAACTAACTAGAGAAAATAATTAAATAAAAAATATATCTAAGACCCGCTAAAAGACGAGAATAAGATAAACTATAATAAACTAAAAAAATTAAAATAGCAGGACCTACTCCCTATTAAGAAAAGAATAAAAGAGAACTAATACGAGAAACGTAGTTAGTTTAAAAAATTAAAATAATTAATAAATAGAAGATAATAATAACTAAAAACTTTAGAAAATAATTATCTCTTTAAAAAGGGCGCTAGAAGTAATTAAAAGTAATATACAACTAAAATAGCAGTATAACTAATAAATAAATATTAATAAAAATACTAAACTATAAATTATAAACTAATACTAAGTATACTATAGTATAACGTCTATAAATTAAAAAATATAATAATAGTAACACTACTACGCGACCTAAAAATATATAAATATAATATTCTTACTATATAAAAACCCTAAAGGAATCCTTTCGTGGCGACTATACACTATCTAGCTAAAGATATTTTTAATCTCTATTATTTAAAAGGAACTAAGAAAGAACCGACTAAAGTATACTTCTTTATTAATAAATAGATAGACGGTAATAGAATCTAGTTTAAAGAATATATAGAAGACTTATATTTTATAATACTTAAGTTAGATAAGAAATAGTAATTTAGTATTTATAATATCTATAACTACTAAAAAAATACTACTTAGTAACGTATTATACTATATATTTATAAAATACTAAATAAATATAATATTAATAAGCTTATATTATTTAGTAACTTTAATCTATATTATTTACTATAGGGGGGCTTAAACGTATAAACTATAAAACTAATAGTAGAGGAATTAATTATTATTATAAAAACGTTCGCCTTTTACGCTACTCTTACTACTAGTATAATAATATATAAAGAGAAATAGTTATAAAGCTTTATTAACCTATATTTTATAATAGTAGGGTTAGTTAATAGAATCCTATAAAGTAAAGTTTATAAAAAGTTTAATTATAATTTAGACTACCTACTAATAAGTATAACTCTTAATATATTAGTACTAAATATAAATAAGGCAACTAAAAAAAATAAAAAAAAAATAGATAGGGAGATATATATAAAAATACTAATACAAACCCTACAACTATTTTAATAACTAGTAATAAAAACCGCATTAAATAAATATATAAAAAAAGTAATTATTATAATAAAAAAAATTGTTTTTTAAATATATATTTTAAGTAAAACTAGAATAGGTAAAATAATAAATATATAGAAGTTTTAGTAAAGATAAAAAAACTAATAAAATATATATAATTAGCTTAATATAGAAAAGATAGAGGAGGTATACTATATAGTAAAAAATTATAAAACTAAAATAAGTATAAAAACGCTACGGGATAGGAATAGAGCATAAATAAAAATAATAACTAAGTTATTACAAAAATTATAAAAAATAACTAAATAGATAAAAACGTAGGAAATATAGTTTATAAAAACTATACTAATAATAAAATACTTTAAATCTTAATATAAGATTCTAAAACTAAGTAATAAAATAAAACTATTTAAAAATACATATTTTCTTATACTCCTAAAAGTAAATTTAGAAGATATATAAAATATAAAATATAATAGCTAAATTAAACTACTACTAATAATAAAAAAGGAAATAAAAGATAGTATTTATATAATATCCTCTCTTAAAATCTCTAAACCTAATAAAATTATAAATAAAACTCTTTAGGTAGAGAAGTCTTAGCGTATAGTATATATACTAAAAATTTTTAATTAAAACCTAAAACTAGACTACTCTCTAGTATATTTTTAAAAATTACTTATAGTATTACTATATAAATTAAAGAAAAATAATTCTATAAAGCTTAAGGATTACTAATTAATTATATTACTTAATACTTTAGACAAAATAATAGACGTAATAATTACCTAATAGCTAAATTACTTTATATAGATATACTAATTACTACTATTAACTTATATAAAAGAAAAAAATATAGTTAATAGAATATATACTCTACGCTATTATAAGAAAGATATATAAGATATAAAATAATATAAAACGTAAGTAGCTAGTCTTTTTTTACTTAATATATTAGGTGCGTTTAATAATATATTTTATATACGCCTATTATATAATTTAGAGAAAAAAAAGATTAATAAGAGAATTATTAAATGAGTTATAAGTTTTTTTTGGTAATAGATATATATATTAAAATTAATTAATTTTAATTTATAAAATAAGTAATAGGTATAGATGTTTTTTTAATACTCTTTACTATTACTTATTATCTACTTATTCTATAAAACTAATTTTATAAATATATATAATTAAAATACTAACGTTCTACCTATAAGATATATAAATAACATTATAATTTTAGTGTAGGTAGAAATATTAAAAAACACGTATAATATTCTTAGTAGAATTTTATAATAAGTATAGTAATAGACTAATACGTATATATTTATTATTATTTTAAATAAGTTTTAGTTTATACACTTTATAAAAATACATAAAAAGATACATATAAACTAGTTAATTTAAATAATCTAAAGTAAAATTAAATTAAAGCTAACCTATAAATATCTAAAACTAATAATAGATACTAAGCTAAAATAGAGAGTATATTTAAAAATAATTTAATAGAAAGTAATAAAAATAGTATATATATTAAGTAACCTTAAAATCTTAAACTAGGATACTAGTCTTATAAACCTAAAAACAATTTATAAAGGCATAGTACTATCCTAAATAATATATATATATTTAATACAATTTAAATAAAAATAGAATAATATATATTTATACTAAAAAGATATTTAATATCCTATACAGTATTTAGATAAAAGTAGTAAAAATTATTTATAGAGCGTTTAAAACTATAGTAAAAATTATATTTAGTATTAAAATATTTCTCCTTCTAATTAAGTAATAAATATAGAAATATAATACTAATATAGTTACTTAACTTTTCTTTAGTAAAAAGATAGTAAATATTATAAAATTTTAATCTCCGGGTACTATATATATAATTAAATATAAAAATATAAAAGCTTTAAGTAAAAATTTATAATATAAATTTATAGTAAAAATTTATTATAAAAATTTATAGTAAAATAAAAGATAAATAGAGGTAGAATTTTATTATAAAGAAACTATTTCTTTTATTTATAATACTACTAAAGTAGTAAGGCCTAAAAATTTATATACATAAAAGTGATAAGATAGCCTAATAATAATATAATAAGAAAAATATAACAGACTAAAATCTTAATATCTATATAAATAAAAGTAAAATAAATAATAAAATTAGAGTTATAGTAATATATTTATTTTATATATATATATTTATATATTAATTAAATAAATTATATGGCGGTAGTAGCTCGGGACAACTAAAAGGGGTTTTAAAAAAGGAGAAATATATATATACCTATATACTTAATGTGTTGAAAAAGCCAGGTAATATATATATTTATTTATAAAATAAATATATAGCATATATTTAAAACTATATAAAATATTAACAGTATACGTAGTAAAACAATATAAAATTAGTTTAGTATTATAAATAATATAAGTATATGCAGAGTAAAATAAAATTAAATATAAAATTATAATTTATATAAATAACTAGAGTACTATATAGTTAATTACTAAAATAGAAAAATAAATATAAGTTTATATTTTAAATATAATTACTCGCTAAATTTAGAACCTCTAAAATAAAAAATAATTAATATAAGTCTAATAGGTACCGGCCTATATAAAAATTCTAGATAATAAAACTATATATATAGTAATAAATAAAGCTATTAAATAAATAAAAATAATAAAAAAGTATTAATTATAAATAAGCCCCTTTAGCTATTTCTATTTAAAATAATACAAAAGAGAAGGTATAAATAATATATAAAATTATTATAAAATATAAATTAATAAAATAATATAAAGGACTAAACTATATTTAGGAATATATAGATATTTATAAAAATAGTACTTAAGCTATATATAAATTTAAAAAAAAAAGATAGCGCTCTTCTTTTATAGCTTAAAAAAAAAATTAAACTTAAAAATTTTTTTTTGTTATAAAGTACTAGATATAACTAGTATTTACTTTTTTTTTAGGATTATTACTATAACGTTACGTAACTCTAGACTAATTATTTAAACTTTTATTATATTACATTATTGCGTACACGGTTTAGCACCTAATAAAGTTCCCTTACTACGTTTGTACCCCTAGATCGAGGTCTAGGCGTACTTTTACTTTTCTATTATATTACATAATTAACTAACTCTTAATAAACTTCTTATATAGTAATTATAATAACTTTTTACTAGTACTAATAATCTATAACCTTTTTAATAGTTATTAAAATATTAAAATATAGTATAATACTTTTTATAAAATCCTTTAATCTTTTTATAATAACTATTAACTTCTTAATAGTAAGTTCTTATATAACTACTTTACAGCACTATAGTATATCCTTTTTCTACTATTTATTACCTATTACCCTATTCTTATACGTATATATAAATAATTTTAACTAGTTTTAAAAGCTTTTTTTTAAAGCTATACCTATCTTTCTTACACTATTCTAAAAAACTCTTTTTCTCTATCTTAAAGTCTATATTACTCTTTACTTTACTTAGTAAACCTTTAGCGCTTTTAAGCTATTATTTTACTAGTTCTATTATATTACTATATAAAAATAAACTATTTTCGGAGTTATTATAAAGGTTAAGAATTATTTTATATTTAAAAATAAAGAGAAGTACAATAACTAACTTAAAACTAAAAATATTAAAAGAAAATAGTTTTTTTTTAAGAAAACTAGCCTTCTTAATAAGCTAATAATAATATTATAGTATTAGGTAATTTTTAATATAATTCTACTAATCGTTTAAGTTTTTAGTAAAAGTTAAAATTACTATAATTACTATTAATTTCTAGTTATGGTTAGTTATAATTATTAGGTATTTAAAAGCGGGCTTTAAAATCTTATTTATAATAATTAAAAAAAAATATTTTAAAAGGTATTATAAAAATAATAAAAAAGTATAATTTAAACGCGCTATATACAATCTATAGTTTTACTTCTAGTTTTACTTCTAGTTTTACCTATTATTCTATTTATAGTTTTATTTATATATTATTTTTACTATTATAGTCTATTAAGTTATTAGTTAAGTTATTACTTTACTAGATATAAAATTTAAAAAAAATTTATATTTAATAAGCTCTACGTTATAGTACCTTTAATTTTATCTACCTCTATATTAAGTAAGAACGTAATATATACTAAGTCGATATAGCTCCTATAGATAAACGTAAAGAAATAATTAGCTTTTACTATAAATATAGAATAATAAAATAAATAATTATTTATATATTCCTTTCCGATAGGACGTATATTAATTTTTAAAATTAAACATTTAATTAATTTTTAGAATATTATAACTTATAAATTATATTTATTAAGTTATAACTATCTACTAAGACTATTAAATTTATAAAATAGACGTAAATTTTTAAGTAAGTTAAAATTAAAAGTATATAGATATAACCCAGTGCTAAGAGAAAACTATAAATATAATAAATATAATATATAAAGTAAATACTTCTATAAAGCCTAAAAGAAGATATATATAAATATTAAAACTATTATCTAAATAGGTAACTAATTATTTTTAGATAGTAATTAAGAGAGAAGAAATAAATTTTTAAAAATAATTAGACTTATTATTATAAAATAAAGTAGGGTAGAGTAGGTTAGTAATAATTTAAAATATATGAAATATTTACTAAGTTTATATTTATATATTAATTAAATAAATAGTGTGGCTATAGTAGCTTAGGGCGACTAAAAGGGGTTTTATAAAAAGGGTAGTATATATATACCTTTATTTTACTAAGTTTATTTAACTAAATATAGTTATAAAAAACTCGCGGCTAAAAACTAAATAAAACTTAATTAGTTATTATCCACTTGTATAGTAATATACTAGTTTTATATATATTTATCTCTTATAATTAAGGATTCTTTCTTATATTTACTATCTTAATATTTAAATAAATTACTATACTATATATAACTATATTTTTACTGGTATTAAAGAGAATAAGAATAATATATAAAGAAATATTACTATATTTCTATTCTAATAAAACCTTATACTTATATTAAATATTTTAGTAATACTTTAGTATAAATAAATATTTTTTTCTTAAATTTATTTTCATTATATTTTTTTAACAGTCTGTGTTACGTATTCTAGAGGTAATTAACTATAATATCTTTAAATGCTAGTAAGAACTTAAATAAATAATATAAACTACCTATTATAAAATATAATATAAAGGTATATACATACTTCTCCTTTTTTAAAACCCTTTTAGTCGCCCCGAGCCACCACAGCTACACTATTTATTCGATTAGTATATAAATATATAAAATATAGTTTTTAAACTTCTAGTATTTTATTTATAAGATTATATTAGTAAGATATTATAAGTTTACTTAATAGATATAAGTATTATAGTATTACTATAGAGTACTATTATTTTTAAGTATATAAAATAATTTAATAGTCTTTCTTTTATGTCTAGTATTATTTTTTCTAGTATAGTATAATTGTTTTTTATTTTCTCTATATAAACTTCTAATAAAAGCTTATTAAAGTAAATAATTATAATAGAGTTTATACTAGTAATTTAAAGTAGTCTTAACTAGGTAGTTAAGGCTATTACTTCTCCTATAGCACGTAAGCGTTAAAATTTAATTAATATATTTAATATATTCTAACTACTAACTACAATTAGTATTAAATTAAATTTTATATATTTATTTTTAGTAAGCGAGAGTATTATACAGGGGGGTAAAATTAGGAAAGACTAATTAAAAAAGTTATATTTTTTAAAAATTTATATAAAATTAAATAATAGACCTAAAATTACGTAAGTAATACCGTTTTAAAGAAAATATTATATAGATTATTTTAAGGATTATAGTTACATTATATTTAAAACCTGTAATAAACTATAATTACCTATACATATTATATTTTTAACCCCTTTTTTAGGTTCCTATAACTTTTTAGTTAGTAAATATATTTAACTAAAATTTTAACTCTACTATTTTAGGCCTTAGGTAGGCCACGTGACTAGTTGTTTAAAGTATATTAGTAATATAATAATAATATTATATTAATTATAAAAATATTACTAAGTCTTATAAAATTACTACTTACGTAATATATTCTTAATATTATAGTATATAATAATATCTTTTAACTTTTATAAGCTTAAACTCCTATTCTCTTAAAATGGCTTTAAATCTTTTACAACTTAAATATAAAGTTAATTTATATTTAAAACTAAATAATTCTTGTTTTTTAATTGCTACTACTTTAAGAAAGCCTTAAAAATGTAGTTATAATGATATAAAAAGAATTAAAAAAAAAAGATAATTATAATAGACAAAAAATTTATATAGAAGGTATAAAAAAGTTACTAAAAAAATAAAAGAGTTATAAATAGAGACTTAACTATAAGTCTTAAAAAGAAAAATAAATAAGTACTATAAAAAAATAATAAAAAGATTTTAAAAAAATAATTATACAGAGTTTTAAAAGAGAAAAATTATTTTATTAATATAAGTAAAAAAAACTAATAATTAAAAAAAAAAAAAAAAAATTAAAATACGCTAAAAAAATAAAAAAAATATAAAAAATAGAAATTTAAAAAAAATTACTATTCTCTAATAAGTTAGTAGTATATATATTTATATACTAATGAAATAAATAGTATAGCTGTAGTGGCTCGGGGCAACTAAAAGGGGTTTTAAAATATTAGTAATATAAAAGAAATAATAAAAGAGATAATATTATTAAAAAAAAAAGTAATAATTAAATTAAAAAAAACTAGCTGTTAGCTAATTACAAAATAAGTTATTTTAATATTTTAAATTATTAAAATATATAACTTTTTATATATTTTTTAGTTCTAGTTTTAGGTTTTTAATATTAATAATATTAATTATTTTATAGGACACAATCTTATTCTATAAGTTTAAGATAAATAAAAAAATTTTTTTTTTAACTATTTCTAGTTCTTGTCCTTTATTTTCTTTAAGTATAATACTATAATTTAGGTAGAAGGTAATAATAATATAGTATTTACTAAAATACCTAATTCTTTTACTTGTTTTACTAGCAAGGGCTATATACATAAAGTACTTATACCTAAAATTAAATTAAGTATAAAAAGAAATATATTTTATAAAGTTTTATTACCCCTTTATTTATTAATATAATAATATATATATATACCCACTCCTGAACAGGAGTAGTAAAGACTTATTTATTTTTTTATATTTTATATTTATCGCGTTTTATCCCGCCTACTAATATTATATAGTAATAATATTAGTATAGACTAATTATATAATTTAAAGTAATATTTTTTTTATTTAATTCTATATAAGCCTCTATACTACCTATTAAACTTTTTACTGAGATTATAATACTATAATAGCCCGCTAGTAAAGTAAGTTATATATATACCTAGCTTATTTAGCAGCCTTATAAAATAAGAAAAACTATACCTACTATTATTAATACCTACGCCGCCTATAGTACCTATTACCTAGTTAATAATACTTACTAAATAAGAATAAAAGTGCCTATTTACCTAATTCTACGCGCACTAGTAGAACATTTTAAAATTTATAATACTTAAATCTTTTTTTTTATTTTAAATTTTATAAGTGTACTAATAAATCTATTTTATTTTATTAGCTTAGATCTAGAATTACGTTATTACCTTTAACATTTTTTATAATATTAGATCTCCTAGTCCTTCTCTCTTAACTACCTATTTTTATACAATTTTTATTTTATTAGTATAGGATTCTTACGTATTAAAAAGGATTTTAAATTAATTAAAAATAATATACTTAAAAAGGTTATTTTTTACTAAAGGTTTACGTACGCGTAGGTTAGTATAAAATTTATTAATAAGTTATATATAGGTAGATAGTTTTAGTTAACTTTAAATTTTATATTAGCTTAAAGTATTATTACTACTAAGAGCGGTTAGTATAATAGGTAGTAAGTTACCTATTCAAAATTAGTATAGAAATAAATATTTTAAAAATAAAAAAGACTTATTAAGATATAATACGGTAGAGTACCTTTAAGTAAAAGTTAATAATATAGTATAGAGTATAGTACAGACAGCTAGACTTACTAGTTTAAAAACTAAATATTTAGTTATATAGGCTCTAAGTAATAGCCTAATAACTTCTTTTAGTTTTAAAATTTATACGTCTAGTAACTCCTAGGCTAACTATATTATATATAATTATAAGTAATAATTACTAATAACCTTAAAGATAATTACGGGTAGTCGCTAATCTATAAATATAAATTAAAGTATAAGCGTCGCGTTACTATATTTAGTAAAATACTCTACTATTATAAAAAAAAGAGGTATAACTTTTAGAATTTAAAATTTATACTATTTATACGTAGCCTTATTAGTATTCTATAAACTATTTAGTATTTATTAAGTTTTTATTATTACGTTATACTACGGCTTTATAAAGCTTACGAAGTACGTTAATTAATATATATATATATATTATTATATTATATTATAATTATAAACTTTATATTAATATTAATTTAGATTAGTAATTTTCATAAGTTAACGTCCCTGTTTATAAATTAATAAAAGTTTTAAACTAGTTTAAAAATAATAAAATTATACTATTTTTTTACTTAGTTAGTAGTCCTAATTTGGGCGCTATAGAAAATATATAAAGTTATTTAAAATATATACTAAATAAAAATAAAATAGCTAATTTAGGGATAAAATCTATTTTATAAAATATAGAAGTCTTAAAAACTATTATTTTAGAAAAATAAAATAAAATACCTTAATAAGTTATTAATAACTATATTTTATTACTTTCTAACTATTATAAGGTAGTTATAGAAGCTAAAGACTACTATACTAAGTATTAGTAATTTATTATTTATTAGTTTATTATTAAAAATTTAAAAAAGTAACTTTTATATATAATTATATAAATAATATATAAATATATAAAAATATTTTATACACTTATATATTACCCGTACTATTATAATATATATAAAAATAACTAAATTTTATACTTAAAATAAAAAGTTTTAATAGTCTAAAGTATAGTTATAAAAATTATCTATATTTACTAATTTATTATTATCCCTAAACCCCTTAGTAAGTAGCCGCTAACAAGGTAAATAGATTAGACTAGTTATTTTTTTTAAAATAGTATCTTTTCCGTACTTTTAGGCTATATAACTAAAAGGTTATATTTTTTTAAAAAAGGTAACTTTTTTAATTAGTCTTTCCCAATATTACTCCTCTAAATTACTAATAGTAATAATACTAAAAAAACTATTTTAAGAACTATATAAAAGGTAAATACTTAAGCTTTTAAGAAGTACTAGAATTTAGAAGTCTATAGTTATTATTATTATTACTATTATAATATTTATTTTAATAATATACCTAACTCTATAATATATACTATTTTTAATAAAAAACTTAAAAATATTTTTTTTAATATATTATACTAAGGGTTACTACTTTTATAGTAACTACTTTTAAAGTAAAGACTAAGTTAGCTAGTCTAATATTTTTATTAAGCTATAATTTTTTTTAATATCTAACTAAGGCGGATTCTAAGAGTAAACTATATATAATATATTTTTTTACCTTAATTAGTTACCTTTTTAAGTAAAAAGATATATAATTTTATTATAAATTATTTAATTCTACTTAGTCTAATAGTAAAAGTTTTTGTAAAAAAGTTTAGGTTTTTATTTTTTATACCTCTTAGCTAATAATATATATTAATAGTCTATATAGGGGGTATAAATAATTTTATAAATATTTTTAAATACTATTATTATCTATAAGTCCTTAAATATAAAAATTTTTATATTTAGTAACTTTTATTATAATATAAAAGTAGCTAAATAGACTATATAATTTTTATTAATAATAATATAGTTAAAGCAATATTTAAATTAAATTTAATTAATATAATTATAGATTCCTTAAGTTTAAAAACTTATTTAACTATTATATAGATTTATAAATTAATATATTTAATATAATAAAATAGTACTATAATATAGGGTTTTTATATATTATATTTATATATTAATAATCTAGTTATTATTAGACTACTATTAAAAAATTTTATATTTTTACTCTAACTTAGTCCTCCGCTCTAACCTAGCCGTATTTAAATATATTATTATTTAATAAATAAGTATATTAACTATAATTACTTAATGTATATAAAAAGTAGGGCTAAGAGTATAAGTTAGGTATATACTTTTAGTATATTTTATTTATTTTATAGTTATTTTATAAAGAGAGGTAAAGTATAGCGTCGAGACACTAGTCTAAAAAAGGTATAGACTAAAAAAAATTATTCTCTAAAATACAGTTATAAAAATAAGCGTATAAAAAACTATAAAAAATATATTTATTATAGTTAAATTTACACTTATAGCTATAGTATATAGCTTAGTATATAGTTTAGCGTACTCTTAAGTTTAGTACACTAGGGCCACTATTACCTTTATTCCTTTCTTTTTTCTTTAGGCTAGACTACTATAGTGCTACTACACTATAATACGTCTACTCCGCCGTATTATTATTAAAGTTATTATTAAAGTTATTATTAAAGTCGTATAATTTTTATAGTTATAATATATTATATTACTTTAAAATTACTAAAATATATTTTTAGACTATAATTTAAATATAAGCGCCTTCTCTAAGAAGAATATATTATATATAGAATAGAATGGGGTGGTATAGTAGGCAAGTGCCTAAAAATATATTAGATTTCTTAAAGATTCTTTAAATTTTTATTATCTTCCTTATATTAAAAGTGTAATTCCTCTCCTTATTATAAGTATACTTTAAATACGCCTACTTTGTATAGTAAAATATATATTTTTTAAAAGTATAGAATACTACTAAAAAATTAATATAAAATTATAGAAAGCTAAAAATTCTTATATAGAATACGTTATATCTAAAGATATAAGTAAAATATTTAGACTAAAAATTGCTATCTAAAGTTAGATAAGATAAAAATCTATTCCTAAATAGGCCTAGCGTAGCAAATCCAACCTAATTAGGTAATTAATTAATATTTAATTTAACTATTTAGTAATATAAAAATTTTATTAAAAAATAAAAGAGCCGGTTCTAGTTTATTTAGAAAATAAAATATTTTTTTTAAATAGTTAGGTAGCTGTATAAAAGCCTTATTTAAAATATATATATATATATATAGAATAGAAAAAAAACTAAATTTTTTTAAAAATTTATAAATATTATAAAGTAAATAAGTATATTTTTATTAATATAAAATAAAAACTTATTTTATTAAAAATAATATTAACTACTCTCTATTATAAGTAGACTATATTCTTTTAGTTTTAATAGCTTTTAAATTTATAATTTATACTTTTGTATTTTATAATAAAAAATAATAATTGTATTATAGCTTACTAGCGTTTTATTTAAAGCTCTTTTTATTATAGTTTTTTTTAATTATTTTTTTGAGCGTTCGTCCTTTAATAAAATTATTTTTTATTATTAATAGTACCTTTTATTTTACTACGTATTATATAGATCTATTCTCTCTTAAAAAATATTTTTAATATTTAGTATTTTTATATCTGCCTTACTATTATAATAAAACTAAAGTATATAAACTATTTAGTTAGTTTATAAAAGTACTTAACTTATAAAATTATTTTACTAGTTTTAAAGAGTATATTTAAAAGTTAGGCTATATATATTAAAAAATTATAGTATATTAAGTTTTAATTAAATACTAAAATAAACTTAACGTATATAAATTACTTAGTTATCTAATAGGTCTTATTTACAATTTACGTAAAAGGGAAAAGAGTTTAAAAAAATTATAGATACAGAATTATCTAACTATATTTTTAATTTACTAATTTTTAAATAATAGCGTATATTATATAGTTATATTATTAAACTTTTCTTTATTACGCTAAGGCGTAATAGTATTAAAATATTTAATATAATATTAAATATTAGTAAAGAAATATTTAAAAGATCTTAAAAGGGTCGCTAAGACTTTATTTAAACTTATAATTATATTTATTAACTAGAGTATTAATACTAGAACCGTTTTCTTTAGTATTAGGATTCGTAATAAATTATTTTAAATTATTTTAAATTATAATTTATATTTATTTTATACTAAAAGTATATAGTATATATAATATTTAAAAATATAGTATTTTAGCTATCTATAAAAATTTAAATCTTTATAAACTTTAAATTTAGGATTTTACTAAACCTACTACTAGCTTTATTTTCTTTTATAAATAGGCTGTTTACTTTTTATATATTACCCCTATAATTAGGTACTATTAGGCTATTTAAAATAATTTTTTTTTTAGAATTTTTAAATTTTTACTATATAACTCCTTATAGTTAGAACTAGCTATATTAATTATATTACTAGTATTTTTTAGCTACGCTATTTAGTTATTAGTTAAGTAAGCTTATAAAACTATTAATTCTATTTTTATTAAATAAAAATACTTATTATTAGGTATAAACTAAGTAAAATACTATAAAAGTTTTATTATTACCCTCTTACTATCTAAATATTGGTTAGTTAAGTTTATTTAATTTTACTTAATATTTTTACTTTAGATTTAGTATTTATATTTATACTCTAAAATTAGACTAGATAATTTATAAACTTTATATTAATATTTTCTACTATTTTTTTTTACTCTAGATTCTAATTCTACGTAACTTAATTTATATATTTCTAATACTATTAATCCTATATCCCTTTAATAAGAGAATATATATTATAACTATTTTAAGATATAGTTATAGGGTTTCTATACCTATTATTTAAATAGAAAATTTATAAATTTATTATCTCTTATATTATATTTTAAGTAATTAATATATATATTAGAACGTATTCTATAAGTAAGTAAATTATATAGGTAAGTAAATTACTTTTACTAAAACTTTACTAAAACATCCTTTTTATACTAATATATCTCTAATAATAATAAACAGACGTATTTAAAAAAATATAAATATAGTTTATACTCTAAGCGCTTCAGTAAAATATAAACTTTTTTTAGTAATATACTATAGCCATTTATAAAATATATTAAAATATACTAAATTAATAATATACTAAATAACTTTTACGCGCTAAAATTATACATAATTTATAAAATTTAAATTAGAATAAAGAGAAAGTAATTATTAAGTATATATTTAATTTAGTTATATAAGGATTTCCTACCTAGTTTATAATTATAACTAATAAAATAAATTCTTTATACGCTAAGTGTAATCTAGTATTAATTAATATTAATTAGCCTAATACGTTTATAAAAAGCTATAATAATCTTATAATAAAGTTTAATTATAAGTATAATTATAAAAAAGCTCTCTATACGTATTCTATATTACTATAGGGGTAGTTTAATTTAGTAACTAATCTTAAAACTAAATATAATATCTAGAATAATAATACATATAACTTTTATAAAACTAATTTTATAATAGGTTAAATATTTACTAATAGAGTTATTATAGTATTAAAAAAATAAAAAAGGCTTAAAATAGTTTAACTAAGTAATTAAAAGTATATAATAATTATCTAAAGTATTAATACTAAAAGATAAATTATTTTATTTTTTATTATTTAAAAGGCGCGCTAATACATATTAGATTAAGATAAAATAGGTAATTTACTTTTTAATTAGGTTATTATAGTCTTTAAAAATAGCTATATAATTAATAAGCTTAGTCTTAACTACTTAAGGCACTTTAATAAGTATATAAAAAAGAATATAGTTAGTAACTACTAATTACTTATTATTAATAACTATAAAAGCTATAATATTACCTCCTCTAGAGTTATTACCGTAATATTACGCAACTTTAAACTAACTATTTAAACTTTTACTATAATACGTAATTAACGTAGACTTATTTTAATAAGCTTTTTATATAGTAACTATAATAACTTTTTACTATTACTAATAATCTATAACCTTTTTAGATAAATAGTAATTAAAATATTAAAATAACGCCTCCCCTATAGGGCCTCTTAGTCCTCTTAAAATAATTACTAACTTTCCTAATAGTAAGCTTTTATAACTCTTTTATAGTACTATAGTATATTCTTTTATTACTTATTATTTACTTTAAAGCCCTACTCCTACGTATATATATAAACAATTTTAACTACTTTTAAAACCTTTTTTTTTTTAGAGTTATACCCGCTTTTTTTACGCTATTTTAAAATTTTTTTTTTTACCTATTTTTAAGTATATATTATTCTTAACTTTACTTAGTAAGCTTTTAGTACTCTTTAATTACTATTTTACTAGCTCTATTATTTTACTATAGACGTTAAAATTAAAAATTATTATATATTTAAAAATAAAGAGCTATATAGTAATAAACCTAAAACTAAAAATATTAATAATAAAAAATAACCCTCTAAAAAGACTAGCTCCTTTTATAAATATATAATAATACTTTAGTATTAGGTAATTTTTAATATAGCCCTGCTAATTATCTAGATTTTTAATAAAAGTTAAAATTACTATTATTACTATTATTACTATTATTATTATTAACTAGCTGGGGTTAATTATAATTATTAGTTACCTAAAAGCGGGCTTTAAAGTCCTTCTAGCTATAATAATCTAATAATAATAATAAAAAAAAAGAAGAAGAAGAAGAAGATATTTTAAAAGGTATTATATAGTATAGAGAAGAGAAAAAGGCGTAATTTAAATATACTATATATAGCCTATAGTTTTGTTTATAGTTTTACCCATACGCTATTATTACTATTATAGTTTAATAAGTTATTAGTTAAAAATTATTACTCTAGTAGCTGTAAAATTTAAAAAATTTTATATTTAATAAAATTTAGGTTATAGCGCCTTTATTTTTACCTACTTTTATATTTAGTAAGAACGTAGCGTATACTAAGTTAATATAGCTCCTATAAATAAATATAAAAAAATAAAAGCTATATTATATTTATATTTTAGTAGTACTACTAAAATAATAAAATAATTATTTTTTATATACTTTTACACTTATTATACCTTTTATAGGTATTTAATATAAAGTATTTTATATTACTAAAAACAGCATATAAGTACTAAGCTAATAATTTATAAAAAACTATATTATATATATTATAGGGCGGTGAAAAAAATATAAAGTACTTAAAAAAGTTATTATTTTTAAAAAATTATAAATAATTAATTACTAAGTTAAGAAATACGTAAATAATACTATTTTAAAAAGAAAATTAAAGAAAACTATATAATAATTTTAGTTACTAGCTATTAATTACCTATAATAAATTAAAATAATTTTTTTTTTTAGAATTATTACCGTAACGTTACGTAACTCTAAACTAGCTATTTAAACTTTTTACTATATTACGTAATTAATTAACTCTTAATAAGGTTTTTATATAGTAATTATAATAACTGTTCTACTAGCACTAATAACCTATAACCTTTTTAATAGTAATTAAAATATTAAAATATAGTATAGTATTATCTATAAAATTTTTTAATTCTTTTATAATAACTATTAACTCTATAATAGTAAGCTCTTATATAACTACTTTATAGTACTATAGTATACTTTTTTTTTTATTATTTATTTTACTTTTACGCGTACGTATATCCCCGCGCCTAAATAATTTTAATTACTTTAATAAGTTTTTTTTACTAGAGTTTTACTTTCTTTACTACTCTAAAAAAGTTTTTATTATTATTATTAAGTTACTACTATTACTACTACCGCCGCTACCGCTCTTTATTTTAAATAAATAAGTTTTACACTTTTTATACTATTATATTATAAAGCCTATTATATCGGGCTTAACTGTAACAGTTAGATTTAATAGATTATAATAGTAGTACGTATTATAAAATATTTTATAATAAAAAAAAGACTTTTTTTTTTTTTTTAATACTAACTACTTATTTTTTTTATACTTAAACTATTATCTTTTGTACTTAAACTATTATATATTATTTTACCTATACTTATAGGTATTTTATAACGCTTCCCTTCCTCTTTTTATTATATTATCGCTACGTTTATTTATTATATTTACCTATTATATTTACCTATTATATTTACCTATTATTATTAATTACCGTCTTATATATAGCTTTTATATTATTATAAAAATTTTTTTTACTAGCTTATTTATATTCTACAGCTATTATACTGGAGTTGTTATTATTATATATTATAATATTTTATTCTTAAACTTTATATAGTTAGCGTTACTCTAGTTATCTAGTATAGCTAAAAGCTATTACTTTTATTTAAAAATATATTTTTAGTTAGTATTAGTAATATAGTCTATATTTACTATATAAGTTAATAATAATTGCTATTACTATACTTGTATAGATATAGGTATAGTATACGCTTACCTATTTTAATTATAAAGTTATAGTCTAAAAGTATTACCTTTACTATTTATTTTATACTATTTAACTATTTAAATAGTCTAAGGCTTACCGTAGTATCTTAAAGCTTTTTAAAAATTACTAGTAAAAGGGTTTTTAAATTCTTTAGTACGTAAATATACTTAGTAAAGTACTAAATATTATACTTATTACTTTTATATAGTTATTCGGCTATTATAATATAATATAAAAAAAGATATAAGTAGTTACCCGGCGTAGTAGACTACTAGTTATACTTTTTTTATTATTTTATATATATAGGTATACGTAGTACCGGGACCGCTAGCGTATATTAATACTTTATAGTATACTAGTAATAGTAAGGAGTTATTACTATTATATTTCTTTTTTTAATAAATAGACGTCTAGTACTAAGTTAAAAAAAATTATATATTAATTTATTACGAGCGATTAAGCGGGTAACGCTATTTTAATTTATTATAACTAAGTATAACGTCCTTAATAAAACACGTTAATATATAACTACGCACTATATCTTCTATTATTATATTTAGAATATTATAAAGCTATTTTACAGTAACCCCTATAGTAGCTAGTAGTTATTTTTTTTAAAAAGATAAGTACTACGCTAAAAGCGTAGCTTTTTTTAAAAAAAAATAAAAAAAAAGCCTACTATATTACTATATAATTAAAAATAGACTTTACTATTATATAAATATTATTAAAGTTAAGAATTACGTTTATCTTAAATATAAAAAAATATACTAGAATTAAATTAATATTAAAAATATTAACTAAAGACTCTAGTTTATTAAGTAAACTAGCCTCTTATACAGCGTTAAGATAAAAGTTAAAATAGTTTTTAATATAATCTAGCTAGTTATTATTATTAGTAAAAGCCTATACTATATACTAAGAATTACCTAGTTTAATTATTAAACGCTAGTATAAAGTTAAAATTATAAATATAAAATAAAAAATAAAAAATATAATTTTAATAATAGTACTAAAAAGATTTCTAAATTTAAGTATATAGTATTTATAGAAAGGAGAAAAAGCTATTATACTTACTATTTTAAATACGCTATATACAGCTTATAATTTTATTTTATTTAAAATAATAACTTATAGTTCTATTCTACCTAAAATAATAACCTATAAATATTTTATTATTATTTTATAGTTATTATCTCGCCGTTATTACTACTACTACCTAATAAGTTATTTATTAAGTTATTACTCTACTAGCTATAAAATTTAAAAAATTCTATATTTAATAAGTCTTAGTTATAGTGTTTCTAATTTTTACTTACTTTTATATTAGGTAAGGACATAGTAAACACTAAGTTAATATAGCTCTATTAGATAAACGTAAAAAAATAAATTAAAATAATTAAAATATAATAAATATTAAAACGCCTTTTCTATATTCCTATAACCTGTTAGTTAGTAAATATATTTAACTAAACTTTTAACTATATCCTTTTACGCCTAGTATAGATTAGGTGTCTAGATTTTTAAAGTATATTAGTAATCTAATAATTATATTATATTAATAAAAATAATATAGCCTATACTTATAAAATTACTACTTACATAATATATTACTAATATAATAGTATATAATAATATCTTTTTAATTTTATATATCTAGACTTCTATTTCTTTTATATAGCGTAATAGTTAATAAAGTTTAAATTTAATATTAAACTTCTTCGAAAAGTAAATAATTTTATTTTTATAATTATTTTTACATTAAAAGAACCCCTAATGGGCATTTATAACACTATATAATATATTAAAAATAAAAAAAAATAATAATACTATAAATAAAGTTAAAGGAGTAGAGTTTCTAAGATAATTTATAGGATAAAAAGAATTATTAATAGAAACTTAATTAAAAGCCCTAAAAATAAAAATAAATAATGATAATTAAAAAATAATCTAAATATTATAAAAATATCCTTATACACGTATTTTAAAAGAGAAGTGTTATAATATTAATATTAATATAACTAACCTATAATTAATAAAAAACGTTATAAAAATATATTATAATACGCTAATAAAAATATTTAAAATATAAATTATAAATAAATAATATTTTCTTATAAGCTAGCACTATAAATAGGAGAAATTAGAAATAAGTATTATAGAGAAAGTAGTAATAATAGAATTAAAAAAAAACTATCTATTACCTAATTAAAAAGTAAGTTATTTTAATATTTTAATATATTAAAATATATTACTCTTTATATATTTTGGTATTATAGTCTTATTTTTTTAATATTAATTATACTATTATTTTTATAAGCTATAATTTAATATTTTAAATTTAGAACGCAATTTAGTTAAAAGATAAAAGTAATATAGTATTTACTAAAATACCTAATTATTAATTTCTGTTACTAGTAAAGATTATATAAAAAAAGTTTTTATATCTAAACTTAAACTAAATATAATAAGGAGTAAGTAACTTTATAAATTTTTTAGCTCTTTTTAAATATAATAATATAATAATATATGTAATTATTATATTATATTATAGTTATAAGTTTTAAAATAAGTTTCACTTATATTAGTAATTTTAATAACGGAATACTATTATTTATAAAATAATTAATGGTATAAACTATTTTAAGAATAATTAAAATAGAATTTATTTTTACCTAGCCTATAGCACTAATATAGCCTATATATAAAATATATTAGATTATATAAAACCTAGGCTATATAATAATAAAAGGTCTAATTTAGGTATAGAGTTACGTTTAGAAAGTATAGAGGCTATAATAAAGCTATTTTTAAATTATAAAATATAAAATTATAAAAAGTTATTAATAAAAATATATTATTACTTACTAACTATTATAATATACTTTTAGAATCTTAGGAGTACTATACTAAGTATTAGTAATATATTATTTACTAGTTTATAATTAAAAATATAAAAATTAAATATTTAATAATAATTATATAACTAATATATTAAACCATAAAGATAATTAATACACTTATATAATAGAGTATCTATTATAATATATATAAAAATAAGCTAATTTTATATCTTAAATAAATAGTTATACTAATTTAAAGTAGAGTCTTAAAATCTTTCTAAATTTACTAATTTTTTACTATCCCTAAACTCCTTCGTAAGCAGCTACTAATAGGGTAAGTAGTATCTACTAGCCTTTCCCTTTAAAACGGTATTTTTATTATATTTTTAGGCTTACGATTTAAAAAGTTATTTTATTTTAAAAAAAAAATTTTTTTTTTTAGTATTTTTTTTTTATTAACCCCCTATATAAAACTTAAGTTTATTCCCTACTTTAAGCGCGCTTTTAATATAGTAATTACTTTTAATAATATTTAAAAAGAGTTTTAAGCTACTAGATTAGTCCTATTTATACTAAAATAAGTTATATTATATTTTAATATAAAGTTACGCAATTTATTACTACTACTATCTAGTAATAATCTTTAAAAATTATAAACTTATAGTAATACTTTAGAACTAGAATTATAATTAACGCTTATAAAGTTAATATATTAAAAGTATAAAATAGTTATTATAAAAAGATATCTTAGAGTTTATATTATTAGTTTATAAAGCTCTTTAAAATAGAGGATTATTTCTCTTTTATATATATATAATACGGCTCTTTAGCGCTTTCTTTTATATAAGTAGTTTTTACTTTTTAATTTTAAAATTTAGTAATTTCTAGCTTATTTTTTTTTATAGTTATAAGCTTAGTATTTTAGAAGTAAAAGAAAATTTTCCCTACGTATTTAATTATTAAAAATTTTATTTTTTAAAACTCTAATTAATTCTTTAATTTTTTATGTAAAAACTTTTAGATTTACAGACCTAGCGAGTATTATTTTATATATATACTAATAATAAACCTTATATTTTTAACTATTAAATACTTAGTATGTCTTACAACTAATAATTCTTTAAGCGTTATAATATCTAAAGCTATTTTATTTTTTCTAACTAATAATATTTATTTTACTAATTCGGCGAGCTAGCTAATTTAGTATATATAGCTTAAAGTATAGTATATATATTACTATATTTAAAATTTTATTAATCCCGACCTTAAAAGCGTTAATAATTTTAACATTTTTTTTTAAATACTAGAGCTTCTACGTATTATAAAAGCGTTTAATACTAAAATTATAAAAATTTACTATAACTATACTACTAAGATAGCTATATACTAAGCCTATTTAAATAATTATACTACTAAAGTAAACTAAGTAATAAATATTTAGAATTAGATTAGTATAATAATAACTCTAAAACTTATAAGCGCTATTTAAATATACTATACTATTAAGGGGAATATCTTAACTTACTTAATTATTTATTTTTTTATATAAAAGTTTTTAACTCCTAATACGGTAGCTAAGAATATTATATAATAATAATACTATATTTATTTAAAGAAAGTAGAATATAAAAGAATAGTTTTTAAGTTATAGTATTATAAATAGAAAGCTCTTTATATAAAAGTAAAAGTATATAAGCTTAGTAATATTTAAAATAAATTAATAGTTATTAACTTTTTTACTACTATAGATAAAAAATTAATACTTAATTAGATAAAGTAAATACGTACGACTTAAGTCTAAAAATTAATATTTAAAAATAAAAAGCTCTCTTTAATAAAAGTAAAAAGAATTTTTTAAATACTATTATAAAATAAAATTACTAAATTATATACTAAAAGCTTTAAAATCTTTATAATACTTAGTAGATAAAGCCCGTCCCCCTAATTAAATAGTTTATAGCTAAAAAATAAAGGTAAGTTATACTAATACCCTTATAAACTTAAAAGATACTATTAAATACCTACTAAGTACCGCTATTTATAGTTAATATTAATAAATATTTATATTAGTTAGACTGCACCGCTCTCTAAAAAAAATAAAAAAGAGCTTTTTAAGTATTTTAAACTTAATAAATTTATAGATTTTCGTAATATATTTAAGTAAAAAGAATAGTTTAAAAAAAATACTTTATAGAGTAAAAGATTTAATAAGCTAAAATTTTTTAGCTCTTTTATATATATAGGTATTAATTCTTTATTTATTATAAATAGTAAATTTAAATAAAGTAATAGTATATATTTTATATAGAACTATAATACCTATATACTTTTTAAAAGTACTATTCTTAATAATAGTACTATTTTATATTTAGTAAATAATAGATTATTACTTATTTTAAAATTTTTTAAGAAAGCTAATAGTATTTATACTATTAAAGCTAGAATATAAGCTTTTTTAATCTCTAGTATAGGAACTTAAGTAATTAAAAATACTTTAAATAGCCTAAATAGAAACTTTATAAAAAATCTTATATTAAAAAATATAGCTATTATAAAAGAATTTTACTTAAGTATAGTATTTAAAGCTTACTTATATAATAAAGAACTTTAGTACTTAGGCTTAGATAATATACTATACGTAGAATTTTTACAATAAAGTCTTATACTTATAACGCTTATTTATAAGTATAATTTTATATTTATTAAATATAAGTCTCTGTCCTTCTATCTCTTAATTTAGAATATAATACTAGTATATTAAAAGTTTTATTTATAGTTAATATATCTATATATTAATACTAAGGATATATAGTACTAAAAAGTATAATATTTAAATTAAATAGCTTTATATACTCTAATCTAAAAAGTATAAAATATTTATATTTTAAATACTAAATATATATATTATAAGTAATATTCCCTTATATACGTAGCTTAAATAATATTTTAAAAACTAAAAAAAAATTACTACAATTATACTAGCGTATTTTTTAAAATTTTTTTAATATACCTAAAGAAAGGCTTAGAGAGTAGTAGATATTATTAGTTAAAAATAACTATAGTAGAAAAGTTTATATATAAAGCTTATAGGTAAAATTACTTTTAAAACTTATAAAAGTATTTTTAAGCTTTATTACGTAGGTATATACATAGTATAAATTTAAGGTTATAAAAATTTTTTAAAATAATAATATTATTATCTATTTCTAGTATAAAAGATCACGTTTTAAAAAATAAATAAAAAAGCTTAGTATAAGTATAGAAATACTATTTTTATATATATATAAGCTAAACGGCGGCGCTAAACGCGTTAGCTAAAAAATTATTAATAAAACTATTATTATAAGATTTAGTATAAACTTACTAAAAAAGTTTTAGCTAAAAATTATAAAAGCGGTTATAGCGCTTTATAATATTAGTTTAGTAACTTTTAAGAGTATATAATTTTTAAATAAAATTCTTTATAGCTAGTTTAAATAGTACTTTTATTATTATAAACCTAAGCTTATAAAATACTAAATAGTAGATCTACGCCTAAATTAAAGTAATATATATACTTATAATTATTATATATATTTACTAAATAGAGATTGCGTAGTTAGACGTAATAAGTATAAATTTAAAATAAATCTATAAGCCTATATTAGATATTTAGTTAATTATATAACTTTTAATATTTATAAAATATAAGTATTATTATTTAACTAGGTTATTATAACGCGTAATATTATATTTAATAAAACTCTTTTCTATAAAAGAAAAGAAGATTAGCCTATTTTATAGAAAAAGGCTATAAAGTTTATAAATATTTTATATACTATTAAGGTTATAGATATAGGTAAAGCGTTTAATAAGATTTTTAATACGTAAGTTTATAACTTTAGTAAGCTAAAGGTTAGTAAAAATATTATATAACTTAAATAATAGCTTAAAAGTATTTTAGCGTAGGTTTTATTTTATTCTTTTAGCTAGTTAAGTAAGTAAAGCTCTATATAAACAGTATATACGTAGGCTATTAGCGTAGTTAGCTAATAGTTATAAATTTATATATTATATAATATAAATATTAGTTTAATTTCTCCTTAGCCTACTCTAAAACCTAAAGAACTTAGGGGTATAAACTTTAAAAAAAATAAATACTTTAGTATTTTTTATAAAGTATACTTTAGTAAAAGAGTAAAATAGTTTAAAATAAAAAGCTTATAGAATTCTTAAATAATAGGTAAAAATTTATCTAATACTATTACTTAAATTAGTAATATAGAGCTCCTCTTATTAAGTAAAATAATTAGTATTTATACTTATAGAATATGGGAATCTATAAAAAATTATAGTTTAATTATTTAATAGAACTAAAAGTAATATAAATTAAATTTTAAAAATTCTAATAAATTAGGGGGCGGGGATAAAAACTCCTTTAGTATTTATATATTATTAAGCCCTAACTAAAAGAGTAAGCTATTATATAATATAAAACTTATAAGTACTTTACTAAACAGCGTAGATAGCTCTCTCTAGTATAATTTTATAAATATATTTATTTTTAGTATAAACCTTATATAGGAAGAGTATAAAGAATTTATAATTATTAATATTATAGTTTAAGCTATTATATAGAATAGGGCTTTAAAAAAGATAATATTTTAATATAAAGCTTATATATACCGCGATAAGCTTTTAAAAAAGCTAGTAATATAAAAAATAATTTTTTTATATTTACTTATCCCGCTCTTTTACTAAGTTAAATATAAAAAATAGACTATACTTTTTAAAAAATAAACTTAGTAAGTAGTTACGCGCTTTAATAATACTAAATATTTATTTTTACTTAAGTAGGTTTTTATCTATAAGTTTAATTAGGATAGTTACTTTATAAAATATAAAGCTTATTTAATTATTAGAGGTAACCTTTAGTTAAGAGATACGCTTTTATTAATATATATTATAATATTTATAGTACACTCCTTTTATATAGCTATAGTAATTATAATAAAATTTAATTTAAAAATTTTATAGCTTAATATAATTAGTATATTTTTTAATATACTAATTAACCTTTTAAACTTAGTATAGTATAAACTATCTAATAACTATAAGTAAGAAAGTAACTATATAAAGCTTCATTAAGCTTTATATAGCCTATAGGACTAATCTATACTATAATATAAAAAATTTTTTAGTACTCTAGCTAAGCTTAGCCTTATCTACTTAAAAGAAAAGTCTTACTTATTTTTTAATATAGATTATAAAATCTTTATACTTTTTTATATAGATAATATTCTACTTCTATACTATAAAATTTATTATTAAAAAGTTTTTAAACTGCGTAATAAGTTTTAGAAATATATAAAATAAAAATACGTAGAGCTATAGAATAGTATTTTAAAATATAAATAATTAAATATTAAAAAAATTAAATAATTATATTAATTTATAATTTATATATTAAAAAGATTATAAAAAAATTTAAGATAGCTAATTTAGCGCTTTTCTTACTAACGCCTTTATTATTAAAAGAACTAGTTAAAAATAAAGGAGAAGTAATAAAAGCTAAAATTAAGGTATATTAGGAGTATATTAAATTTATATTTTATATTATTATTATAATATAACTAGATATAGTATTTACTATTTTAAAACTTTTTTATTTTTTAACTAATTTAAGTAAAAAGTATTTTACTACAGTAGAACGCGTAATTATATTTTTTTATAAATTATACTTTTAAGTAATCTAATATAGGATATATAAAGGCCTAAAACTTATAATTTATGTAAACGCTTTGTTTATAAATAATTTAGAGAGTAGATAATTTTTATATAGTTATATTATTATATTATTTAGGGATATAATTATTTAAAAAGCTATAAGATATGCTACTATTACTATATTAATTACTAAAGCAAAGCTCCTCACGCTTATATATATAAATAAAAAAATAATAACTCTAAAGCGCTTTTTTAAAAAATTTATTTTAAATTTTAGAGCTACGTAGCGTATATTCTATAATAACTAATAAATAATTAAGCTAGTTATAGGTAAAAATAAGTATATAACTACCTATTTACGCTATATAAATATACAGAATATATAGCTACGCTAAAAGTATTTAAAAAAAAGTTTTAAAATTAAGTATTTTTAGATAAGTAATATGCTAGCTAATAAGTTAATAAAAGCTTTTATAGCTTAGTAATTTTAAAAATTTTAAAAATAACTAAATCTTAATAATATAAAAAAAAAATTACTAAACTAGAATTTTAAAAAGTTATATAATAATAGAGCGTAAAGCGCTTTAAATAAAATATTAAATAGCTTATTAGTTATTATTTATAATAAATAATTTAAAACTATACTACTTAGAAAAACTCTATAATAAAAGAGTAAAAAAATAATAAAATAATAAAAATTATATAATAACCTAATAGATATATTTAATAAATTAATAATTTTACTAGCTTACTAAACTTCTAAATAGTTTAAGCGCAGCGTAAAATAATTTTATTAAAAATATTATCTATAAAGTTACTACCTAAGTTCTTATTTATTTTAATTATTTACCTAATAGCGGTTCGTAATTGATTAAATTTTATTATTTATAAAGTTTACGTTAGTAAAGATTAAAAGAAGTAGATTAAGAGAAGTAGATTAAATGATTATATTTTTTTATAAGTAAGCTTTTTCGCCTTCTTACTATAGAGTAGTTTATAATAAAATAAAAAGTACTTAATAATTTCCTAAATATAACTAAAACTATAATAGTAAATATATAATTTTTCCTAAATTATTTAAATTAAAATATTAATATATATATTAGTTTACACCTATGTCCGCTCTTATATACCTAGTAATAAAAATCTTATATTTTAGTATTATAATAATTTTTATCGCTTTTACTAGATAGAGTATTATTTAGATAATAGAAATAAAAAATAGGGTACTTTAATTTTATAAACTATTAGTAATATTAAATTATATAAACTTTATTTAATAGTTCTAAAACTTTTTTAATTTTAATATAAAAGAATAAATAGAGCTTTAAAAAATTGTAGACTAAAAAATTTAAAATATCTTTTACTAATATTATTTTTATTATTATAGCGCGATAAAATTTATAGAATAAATAGTTTACTATTTATATTTTTTTTAGATTTACTTTTAGATTTGCTCTTTACTATAGGGCGCGGCCTATTTCTTAAACTTAATTTAATAGAGCTTAAAAAAGCTAGATTAAAAAGGGCGCTAATAGTATTATATATCTAGAAAGGCTAGACTAGGGAAATAGAATAAATAGACTTAATAATCTTAATAGTTTTCTAAATTTTCTATTAGTATTAAGCTTTCTATATAATATTTATTTATTTATAAAATAGTTAATAGACTACTATTACAGAGCGCGATATAAATATTTAACTAAAAAAATTATTAAATTATTAAATAATAATATAGGGGGATTATTTTCTAAAACTTAAAAAAGCTATAAATCTTTTTAAACTAAAAAAGTAAAATAATGTTTATAAGCTTATAATAGTAAGAGGAAAAGCTTTTTTAAAAATTAAGAGATTTATAGAAATTTTTAATTAAAAAAAAAATCTTTATTTATTAGAAACGTAAAATAATTATCTAGAGCTTATAGTAGCTATATATTATTTTATAAAAAAAGTAAGTAAGCTACTAAATATTATAGTATAGAAATATTTATTTAAATTATAATAATTTCTATTTAAGGCTAAACAGCGCCTTAACTTTTTTAAGCTACTTATTATTAGAGCTTCTTACGCTTTTTATTTTTTTTTTTAGCCTACTTCTTCTTATAGAGTATAATAATAGGCTAAAGGACTATATTAAGTAACTTATTAAAAACTAAAGGACTAGACTCTATTAGCTTCTTACTAATCTTAGTAAGCTTATAATACTTATAATACTATTTATTTTTAATTATTTAAGAAGTAGGAGATGATATAGTATAGAGTGTAGGACGAATAGTCAGACTTACTTAAAGGCCAGATATTATAGGCTCTAGGTATTAGCCTAACAACTCTATCGGTCCTAAAGTTCGCACGCCTAGCAACACCTAATCGCCTTATATATAATTATAAGTAGTAATTACTAATAACCTCTAGGACAATTATAAGCAGTCGCTAATCTATAAATATAGATTAGAGTATAAGCGTTACTATATTTAGTAGGGCACTATAACCCTCGCTAAAAGAAAGGAGTATAACTTTTAAGGGTTTAAAATTTATACTGCTCGCATATAGCCTCGTCAGTGTTATATAAGCTATTCGGTATTTATTAAGTTCTTGTTATTACGTTATACCGCGGCTTTATAAAACTCGCGAAGTACGTTAATTAATATTTTTAATTATATTTAGGTTCGAAACTATAGTAATATAAGAGGGATTAAAAAACTATTAAATAAAAATTAATAAAGTTTTTAAAAGATAGAATTAAAGGTTAGAAATGTAAATAAACTCTAAAAAGTAAAAATTAAAAAGAGTATTATATATTATTATAGTTACAGCGGCAGTAATATAAATAATTAATTTATAATACTTATAATAGTTAGGAAGCTTAAAGAGCTATTTAGACAAAAAAAGTTAAATAAAAAAATATAGAAATAGTATAGATAGTATAAAAAAATATAAAAGTAATAGTTAAAAGTATAAAAAAAGTAAGAATTATTTTAAAAAAGTTAGTAAAAAAATTATATAAACGCTTTTTATACTATTAATACTAGCGTATCTACTATAATTAGTTTTTTACTTTAAAGCTTTATTACTTAGTAACGCTACCCGCTAAATATCTACTTAAAAAAGTTTTTTTTAAAATTAATTCTATAGCTACTATAAGCTTAAAAAAATTAATTTTTTATCCGCTTAGACAGTTAAGCTATTCTTATTAATTTAATTAGGGGATATATTACAGAAAAATACTTTAGAGTTTATATTATTAGTTTATAAAACTTTTTAAAATAGAAGATTATTTTTTTTTTACGTATATATAATACGGCTCTTTAGTACTTTCTTTTATATAAGTAGTCTCTACTCTTTAATCTTAAAATCTAATAATTTTTAGCTTATTTTTCCTCTATAATAGTTTACTAATATCTATAGTTAAAACGTTTAAAAATTTTTTTAAAAGTGTAGTAATTATCTTATATAAGCTAGTATTAGTATAATAAAATATAGCTAAATTTAAAATAGTAAATAAAACTATTACGTAATATAAATTATATAAAATAAAGTAGATTTAAGTAAAAAAAACCTTAATAGTTAATAATAGTGTTTATTTAAGCACTTTATAAAAGTTTAGAACGTATAGTAATAAAAAAAATAAAATAGTAAATATATACCAAAGTAGGTAAACCTTTTTAAAAGTATTATAAATAGTGCTAAATAGTTATATATAATACGTAAACGTATAAGAAGACTATAAAAATTAACTCTAAGTAGTATTTTATACTATTTTATACTAAATAGGTCTATATTATACTATTTTATATTATAATAAATATAGTTTTAGTAGAGATTTAGTAAAAGTAATCTACTTATCTATATAATCTACTTGCTTATAAAATAAATTAATTCTTATCTACTTATGCGTAAATATATATAATTATATAATACTAAATTAAATAAATACTACTATACTATATCCCTTTTATAAGTAGTTTATAAAGCTAATAAAGAAGTAAATTAAAAGTTTACTTAATAGTAGAATATTCTAGGCTATAACTTTATACTATTTAATAAAAAGTTAAAATATAAAAATAGTGTTATATCTAAAAACCTAAGTAAAATAATATAATTATATTTTAAATTTCTTTATTTTATAGTTTCTAATATATTATATTTTAATATATTATTTTTTATTTTATTTATCTACTAGAGTTATATTTTTAATTTTTTTTAAAAGATATTTGGCGTTTCGCTTAATAGGGTCCTTAATATATTACTTAATAAGCTTTTTTTATATAGTATATTTCTTTGCTTTTTATATAATTAAATAGATAAAGTAAAATATTATTTATAATAACCTTAACATATAATTTATTTTAGTTAACTACTTTACTTTACTATATTTTATTTAATTATAGTTAATATATTAGAAATTATACTTTTTATTTAAAGGGAGAGCTATTATAGCTAATATAGTAATATTTACTATTACTAAATTTACTTTAACCTTTAGTCTAGCCCGGTCTAGTATTAGATAGAGATACTCTATTTAATAATAAGAATATAATAATAAATTAAAAATTATATAATAATTATAAACCACTGTAGTAATAGCCGTAGATATACTTATATTTTTTCTTATAATTACTTTTTAAACTTTTTTTATAGTTTCTATACTATAATAATACTTAGTATATTTAATCTACTTTTTTATAAAACTTTTTTTAATAAAAATATGTCTTATAGTAAGAGATAAAAAAAATAATATAGTAAATTAATTATATACTTATTATTAGATAAAATTAGTAAAAACTTATTAAAGTATATATTATTTTTAAAAACTGTGTAACCGATATAAATATTATTTATATTTAAAAATATATTAGTTTTACCTAAGAAAAAGGTTATATACTTATAAAAATTAAATAGCTTATGCTTATAATATTAAAAATATAGTACGTAGACTATAGTAGGCTATTATATTTTAATTAGACTATTTACGGCTAGTTCTATCATAGTTTCTAAATTTAATTTATTAAAACTATTAAGCGCACTACTTAATAGTCTATTATTTATATCTATAATTTTAATCTCTTTTATATTATTCTATAAATATTTATATTTTATTTAATTACTCTAGTAAACTGTTTTTAAAAAATTAGAATTTTTTTTTAAAGTATATAGAGCATAAACTATTAAAAAATATAAAAAGAAATTTAGTAAACTAGGTCTTAAAGTTTATAAACGGCTGGTTAGAAAGGATAAAGAGGTTAATAATTATAATAGGTCTACTAGTAGTTATAAAGAGTTTATTAAGTTTTATAAGTAGTTTAGTAGAGTATTTACTCTTTATATAAGGGCTATTACTATTACTAATATAAACTATTAGTACGTTTATACTATTTAGAAAATAAAGGTACTAAATTGCCTTAAAAGTATTTATATAATTTATTTATTAAGTTATCTACCCCTTTTCTCTCCGATTTTTTATAGACGTTATTATTTTAAAATATTTTAATAGTTATATTAAACGTTAGCCCTATTATTAGTAAATAATTAAAATAGCCCTTTTATAGTTATATATCGGGCTTATAAATTATTACTAGCATATTTAAAAAGGTAAAAAAATACTATAGTACTTACTTTAGGTTTGTATATTATATTTATAAACCTATAAAATCTTTAACTAATTCTTACCTAATTCTTTATTTTACTTTTACTAGTTTTAAGACTATTTAAGTAGTCTAAATCTTTAATAACTTAAATAATAAAAATAACTTTACTATTAGTAGTTATAAAAGTTCACTAATTTATATTATTAATAATTAATATATAATTATAGTACAAAGTTACTAAAAATCTTTAAATAATTTTACCTACTAGTAAAATACTATATCGGCGCTAGTTACTTAAAGAATCTATATAGTAGTCTTTACTATAAAGGTATATAGGAGTACGTAAGTAAAAAAAAACTTAAATAAATTAAGCGCTAATAGGCCTAATATAAAAGAATACTAAAAAGGTACTAAACTATATACGTACTATAAATAAATATATATTTATATACTATAAGGTCCGATATCGTAAGTATTAGTACTAAAAAAATAAAAAAATTTAACTAATATAACTAAGAAAAAAGGATTTATATTAGGTTTAACTAAAAAAGACTAAGTATAGAATCTAATAGAGATCTATATTAAATAAGTATTAAAAAAATAACTACTACCTCTAAATATAATCTAAATTAAATAATTATTAGTAGATACTATTAAAGTTTTAAGTCTATAGTACTTTATTATACTACTCTTCTTTTTTTATTTTTAGATATTCCCTTATCTGCGCTATATTAGTCCTTTTTTATAAATAAAGAGCACGAGTTATATATTAAAAAATTATAAAACTTATAGTTTATTAATAATTAGTTTATTATAATAAAAGTAAAAGTAAGATATTATATAATTAGTTACTAACTCTTTTACTTTATTTATAGTAATAACGTAAGTAATAATACTAAATAAAAATAGCGTAATAGTAAAGCCGTTTTAAAAACTTTCTATAAAATATAAAAAACCCTTTTTAAGCGTTTTTAGTCTTTCTTTTATCTACTCGTTTTTATTCTTATTATAGGTATACTTAACTATTTATGTTAAGGCTTTATTAATTTAACTATTATAAAATTATAAACTTAAGTTTACCTATAATACCAATTTAACTTTTTTTTTAGTATTTTCTTAGCTATTTACTACGTAATTTATCTACACTATATATAGGCGTTTAGTTAAAAAAAAAACTCTAAATTATAATTTTTTAAACCCCTTTTTTAAAAAATATATCTATTATATTACGTAAAATAAAAAGTGCCATTCTATAAGTAATATTAATTTATAAAAATATTTTAAATATTAATTTACTATAGGGTCCTTAAGTATATTAAAAATAAATTTAATACATTCCTATTAGTCCTATACGTATTTAAATTAGTTAATAGTAAAAAAAATATAAACTAGTTATAGTCTACTCTAAATATAGTTATAAAAGATTTAGGTCTTCTAATATAAGTAATATAGGTAAGTAAAACTAAAATAAATATAATTAAAATTTAATTAGTTTAATATACGACTTTAGGCGCACTGCATTAAAGGCTATTATAAGTATAGTAAGTAATTAATAATCTAGCTATTTAAATTAAATAGTCTAATATAGGTCTATCTAGCAGTTAGTGTAAAAAAAAAATTAATTATTAAAACTATTCTATTACCGTCCTCCAAATTAGATAAATAAAAAGTAAAATCTAGTATTTTAAAAAAAAAAATTTTTTTATATAATAAAAAAAAATATTTTTTTTTACCTTTTACTTCTACTCTAATTTATTTTCCTATTATTTAATCTAAGTATTTAGAGCTACTAGTAGGTCTAGTTTATTAAAATACTTTTTATAAAACGCTTTTAGTTTATAAGATATTTTAATAAAATTAGAAGCGGGGTACTATATAAAATTAAAATTATATTTAACTTAGCTTTTATAATACTTTAACGTTTTTTTAAAAAATTTACTAGCTAGAATTTTTTTAACCTTTTACTTTTTAATCTTATTAATAGGGATATTAGGCAGCTTTAAAGCTTTTTATTTAGATAATAGACTTTAAGAAATTTTATAAAGTAGCTTAGGAGCGAATATAGTATATATTTATAATTTTAGTAGTAATTTTAGTTAATAATTATATCTTACTTTTTTTAGGACCTTAAAAGGTTTTTTTTACTTATTAAATAGTTTTCGGTATAGTTAGTTAATATATAGATTATAAATTTTTAAATATACTATATTACTAACGTCCTAATTAATACAGTAATAGTATTAATTTATAATAAATTATATTTAGTCTTAAGGCTATTTTATATTTTTCTTAGCTAGCTACTAGGCAGTATATATACGCTAAATAAGTAGTTTTATATTTTAAAAATTTATTTTATTTTATAGCGTCCTAAAAGTAAAGGTATTTTAATTCTAGTTCTATTATAATTTAAAGCTACAGAGGATCTAGTATAAAAATATTTTTATAATAAAATAAGATAAGATAATCTACACTTTATTAATTAGAGATAAAAGAGAGCTCTAGTTCTTTTAGTAATAAAATATAAATAGATATAACTACTAATTAATATATTTTTTTATAATTTCTATTTAGCTATTAGTTTCTTTATAGTACGTAGTTAAGAGCTTTACTTTAATACTTAGTATCTAATAGAATTTAGACTAAAAACTAAATATAAACTAAAGACTATAGTCTAAAATAATAGTTTTTAGTATATATCTAAAATAGTATACCTATTAAATAAATAAGTTTACTATTTTTCTAGCGTTAATTATCTTATAATAGGGGATAGATATAGCTTATTTAAAAAGGTAATTAATAATAACTATTATCTAATTATAACTAGACTTATCCTTAAAAAAATTTTTAAAGTTAATATATAAGTATTATATTAGTTAATTAGGAATAGAGAGTAGATTAAGTATACTTACTATTTAAAATTATTTTAGATACGTATAATAATAGATAATATAGTTTTATATATATTTATTATAGATAGCTTTTATACTCTTTTAGTAGTATTTATAAGATAAGACCTAGTAGATTTTAGTATAGTTTAAATATATAATAAAGTTTTAGTTATAAACTTTATAGATAAGGCGCGTAACTAAAGCTAATTTAGAGTTAATATAAAAATATCTTTTATATAATTAGAGTCTATCTTCTACTTAGTAGTTATTTAGTAAAATATTTTTTTTATTTAAATTTTTTTTTTCTTTTAAAGTCGGACTGTAACAAAAATAAAAAAATTAAAGTCTATTATACTTTAAATACTTTTTATTAATAAAACTTTAGCGTAGCTAGTATTATTATTAATATACTATTAAACTAATTTAGTATTTATTTAGAGATTAAGCTAATATAGTCTAAAAAGAATATAAGAGTAATTATCTGTTTATATATTTTTAAAATTAATAAAATTCTATTTTCTATAACTAAGAATATTAGTTTAATTATTACTTTTTTCTAGTACGTATTACATTTAGAAGTTAAAGAAACCTAAAATTTTAGTTTAATAGGCCTATTAAATATTAAAAACTTTAGTTATTATATAGTATTCTAATAAGTAATAATTTAACAAAATTTAAATTAGGTTTTAGAGAAACGTAAGCTTAGTATACTATTTATTAAAAGTAGTAATAATAGTAAAGAGCTCCTTATTATAAATTTTTTAGTTTAGCTTAGAACTAGTTAGAATATAATTATAAAACGTAATAGAGTAGATTTTCTTATTTTAGTATTATTATAATAGTACGCCGAAAATTATACTATTAAATGTATTTATTTTTATTAAAGTAAAAAGCTTAGGGTTAAAATAGTATAAGATAGAAATTAATAATAAGACTTATTTAATTTACGTAAATATAGTATCGCAATTTAAATTTTATATAAATAGGACTTAAGGGCTTTATAAAGTGCTTAAAGGACGTATAATACTAAAGAAATTTTTAATAAATTAGTAGTAAAATTTAGTAAAGCCTAAAAAGAATTTTATACTAATAATAGTTATAAGGGCTTTTTAATTATAAAGTAGATTTATTTTATTTAAATTAACTTCTAAACTAGAGTCTATTAATATATATTTTAAATATTAGGTATAGTTTATATAAAATTTTTTTTTTTTATATTTACCGAAAATCTATTATCGCGAAGTCGTTAAAGCCCTTTTTTTATTTATTTAATCTATTTTTTATAGGTTTTAAAGTAGAATAGGATATTATCTAAATCTATAATATAAAAGTTATTTAAATAGTAAAAAAATATATTATTTATATATTATTAATAAGTTACCGGACTATATTATAGGCTAAAGAGTAAAATCTTATATTTATAAACTCTATATCTAGTCCTAAAAGTAGTATATTTTTTAGAGGTTAAATCTATATAAATTTTATTAAATACTACTTAGATATTAAGTTTGGTAATAAACTTAGCCTTAAAAGGGTAGGCTAGAAGCTTATTAATATATAGAATTAAGTAAGTATTCCTTTAAATTAAGCTGTTAAGCTTATAGTAATTAATATAAATACGTAAGTTATTATTTAGTTTTTAAATATATAGTACTAGAAATATAAAAAAGCTCTAATTATATTTAAGATAATTCTTTTTTTAGTATTTTAGAATATAGGCCTTAATAGCCTTAAGTTCTTTAATACTAGACTTATATAGAGGGCTATAGCTATTTAATAAAAATTTAGTAAAAATAATTTTATAATTATAAAATTAAGACTAAAGTAACTAATTAGCTATAATTTTACTAAAAATATTTTAAAATTAATTATAGTTACTAAAATATCGTTTATTAAAAAGACTTTTATTTTTAAAATTATTTTAGAGCTCTAAACTCTAAAAATAAATAAAAATTTATTTAATTTTATAAAGGAATATAATAAAAAATTTATTTATAAAATAATTTATATTAAAATAAAAAGTATTAGCTAAAATAAGGGCGATAGTTAAAAAGTAATTAAATTCTACTAGCTTATATAGGGTCCGCTTTAAAGGTAAAGATAGAATTATTATAATTTATTTAAAAATAATAGTATAAGAAAGATATAAGAGTATTTATATATAGTATAGGACGAGATTTTATTATTTTTAATAATTATTCTATTCCTATAAGATATTATAACAGTAGATATCCTATTTTATTTTTTAATTAAAAATAGACTATTCTAACTATACTAAAATAGTCTTAAAAGAGGTATATATTTAAAAGTATTTTAAAGACTATATAATCCTATTTTATATTATATTATTTTAGAGTTAAAAACGTTGTCTTTATTATAGGCTAATAATATATTCTTAAGTTTTAAAATTTATAATAATAAAAGGGCAGTTCGAAATAGTTCTATTATTAATTTTTATATATAAATAAATATAAGAATTAACAGAAATTTAAAGTTAGTTAAAAAATTTTTATATTAAATTTTAGTAGAGAAGTCTTCGGATTAATTCTTAAAATAAATATAAAAAAGAGTATATAATAAAAGAATTTATAAAATAAAAATTTTAAATATTAATAAGTGCGTAAAATTAAATCTTATACCCCTTAGACTAGAATATAAGTGAATTTTAAAAATAGAGGCCTTCTAGTAAAAGTAATAAATTAATATTTAATAAATTATAATTACCTATATCTAGAGTAAAACTTTTTTTTAGATATTAGAGTTTTTTAAATATATTTTTTTATTAGTATTAATAAATTTTTTATTATAGACTTCTTTAACTTTAATCTTCTTTACTCTTAAATTAGGGTAATTATAAGTAAAATATCTAGCTTATTTATAACTATAGTAGGTATCTATAACTATCTATTTTAGGGTTATTAATATTTAGTATAGTTAGTTTTAGGGCTAAATTAAAAAAATTTCCTTTATAGAAATATAAAATATTTTAAAATAAATAAATATTTTTGTATTAGTAGTTCCGCTACTATTCTATTTTTTTATTTTAGTATAAATAGTTTAGGTTAAATATAACTATTAATTAGTATTAAGTTAGACTAGCTATAAAAAGAAATATTTTATTATTTATAATTAAAGACTATAAAGTAGACTACTATTTTATTAAATAAGTTATTTTATTAATACTTATATCCTATATTAGGAGCCCTTAAGCATAAAATATTTTTTTTTTATAAAAAAAAAGCCTATTTATTTTAATATACTCTTCCTTAAATAGCTATACTAATAAATTATATTTTAAAGGTAAAAAAGGTTTTAAATTTTTCTATTTCTAGCTATTAAAACGAAATTTAATACTTAGTTTTTTTAGTTCCGAATATAAAAAATATTTATAGTAAAATAATTATTTTTTTTATATTTTTAAACTAAAGTCTTAGTAAAGTAGATAAATATTAAAATTTTAAATCTTTATAAGTTATAGTAAATATATATTTCTAAACTAATACTTTATAATAACGTTTACTCTAATAGTAGTCTATATTAATCTTAAAATAGTTCTAAATAGAAGCCTACTATTATTAAAAAGTAGAATTAGTTCTATCCCTAAGTAGCTTAATTATAAAAATTCTCTTAAATAGTTTAACGTATAGAAGCTCTAGGGGGGGTAATAAATATTTACTATTTTAAATAGTAGGTATATTATTTTTAGTTAGATATAGTTTAATTAATAATATATATTAATTAAGTAAAATAAATTTTTAAAATAAAAGATTTAGTTATATCTATAATAGTTTTATCTTTACTTATAATATATTAACTAATTTTTTTTTAGACTAAGTCCAGATAATTACTTTACTTATTATTAAATAACCTAAACTCCTTTTACTAAAAATCTAGTATTATTCTTAACGCTAGTAAATTAGTTTTTTTATTAAATTTATATCTATTTAGACTATCGCGTCTAATAGAGACCTAAAAAATTAATAAATATTAATATTTAATTTTAGGTCTATAGGTTTTTAATAGTTATAATTTTTTTATTTTAGTATACTCTAACGCGACTTTTCTAAAATTAATCTAATATAGTAGAAAATTAGAAGTTCTAAACTTAAAAGCTTTAGTTAATAAAAAGTTTTTAATATTTTATCTTTTAGTCTAGAAGTATATTAATACGTTATTAAATAACTCTAGTAGTTATCCTATTTTATAGTAATATTCTTAAATACTATTACTAGCTAAGACAACCTTTTTAGTATAATATATTAGCGCTAGTTACTTAAACAATCTATATAGTAGTCTTTATTATAGAGGTATATAAAATTACGTAAGTAAAAAAAAAATTTAAATAAATTAAGTGATAATAGGCCTAATATAAAAGGATACTAAAAAGGTACTAAACTATATAGATACTATAAATAAATATATACTAATATACCCTAAGGTTTAATATTATAAGTATTAGTACTAAGAAAGTAAAAGAATTTAATTAGTATAACTAAAGAAAAAGAATCTATATTAGGTTTAACTAAAATAAACTAAGTATAGCGTTTAATACGGATCTATATTAAATAAATATTAAAAGAATACCTACTACCTCTAAATATAATCTAAATTAAATAATTATTAGTAGACGCTATTAAAGTCTTAAGTTTATAGCGTTTTATTATAAATACATTTCTAATTATTATATAAATAAGATAAAGTATAGCGTCGAGACACTAGTCTAAAAAAGGTATAGGCTAAAAAGAATTTTTTTTTTTTTTAGATATAGTTATAAAAATAAGCGTGTATAAGAATTATAAAAAATATAATTTATTTTAGTTAGTAAACTTATAGTTATAGCGTATAACTTAGCGTACTCTTAATTATATATATATATATAATAATCTAGTAGAATTTTAAATTTAGTATTATTACGTTTTAAAAAATTATATAGCGTAGTTATAACGTTTAAAAATAATTTAAAATTCTTTGACTAAAGCTTCTATAACAGGGCTAATAGGCCTTTATTAGATTTTAATATCTTTTACTTATATAGCTTAATTATTTTACTAAAATTATTTAATAATATTTTAGAGAGCTTATATAGATTCTATTTAAACTCTTAAATATATTAAATATAATTAGTCTATAAGAGTTAATTTTAAGAGAAAAGATTACTTTTAAGTTAGTAAGTAAGTTATTAAAATTTTACTACACTAACTAGGGGTATAGGTCTTAAATAAATTATTTATCTTTAGAGAAGTTTTAGAAATTAGGTAAGTAGAGTTATATTAGTAGGCTAATATATATTTAGTAAATACTAAATGTTAAAAGCCCTATATATATACTTTAATAAGGGGAGAGCTAGGCTAAACTAAATTTATAGATTAAAAGCTTATATAAGCTTTTTATTTATAGATTTAGTATAGTCCGGCTTTTTACTTTTAAATATTATTAATTAGTTTTAGCTTATTACTTTTCTACTAATTCTTTTACTATTAATTTTTTTTATTATACGCTTACTATACTATTTTAAATATCTAAAAGTATACTTTATACTTACTAATATCTATCTATTAAAAAATAATAAGTAATTATATAAATAGTATATATTACTAGTATTTATTTAAAATTAGATTTATATTATTTTACTAGTATAAAAAACTAGTTAAAGTAATAGCTTAAAATACTAAAGTACTCTGCTGTTTAAAGTTCTTATATAAATATAGTAACTAATAAACTTCTTATATATAGGTAGAGGATAAAATAGCCCCTAATTTATTATATATTATATATACTCTCTATTATAAGACTAAAATATTTCTTACTTATAATTTTACTACGTCTCTTAGTCCTTTACTAGTTACTACCCCTTTCTTTATATTTAGTATAACTATTATATACTTATCTATTATAGACTCCGCCTAGACAACTCTAAAGTGCTATTAGTTTTTTTTAGTCTTTACCTAACTAGTTTAAATTAGTTTAAACTTTACTAACATAAAATAAGCTATAGCTATTATATATAGCTTTATCTATTTACTTTCTAAATAGGTATTAAATTATAATTTTATTCTCTTTAACATTTAAGTTATATATTTTATACCTAACTACTATCACTAATTAGTTTTTATTTTTTTATATTATTCTCGTATAAAGTCTTTTATATTATTTTTTAATATCCTCGTTAACCCCCGTAGGTAAGAACAAGATATATATTTTTTAAATATTTATATTTATATCTACTCTATTATTGGTAGTATATAACCTTTAGTTATTATTTAAAACTTTATTTATAATATAAATAAGCTAGTACTAGTAGTAAACTACAGACTAATAGGTATATAAAAAAAAATTATTAAACTAATAAAAGTAAAATAGCGGTTTAAATTAAAAAATAAAACTTAATATTATATTTATAATAAATACTATCTAAAATATATTATTCTTACTAGCTAAAGTAATTTGCCGGCTTAAAACCGTGTAAAATTAATATATATGTATTTATTTAGCTATAGTTAGTATATAATACCTATAATTATTATATATTTTTTATATTTAACTAGTTTTATACTGCTGTTATATTCTATTAATAAATTTTAAAGTTTAAAATATAAATCCTTAGTAATAATCTTTAATTTAAACCCTTAGTATCTCTTTTAGTACGTTTTTAAAAAAATATATATAATATATTATAACTTAAATATAAAATAAGTTTAACTCCTTAAAATACTATACTATAATAAAGGTATATATATACTCCTTCTTTTTTAAAACTACTTTTAGTTATCCTAAGCCACTACAGCTATAGTATTTATTCGATTAATATATAAATATAAATATATACTATACTATACTAATAAAAAACTTTATTACTTTTTATAGGAATCTAAGTATATTTAAGATAAGAGTATATTCTAGACTAGAAGAGAATTAGAAAAACTACTTATTAATTTTATTATAAAATATTTCTTTACGTTTATCTATAGAAGCTATATCAATTTAGTATATACTACGTTCTTACTTAATATAAAAATAGGTAAAAATAAAAGCGCTATAACCTAGGGCCTATTAAATATAAGATTTTTTAAATTTTATAGCTAGTAGAGTAATAACTTAACTAATAATTTATTAGGCTATAGTAGTAATAATAGTACGTAGGTAAAACTATAAATAAAACTATAAGCTATATATAACGTATTTAAATAACGCCTTTCTCTTCTTTTTATACTATATATTACCTTTTAAAATATCGTCTTCTTTTTTGCCTTTAGATTATTATAGCTAAGAGTACTTTAAAGCTTACTTTTAAGTGCCTAATAATTATAACTAACTCTAGCTAATTAATAGTAATAATAGTAATAATAGTAATAAGAGTAATAATAGTAATTTCAATTTTTACTAAAAACGTAAATAACTAGCGGGGCTATATTAAGAATTACCTAAAACTAAAATATTATTATAAGCTTATAAAATATAGTAGGTTTTTTAAGGAACTATTTTATTTTATTAATATTGTTAATTTTAGATTAATAACTGTACGGCACTTTATTCTTAAATATATAATAATTTTTAATCTTAATAATGTCTACGGCTTATACTTATATAGTAATATAATAAAATTAGTAAAGTAGTAGCTTAAAAAAACTAAGATCTTACTAAATAAAATAGAGGATAAGGTAGAGGGTAAAATAAAGGATAAAAAAAGTTTTTTAGGACGGCGGAAGAAAAGTAGGCATAATTCTAAATAAAAAAATTTCTAAAAGTAGTTAAAATTATTTATATATATATATAGACAAACTTTAAAAGACGGTATAAGAGCTATTAAATATAAATAGTTATTATAAAGAATAAAAATATTTTATAAAAAGCACTATATTATATATTAATATTTTAATTACTATTAAAAAGATTATAAGTTATTAGTACTAGTAGAAACGTTATTATAATTATTATATAAGAAGCTTATTAAAAGTTAGTTAATTACATAATATAGTATAAGTTTAAATAGTTAATCTAAAGTTATATAATATTATAATAATAATTCTAGAAAAGGGACTTATTATAAAATATAATAAAAAAAGGTTAAGAGGTTAAAAAATAATAAAAATAGTACCTAAACGGTATTAATATTTTTATTTTAAAATAAAATAGCGCTTTTAAGGCAATTAGTAATATAAATATATTAAAATAAACTAAAGATAATATAAAGCTTTTTTTTTTATTTATTTATTTTAAAAATCCATTTTATAATATAAAATATTATAGTATTTATTACTACTTTACGTTACGAATAGCATTTGGAATATATAATAAATTTAAAAAAAAATTTATAGGTAGTTAAAAAATATTATATAGTAAATAAGATTTTATAAAAGGCTATAGAATCTAAAGTACTAAAAATAGATTAAAAATTATAAATATAAATTAATATAGTTACTATAAACCTTAGTTTAAAAATAAATAGCTAGTTTAAAAAGTACTAGTTTTATTTTTTTTATATTTATCTATAGGAGCTATATTAATTTTATTTTTTTACGTTTATCTATAGGAATTATATTAACTTAGTATATACTACGTCCTTACTTAATATAAAAGTAGGTAAAAATTAAAAGTACTATAATTAGAACCTATTAAATATAAAATTTTTTAAATATTATAGCTAGTAGAGTAATAACTTAATAAATAACTTATTAGGCGGCAGCTACAATAACAGTAAAGTAATAACTATAAAATACTAATAAGGTATCTATAGATTATTATTATTTTAGGTAAAATTATAAGTAAAACTATAGGCTATACAGCGCGTTTAAAATGACTAATATAATAACTTTCTCTCTTTTTTATAAATACTATACTTAAACTTTAGAAATTTTTTATTATTATTATATTTATAACGTTAGCGTTCTAGTATTTAATAATAAAACTAGATAACTCTTAGCGTATAGTATAAACTTTTACTAATAGTAATAACTAGCTAGGTTATATTAAAAACTATTTTAACTTCTATTTCTACACAGTATAATAGGCTAGTCTATTTAATAGACTAGATTTTATAGTTAATATTTTTAATTCTAATATAATCCTAATACGCCTTTTTTTACTTAAGTAAAACGTAATTCTTAATCTTAATAATACTTATAAAGATAAAATTTATTTTTACTTATATAAAGATATAGTAAAATTTATAAAAGAAGAATAAAAAAAAGTTATACTCTCTTATTTAAGGGAGAGAACAGCAATAATAATAATAATAATAATAATAATAATAATAATAATAATAATAATAATAATAATAATAATAATAATAATAATAATAATAATAATAATAATCATAATAATAATAATAATAATAGTGGTAGCAGTAGTAGAAGTAGTAATAGTAATAATAGAAATAGTAGTAGTAGTAGTAGTAGTAATAGTAGTAGTAGTAGTAGTAGTAGTAATAATAGTAGTAGTAATAGTAGTAGTAGTAATAGTAGTAGTAGTAATAGTAATAATAGTAGTAGTAGTAGTAGTAATACCTTAATAATAAAAAAAAAAACTTTTTTAAAATTGTAAAGAAACCGAAGCTCTAGTAGAAAAAACTTATTAAAATAGTTAAAATTATTTAGGCGCAGATATATATATATATATAAAAGTAAAATTTTAGGATTTTAAAACTTTAGAGCGGGTAGTAAATATAAAAAAAAATACGCTATACTACTATAAGGTAGTTATAAAAGCTTACTATTAAAAGAGTTAGTAATTATTATAAAATAATTAAGAAATTCTATAGGGAGTACTATAGTATATTTTAATACTTTAATTACTATTAAAACGGTTATAGGTTATTAGTGCTAGTAAAAAAGTTATTATAGTTACTATATAAAAAGCTTATTAAAAGTTAGTTAATTACGTAGTATAGTAAAAGTTTAAATAGCTAGCCTAAAGTCGCGTAATATTATAATAATATTTCTAGGGAAAGGACTATATTAACTTTATACACTACGTTTTTACTTAATATAAATAAGTAAAAATAGAGACGCTATAACTAGAGCCTATAAAATATAAGAATTTTTAAATTTTATAGCTAGTCGAGTAATAACTTAAGCTAATAACTTATTAAATAGTAGCGGTAATAACAGCAAAATAATAACTATAAAATAGTAATAATTTATTATAAATATAACTAGAGTGCTAGTTTTATAAACTACTACTTACTATTTACTTTCTATTTTTTTTATTTATATTTTATACCTTTTTTTATTATTTTTAATCCCCTACTCCTATTAAGCGTAGCTATAAAAGTAATAATAATATTTTTATTATATATTTTTATAGTACTCTTCTTAGATATTATATAGTAATCTAAATATAAATCCTTAAATTTATAAAAAAAAATTTGTATACACTATATACGTTAAGTTATTTAAAGAGTTTTAATATAGTATAATTATTATTTATATATATAATTTAGTAGCTATTTTAATAAACGGAAGAAAATATTTATGAATAAAGAGGTGTTTAAGTAAGAATATATAGTATAGTTAGATATATTAATAAGTATAATAATCTAATCTCAATAGAGACCTAAAGATTTTAGAGTTATAATAAACTAATTAATATAAAATATTCTATTTTATTTAGTTATATACTAAGCTATTTATTTTTATTACTCTAGACCTACCAGTTATTATCTCCTTATAGTCCTTATAGCCTAATTTAAAAAATTTTTTAGTATTCGGGTCTAGCGCACCTACTTTACTTTTATAATATTATATACCTATAGCTTTGTAATATATTTACAGTTATTTAGTCTACTTTTATATAAATTTTTTAAGTTATTTTACTATTTTTATATAAACTTATTATTTAACTATAAAAGTTCTATAAGTTATTAATTTTTATAGTAGACTTCTTAGGACTATTATTATATATTACTTTACGCCTTAAGCATCTAGTAAGTATCTAAAAGTATTAGTTATACTAGCTTTTTATTTAATTTATAAGGCGTTTTATTTTATTATCTATACTTTAGTTAAATCTTTAGCCTTTTAGTAATAGCTATTATAAGTAGATACTATTTTTTAGTAATACTAGGTATACTATTATATAGTATTAAGCTAAAAATAGTATAAGTATTACCTATATTACTCTACGCTAGTTATAGGAGGTTATTTATTATAACTTTAACTTTTTTATTATTTCTTTTACTTATTAATTTAATATATATTTTATAATACGCGCTACGAGAGTCTATATATCTATTACTAATAAATTATCTATTTTACGATTTATTAAGTATATAGAAGTTAAGTACTATAGTTAATAAAATTTATTACTTTACGTATTACGCTGTATATTATAAATATATTTTTATTTTTATTTTTTATAAATACCTATTTAGTATTAGTTATACTAATAGATATATAAGTATAAGTTACTATATAGGATAATAAATTATACTAAGCTATAATACTATTAAGTACTATTAAGTAGTTATTATATACCTATTTTAGTAGGTACTATCTTTTTTAATTAGAATTAGCGCAGTACCTTTAAGAGCCGGTTATTAAGTCCTATAGTATATATAGCAGTTTTCTTCCTAATTAGGTAGTTATTAATAGTAACTTTATTACATAAAAAAAAAGTATAATAAAAAAAAGGCTTTTTTAAAAAAGGTTATTTATTATTTATATTATACTTTTACTATAATTATTACTATATTATTAAAATTTTATAAATATCTCCTATACTTAATATTACAACTCGCCCTACTCCTTTAAATAGTTTTAATTTGTAAAACTAAAATATAACTATATTATAAGTTACTTAGTAATTTATTAACGCTTCTAGAATAATTATAACTAAAAAAGCGTTACTTAAGCTTACCTTAGAGGACCCGACTAATAATAACCCTAAACCTAAAAATTTAATTTTAAGATACCTAAAGCCCGAGTATTAAAGTTAGCATATAAAAAAGTAAATAAAGTATAAGTAGTTAAAGAGGTATAGATAGATTTAGCTAATACTTTAAATTATAGTTAAAATAGGATTAAGTACTCTTACTATAGTAATTATTTTTTATATTCTCTTATATTAAGATAGATAAGTAAATAGTATATTTTATTAGAATATACTTTTTATATATATATTTACTCTTTATATATACTATATACTAATTTAAATAGGCCTATATCTCTATATAACTATTTTATTCTTTAATTTCTTATTATCTAAGTATAGAATAGATTACTAAAAATAGTCTTAATTAAATAAATATATAGGATTTAATTTAAACTAAAAATAATAAAATAGTATTATAGCGATTATAATACTATATAGCCCTATTACTAAAATTTTTTTAATTTAAATTTATAGAATAGTATATAAGAAGTTAAGTACATAATATTATAAGCTAATTTAAACATATATTCTACTTTTTTTTATTTTTTACGTAAAAGTTTAATATCTTCTTAGAGATTAAAATAGCCTACTAATATAATAGGAATAGTATTTAAGTATAATATAATTATATATATTTTATTAAAGAAGCAGTTTTCTGCTAAAAAAATTAGTAATAAAAATATTTAAAGACAGAGATATAGATAATATATATAACTTAAAACTATATAAAATAAAGAATTAAATTATAAAAATAAATAAATATAGTATTACTAATACTGATTATATTATATATTTATATCTTATTTATATTACTTCTAGTATTATATCCCTTTTTTATTAGCGTAGTCTATTAAAAAAGAAAAAAGTATATATAAAAAAATAAGACGCTATAGAAGCTACAGATTAAATTATTAAAATATATAAGTACGCCTAGTACTTATCTATAAAAGAGTAAATAAACTATATATAAAAGGTTTAATATAAGTAGTTTAATTTTTTTAATTCTACTTATTCCCTTTTTAGTTATTAAGAATTTATATACTACCGTCTATTTAATAAGAGTTTACTAGTAAAACAGTATCTTAAATACTTTATTTTTATAAAAAAATATATAATAATCTTATAATTAGTGTTATACTAAACTTAAAAGATATTATTATTAAAAGCTAGACTCTATATTAAAATTAAGTAATAGAAGGGATATTTAATAACTATTATACTTAGTACTATTCTATTTTAATTAGAGAATAGTTATTTATAAGTTTAAAAAATTTAGATAAAAGTTTATTTTAGTTATTCTAGAGTATTACTAATAATTTTTTATAAAAAGCAGTAACTATGCTCCGCTAACTAGAATTAAAAAAAAAATTTAGTTTTATAAATATTATTATTATATAAGTAAGATACTATACTTTTAATATAAATAAAAAATTAAACTACTGATAAATAGTAAAATACTTATAGTTTAATATTTATATACTCTTATATAAAAGCTATAAAATCTTAAATCTAATATTAAATGTCTAGAAAAGAATAGATTACTTTAAAAAATTTAAAAAAAGTAACTATACTTTTTAATAACTTAAAATTTAAAACATATTAAGTAGCGTATCTATTTAATTATAATTTTTTTAATTATGTTACTCGTTTACTATTATAGTATATAGATATAAGCATTATACTATATTAAGTATATAAAATTAGTAATATTAGTACTACTCTTATTACTTACCTAAACTAAAATTTATATTATACTAAGCTATATCTTACTATATATGGACTATTAGTTTAGTAATATAGCTTTCCTTTATATATATTTACTTTAGAGCCCGTAGCTAAAGAAGTATATATCTAAATAAACTAGTAAATTTTTTAATTTTAATTAAATAATATTTATTACTAAAATACTTTTAAAATTAAAAGTAGTATTCTAATACTATATAATACTTTTTAACTTATAAACTTTATAAGTTTTCTAAAAAGAAAGAAGTAGATAATTCTAAAATTATTTTATAAATAGTACTCTTTTATAAGCAAATCTTATCGTATATTTTATAGAAATATATAGGACGCTTTTTTAAAAAATAGATAAATTTAGTAAGAATAGCTATAGAATCTTTATAAAGGGTAGTATAACTTAACGTAATATAATAATATAAGTATAATATTATAAGTCGACAATAAATAGTAATTAAAAATAAAATTTAAATATTAGGTATAAACTAAAAGGCTGATTTAATAATCTATTTACTTTAATTATTATCCTATCTATAGTCCCTTTTATATATTTATACTTATTACTCTATTCTATTTTTATTATTACTCTTATACCCCGCGTAATTAAAGGCTTAGTTAGTATATATACTACTAATAATAATTTACAGTTACTATTATTATAAAAATTACTACTAAATAGTTATAAATAAAGTATTAAAAGTATATTATACATAATATCTATTTTGCTTTTTTATTTTTACTTATATATTATTTATATAACTAAAATAGTAACGTACTACGCTTTCTAAAATTAATTTATGAAATAAAAAATAATAGTTAGTCCTCTACGCTCTCGTATATAAAATATTATATACCTTATAGTTATTAAATAAAAAATAAGCCTAGTAAATAGGGATAGAGATTGTAGTTAATATATAAATTATAATAAAAAAGGTAGCAGTAATAAAAAATATTATAATAGTTATAAATTATATTATATTTATAATATAATAAATTAATTACTTATATTATTTTAATACTAAATAGAAGGTATTAATTAGTATAGTAAATACTTTAGCTAGAGGTATAATAAAACAATTATTTAAATAAAACTTACTATTATAAGTAACTATACGTAAACTATTATATTAAATTACTAATATAGAATTAATAATTTAGTTTAAAATATTAAAATATACCTAAAAGACACAGTATATATTTAAGTAATAAAAAATTAGTTTAATAAATATAAAAATAGAGTTCTCTAGAGTTAATATATATAATAATAAGTAAAGTAGTAACCAGTGTAAATAAAAATTTATATAAATAGTAATATTGTAAACAGATACCTTAAAGCTTATATTACTAGCTTATAAAGCTTTTAAAAATAAAGCATTTATTTCTCTTTTACGTATATATAATACGGCTTTTTAGTACTTTTTTTTTATAAAACTAGTCCCTAATCTTTAATCTTAGAATTTAGTAATTTCGAGGTTATTTTTTTTATAGTTATAAGCCCGGCGTTTTAGAAATATAGAAACATTTTCCCTACGTAATTAATTATTAAAAATTCTATTTTTTTAAAGCTCTAATTAATTTTTTTATTTTTATTTTAAAAGTATCTAGTTCTATAAATCTAGTACGTATTATTTTATTTATATACTAATAATAATTCGTATGTTTAACTATTTAATATTTAGTAAGTTTTACGATTAATAATTCTTTAAGCGTTATAATATTTAAAGCTACTTTATTTCTATTAACTAATAATATCTATTTTACTAATTCGGTGAGCTAACTAATTTAGTATATATAGCTTAAAGTATAATATATACTTTATAATATTTAGAATTTTATTAATCCCGTTTTTAAAAGCGTTAATAATTTTATTAAATCTTTTTTAATACTAAAGCTTTTATAAATTATAAAAGTGTCTAAAATAAAAATTATAAAGATTTACTATAACTACACTACTAAAATTAATATATACTAAGCTTACTTAATAAACTATACTACTAAAATAAACTAAGTAATAAATATCTAAAACTAAATTAGTATAATAGTATTTTTAGAGCTTATAAGTACTATATAAATATATTACGCTATTAAGGAAAATATTTTAATTTACTTAATTATTTATTTTTTTAAATAATAGCTTTTAACTACTAACGCGGTAGCTAAGACTGTAATATAATAATAATATTATACTTATTTAAAAAAAATAAAATATAAAAAAATAGTTTCTAAGTTATAGTATTCTAAATAAAAAACTCTTTATATAAAGGTAATAGTATATAAGTTTAATAATATTTAAAATAAGCTAGCTTTTACTAATTTTCTCACCGCTATTAATAAAAAATTAATACTTAATTACATAGAGCAGATACGTATAATTTAAGTTTAAATATTAATACTTAAAGGTAAAAAGCTCTCTTTAATAAAAGTAAAAAAAATCTTTTTAGTAATACTATAAAATTAAACTATAAAAATAACTACTAAAAGCTCTAAAATTTTTATAATATTTAATAAATAGAGCCTATCTCTTTAATTAAATAGCTTATAGGTAAAAAAGAAGAGTAAGTCGTATAAATACTTTAATAGACCTAAAAGATATTATTAAAAACTTACTAAATACTATTACCTATAATTAATATTAATAAGTATTTATACTAGTTAGACCTTGTCGCTCTTTAAAAAGAATAAATAAAACTTTTTAAGTACCTTAAACTTAATAAATTTATAACTCTTTATAATATATTTAAGCAAAGGAGATGACTTAAAAAGAATACTTTATAAAATAAAAAATTTAATAAAGTAAAATTCTCTAGCTATTTTATATATACAGGTATTAATTCTTTACTTATTATAAATAGTAAATTAAAATAAAGTAATAGTATATATTTTATATAAAGTTATAATACTAATATACTTTTAAAAAATATTATTTTTAATAACGATACCGCTTTATATTTCGTAAATAATAGATTACTACTTATTTTAAAATTTTTTTAAGTAAACTAATAGTATTTATACTATTAAAACTAAAATATAAAATTTTCTAATTTTTAGTATAGGAACCTAAGTAATTAACAACGCTTTAAACGGTCTAAATAGAAATTTTATAAAAGATCTTATATTAAACAGTATAACTATTATTAAAAAATTTTATTTAAATATAGTATTTAAAGCTTATTTATATAATAAAAGACTTTAGTACTTAGACTTAAATAATACACTATGTATAAGATCTTTAAAATAAAATTTTATACTTATAATACTTATCTATAAGTATAATTTTACATTTATTAAATATAAGTCTCTATTCTTTTATCCTTTAGTTTGCAGTGTAATACTAGTATATTAAAAGTTTTATTTATAGTTAATATATCTACGTATTAATACTAAAGATATATAATACTAAAGAGTAAAATATTTATATTTTATATACTAAATATATATATATTAAATAATATTCCCTTATATGCACGGCTTAGATACTGTTTTAAAAAAAATTATTATAACTATACTAGCGTATTTTTTAAAATTTCTTTAATATACCTAAAGAGAGGCTTAGTAAGCAGTAGATATTACTAGTTAAAAATAATAATAGTAGAAAAGTTTATATATAAAGCCTATAGGCGAAGTTATTTTTAAAGCTTATAAAAGTATTTTTAAATTTTACTATATAGGTATATATTTAGTATAAACTTAAAATTATAAAAAATTTTTAAAATAATAATATTACTACCCGTCCGTAGTATAGTAGCCTATATTTTAAAAAATAAATAAAAAAGCTTAATATAAGTATGAAAATACTACTTTTTTATATATATAGGCTAAACGGCGGCGCTAAATACGCTAGCTAAAAAATTATTAATAAAGCTATTACTATAAGACTTAATACATACTTACTAAAAAAGCTTTAACTAAAAATTATAAAAGCAGCTATAGCACTTTATAATATTAATTTAATAGTTTTTAAGAGTATATAATCTTGAAATAAGATTATTTATAGCTAGTTTAGTTAGTATGTCTATTACTATAAATCTAAACTTATAAAGTATTAAATAGCAGATTTATATTTAGATTAATATAATATATATATCTATAATTATTATATATATTCTTTAAATAAAGATTACGTAGCTAGGCGTAATAAATATAAATTTAAAGTAAATCTATATATTTATATTAAATATTTAGTTAGTTTCGTAGCTTTTAATATTGATAAAATATAAATACTATTACTTAACTTAGTTATTATAATACGTAATATTACGTTTAATAAAACTTTTTTTTTTTAAAAAAAAAAGATTAGTCTATTTTATAAAATAAAGTTATAAAGTTTATAAATATCTTGTATACTATCAAAGTTATAAATATTAGTTAAGTTTTTAATAAGATTTTTAATACGTAAACCTATAACTTTAGTAAGCTAGAGTTTAATAAAAATATTATATAACCTAAGTAGTAGCTTAAGAATAATATAGGGTAGGTTTTATTTTATTTTATTAGCTAGTTAGTTAAGTAAAACTTTATATAAATAGTATATACGCAGGCTATTAGCACAGCTAGCTAATAATTATAAATTTATATATTATATAATATAAATATTAGTCTAATCTCTTTTTGGCCTACTTTAGAGTTTAAAAAGCTTAGGGGTATAGACTCTAAAAAAAATAAATACTTTAGTATTTTTTATAAAATATACTTTAGAAAAAGAAAAGAATACTCTAAAATAAAAAGCCTATAAAATTTTTAAATAGTTAATAAAAGCTTATTTAATACTACTACTTATATTAGTAATATAAAGCTTTATTTATTAAATAAAATAGTTAATACCTCTACTTATAAAATACAGAGACCTATAAGAGACTATAGCTTAACTACTTAATAGAACTAAAAGTAATATAAATTAAATTCTAAATATTCTAATAAACTAGTATATAAGAATAAAAACCTATTTAGTATTTATATATTATTCTATTCTAATCTAGAGAGTAAGCTATTACGTAATATAAAGCTTATAAGTATTTTACTTAATAGTATAGATAGTTTCCTTTAGTATAACTTTATAAATATATTTATTTTTAGTATAAATCTTATATAGGAAGAGTATAAAAAGCTTATAATTATTATAGGGGAGTGACAAAAAAAAGACTAAAGAAAAAAATACCTATTTTAAAATAATATAACTTTTTAACTAGTCGGTATAAATATACAAAAAAGTACAATTTAAAGGAAAAATATAAAAAGATATTAAATTCGTATATAATAACTGCTTACTAAGGGGATTAGGGGTAATAAAAAATTAGTAAATATAGGAAATATTTAGGACCCTACTTTAAGTTAGTACAACTTTTTATTTAAGATTTAAAATTAGCTTCTTTATATATTTACGATAATAAATACTCTAGTATATTAGTATATTAATTATCTTTATAGTTCAATATATGAATTATATAATTATTAAGAAAACTTTAATTTTTATATTTTTAATAATAAACTAGTAAATAATATATTATTAGTATTTACTATAGTACTCCTAAGTTTATATAAGTATCTTATAATAGCTAGGGAGTAATAAAATATAGTTATATATAACTTGTTATAGTATTTTATTTTACTTTTTTAAAATAGCTCTTTTTACTACCTCTATACTTTCTAAACTTAATTTTATATCTAAGTTAGTCTTTTTATTATTATTTAGCTAGGTAATAACTAATTCTATATATTTTATATATAGACTAAAATAGTTTTATAGGCTACGTAAAAAAAAATAGGTTTTAATTATTTATAAAATATTTTAAACCGTCTATTATTTTATAAATACGGCCGCTATCTTATTAACATTACTAATATAGATTAATATTAATTTAACGTTTATAATTATAATATTAATATAATAATATAATAATATATATATATTATTAAAATTAAAAAAAGGACGAAAAAACTATTAAGTTACTTACCCCTTTTTATCATCGGTTTAATATTAGATATAAAAACTTTTTTTATATAATCTTTACTAGTAAAGATAATAGATAAAGTGGTTATTTTATTAAATACTAAATTTCTATTATCTTTTAACGAAATAGCTTTCTAAACTTAGAATATTATATTATAACTAATAAAATAATTAATATAAATAATATTAAACAAGTAAAACTATACCGTAAAATAGTATAAAAAGTTATATACGTTTATATATTAAAGTATTAATATAACTTACTTTATAGTTAGGTAATAGCTAGTTAATTATTATTTCTATTTTTACTCCTTTTTCTATTATATTTCCTTATAGCTTTTCTCTTTTATATTACTAACATATTAGATAATATAATTATATTTACAATTTATATTTTTAATAGTTTTTATACTTCTTTTCAGCGTATTTTAATATCTCTATTAGCGTTTTCTTTATTAAATATAGAATTTTTATATTTATATTAATATTATAATCCCTTTCCTGTAAAATTATTTATAAACCTTTTTTTTATAATATACAGGCTGTTTTTTAATAATCTGTTGTTTTATTTTTTTTAAAGGCTTTTAACTAAGTATTTATTAATAATTCTTTTTACTCTTTAAGTTGACTTAGGAACTTTATCTTTCTTAACCTTATTTATATTATTATTATTATTATTTTATTTTTATTATATTATATAGTATTTTGAAGTATTATTAGGAGTTTATTTAAAGTAAATATAATTATTAGAATAGAAGTATTTACTTTTAAAAGAAGATTAATTTAAAATTTAATTTTTATTAAATATTACACTATATTAAAGGAATATAAGTCTACGTGTATATAATTATAAAAATATTATTATATACTATAATATTAGTAATATATTACGTAAGTAGTAATTATATCAGCATAGCGTTAAATTTTATTATTAATATAATTTTCTTATTAGATTATTAATATACTTTAAAAATCTAGTTATATAATCTATACTAGCCCTAAAAGGGTATAGTTAAGCTTTTAGTTACATTTATTTACTAACTAAAAATTTATATAAACCTAAAAAAGGGGTTTAAAAAATTACTAAGTTTATGTAATTTTAATTTATTATATATAATTAATAAGTAGTACGTAAAATCCTTATAAATCCTTTTATAATTTTCTCTTTATAACGGTATTATTCTTATATTTTTCGGCTTATTATTTAATTTTATATAAAAATTTAAATAAGGTATCTTTTTTAATTTGTCTTTTCTTATATTACCCCCCTGTAATATAATTGTTTAAGCTACTATATAGAAAAGGGGCTTAAAAAAAATAATATTTTAAAATAAATTTATATATACCGCGATAAGCTTCTAAAAGAACTAGTAATATAAAACGTAATCGTTTTATATTTACTTAGCCCGCTCTTTTACTAGGCTATATATAAAAAATAAAATATACTTTTTAAAAAATAAACTTAGTAGGTAGTTACGCGCTTTAAAAATACTAAATAACTATTTCTACTTAAGTAGGTATTTATATATAAGTTTAATTAGACTAGTTATTTTATAAAGTATAAAACTTATTTTATTATTAAAAGTAACTTTTAGTGAAAAAATATACTTTTCTTAATATATACTATAACGGTTACAGCGTACTTCTTTTATATAACTATTATAATAATAGTAGAATTTAACCTAAAGATTGTATAATTTAATATAATTAGTACGTTTTTTAATATACTAATTAACCCCTTAAATCTAGTATAGTATAAACTATTTAATAGCTATAAATAGAATAATATTTATATAAAGTTTAATTAACCTTTATATAGCGTATAGGACTTACCTATACTATAATATAAAATTTCTTTTATTATTTTAGCTAAGGTTAGTCTTATCCAGTTAAGAGAAAAGTTTTATTTATTTTTTAATATAGATTATAAAATCTTTATACTTTTTTATATAGATAATATCTTACTTCTATATGATAAAATTTATAAGTAAGAGACTTTTAAATTATATAATAGGTTTTTAAAAATATATTAAATAGAGGTATGTAAAGCTGTAAAATAATTTATTAAAATATAGATAATTAAGAATTATAAAAATTAAATAATTATATTAATTTATAATTTATATATTAAAAAAAATTACAAAAGAATTTAGGGTAACTAATTTAATACTTTTTTTACTAACGCCTTTATTCTTAGAAGAACTAGTTAAAAAAAAAAATTAAAACTAAAATTAAGACATATTAGAAGTATATTAAATCTATATTTTATACTATTATTATAATATAATTAAATATAGCATTTACTATTTTAAAACTCTTTTATTTTTTAACTAATTTAAGTAAAGAGTACTTTATTATAGTAAAACACGTAATTATATTTTTTTATAAATTTTATTATTAGGCGATCTTATATAGCGTATATAAGAGCCTAAAACTTATAATTTATTTAGACGCTTTATTTATAAATAATTTAAAAAGTAAATAATCTTTATATAACTATATTATTATATTATTTAGGAGTATAATTATTTAGAAAATAGTAAGATAGGCTATTATTATAATATTAACTACTAAAGTAGAACTCCTCGCGCTTAAGTATATAAGTAAAAAAATAATAGGTCTAAAGAGTTTTTTTTAAAAAACTTACTTTAGACTTTAGAGCTATATAGCGTATATTCTATAATAATTAGTTAATAATTAGGTTAGTTATAGATAAAAATAAGTATATAAGTACTCGTTTACGCTATATAAATATATAAAATATATAGTTATATTAAAAGTATTTATAAAAAAGTTTTAAAATTAAATATTTTTGGATAAGTAATATACTAGTTAATAGGTTAATAAAAATCCTTATAGCCTAATAATTTTAAAAATTTAGAAAGTAACTAAATTTTAAAAATATATAAGAAAAAATTACTAAACTAGAATTGTAAAAAATTATATAAGAATAAAGCATAACGTGTTTTAAATTATATATTAAATAATTTATAAACTACTATTTATAATAAGAATTTAAAACTATACTGCTTAGAAAAATTCTATAATAAAAGAGTAAAAAAAATAATAAAATAATAAATATTATATAATAGCCCTAATAGAGAAGATTAATAAATTAATACTTTTACTAGCTTATTAAACTTCTAAATAGTTTAAGCGCAGCGTAAAATAATTTTATTAAAAATATTATTTTTAAAATTACTACCTAAGTTTTTATTTAGCTTAATTATTTATTTAATAACTATTTATAAATTATTAAGCTCTATATTCTATAAAATATTTATTAGTAAAGATTAACAGAAATAAATGAAAAAAATTATATTTTTTTATAAATAAGCTTTTTCGCCTTCTTACTATAAAGCAGCTTATAAAAAGATAAAAAGCGCTAAGTAATCCCTTATATATAAATAAGATTATTATAGTAAGTATATAATTTTTTTAAAGTTTTTAAATTATAATATTAGTATATATATTAGTTTACAGCTATATTCGCATTTATATATTTAGTAATAAAAAGTTAGTTACTTAGTATTATAATAGCTAATATTACTCCTACTAGATAAAATACTTCCTAACTAATATAAATACAATACTAAATATTTTAATTTTATAATCTATTAGTAATATTAAGTTATAAAAATATTATCTAATAGTTTTCTAACTCTTTTAATTTTTATATAAAAAGATAAATAGAGCTCTAGAAAACTATATATTAAAAAACTTTAAATATCTTTTACTAATATTATTTTTATCTTTTTAAGGTAATAGAGTTTATAATATAAATAGCTTACTATTTATATTTTTTTTTATATTTTTAGATTCGCTCTTAATTACTATAGGGCAAAGCCTATTTTTTAAATTTAACTTAGTAGAGCTTAAAAGAGCTAAATTAAAAATACCGTAAAGAGTACCCTATATTTAAAAAAAACTAAATAAAAGAGATAGGCTAAATAAAATTAATAATTTTAAAAGTCTACTAAATTTTTTATTAGGGTTAAGCTTTCTATACGGTATTTAGGTACTTAAAAACTAATTAAAAAATAATTATTATAGAGTGTAATATAGGCGTAAAACTAAAAAAATTATTAAAATTACTAAAACTAGTAGACTTATTAGACTTACTATCTAGTAAATTAAAGAAAATATATTTTAAAAATAAAAAAAAAAACTATAAAAAACAGAAACTAAAAGAGCGAATAGACCTTTATAAAATAGAAACTTATTATAATATTTTAGAGCTTATAGTAGTTAAAAAATAATATTTTTTAAAACTTAAAAAATATATAAAACTTTTTAATTAAGAAACTTAAATAAATTTCGTTATATTAAAAACGTAAGATATTCTTTTTAGTTTATAGTAATAGCGTATTATTTTATAAAAAAAAGTAAAAAAGTTTTTAAATATTATAATATAAAAATTTAACTAAGTTATAAGAATTTTTAATTAAGACTAAATAGTGTCTTAGTTTTACTAAACTACTTATTATTAATACGCTGTACAACACTTATATATATATTTTTTTTTACTTCTTATAGAGCGTAATTATAGGTTAAAAAATAATAATAAGTAAAGAGCTAAAAGCTAAAATACTAGACTCTACTAGCTTTTACTAATTTTAGTATACTTACAGTATTTAAAATACTATTTACTTTTAATTTTATTTAGGCTATTAATTATTATATAATAATAAAAATTACTAAATCTTACTTTTATTTATTATAAAGAGATTAGTACAGTTTTTAAAAAAAAAATTAAAAATTAAAAATTTAGAAAAATTAAAAAAAGTAAAAATTAAAAAAAGTATTACAGTTTACTATAGCTATAGTAATAGTAATATAAATAATTAACTTATAATACTTATAATAATTTAAAAGCTTAAAAAGCTGTTAAAGAAAAAAAGTTAAATATAAGAGCTAAAATACGTAATAAATAGTATAAAAATAGAGTAAAAATTATTTTAAAAAAGTTAGTAGAAAGATTATATAAATACTATTTATACTACTAAACGCTAGCTTATTTACTATAATTAGTTTCTTACTTTAAAACTCTATTATGTAGTAATACTACCCGCTAAAATTATTTTTTTATATTTATCTATAGGAGCTATATTAACTTTATATATACTACGTTCTTACTTAATATAGAAGTAAGTAAAAATAAAGGCGCTATAACCTAAAACCTATTAAATATAGGATTTTTCGAATTTTACAGCTAGTAGAGTAATAACCTAAATTACTTATTATATAGTAGTAGTAATAATAGTAAAGTAATAATTATAAAATAATAATAAAATATTTATAAGTCCTTATTTTAGGTAGAACTATAAATAAAACTATAGGCGGTATATAGCGCGTTTAAAATACTAAGTATAGTAATTTTCTTTTTTTTTTATAAATACTATATAATATTTAAAAATCTTTTTAATATAATTAAAAGAAAACCTTTTATTTTTTATTTATTATATTTACTATATTAGTGTTATAGTATTTAATAATTAGTTTACTAAATAACCTTTAGTATACGGTATAGGCTTTTACTAATACTAATAATTAGCTAAATTATATTAAAGATTATCTTACCTTTTATCTCTACGTAGTATAGTAGGCTGGCTTATTTAATAGACTAAATCTTTTAGTTAATATTTTTAATTCTAATTTAATTCTAACGCGCCTCTTCTTACTTAAAATAAATATAATTTTTAACTTTAATAATACTTATAAGAATATTAACGTCTATTTTTAATTATATAATAATATAGTTATACCTATTTTAAACTAGTATTTTAACGCTATACTTTCCCTCTCTTTATATAATAGTAATATAGTAGGCTTTATAGTATAATAGTATAAAAAAAATAAAACTTTTTTATTTAAAATAAAAAATAGTAGTAGTAGTAGTAGTAGTAGTAGTAGTAGTAGTAGTAGTAGTAGTAGTAGTAGTAGTAGTAGTAGTAGTAGTAGTAGTAGTAGTAGTAGTAGTAGTAGTAGTAGTAGTAGTAGTAGTAG